>JAJJWW010013350.1:0-516157 GCA_023531295.1 Papaver armeniacum
TATATAGACTACACTTAATTAGGAAACTTAGTCAGATGATAAAAAGAAAAGAAGGTAAACCTTTGCAACTTTAGTTCCTCCGCAAGGAACCGACTGTCGAAACATAGTTATGGGCGGAAACATTCCACGTTAGGAAACCACATTATAAAGAGACCCTAACAATATCAGTAAATCCAGGGGATCCGACGATCAAAAATATACCTCACCCAACTAACGATCCCGGTCGCCGGATGACGAAATCGATGGTCGGATATATCCAGATAGACATACAACACTTCTTTTTATAATATAGATAGATATAGATATGTATCTCGTTGTTAATCGTAATTTTGTTTTCTCTTCTTACAGCTTGAGCTCTGGCGATGAAGATTTGAAGAAAATCCATTTGAAAGTAACTTTTTTAAAAAGTAAAAAGTAACTTTGTGTGCATGACAACAATGGATATTTACTATACTTTGTATCATTAGTTCAACTACGCAACTAAATTGCTATATTTAAACTAGTGTGCAATGTGGTATCCTAATGTGTAGAATTTAAACTAGTTTCTTGTTTAAGTGTAGCATTTTTGTGTATGATCCAACAATGAAAATATGCTACACTGTTCAATATGAATTCAGCGACACTACTACATTGTTAATTTATGTCGGGTGATTCATACTTTTGTAAATTCATCTAGTCTAGTCTTGCACATTGTAATATTCTAATGTGCAATATTTTAAAATAGTTTATTTTTATATATAAATTTTTTTGTCCACGATCCAACAGTACAAATTTGCTATACTGTTCTAATATGAGTTCACAATGCGACTAAATTTTGGTATGTCTTTTGTGTGTGGTGTGCAGATTTGATTTCCTAGCATTTTTCATAGATTTTAGATGAAATTAGTTGTCTTTTCGAATGAAATCCTATTATGATGCTTAAAGTTCACTAAAAATTATGAGTGAAGCCAATATGTACTGACAATTATGGATGAAAGCATTTCCTCTCTTAGCATTATGCATAGGTTATGTCAACAATACTAATAACGTTATTATAAATATTGTGGATTTCCTCATATTCTATGAATAAGAAAATAACAACTTTTGATAGTATATAAATGACACTATTCTGAAAAATCACTGAGTAAACTTTGCACTCCAGAAAAATCACTGTAAATATACGTTGTTGTGACAGACTGGTAAATCACGCCTAGCACGCCAAGGCGCGCATGTCTTAACTCCTCGATGCGCCACTTTATGCTACTTACCATGCCTTAAAACTTCTCTTCGCGCCAGACAAATGCACGTTCATTTTCCATTGCAAGCATGCCCGACCAGCATGATGCAACTAAACTTAGTTCCAACCTACCATTGTTCTGTGAAGGGTATAAAGCCATAAAGGCTAATGCCAATGCATTGTTACTTTCATTACTGGCTTCCGAGACTTGCATAGGCATAGTACATGCATTGGACTTGCGCATAGGCCATTGTAGGCCTAATTCCACTTTCCTTACTTGGCTTAGGCGCTGCTGAAAGCATGTACTGATGTCAATCGTGCCAAAGGTGCATCAATCAGGCTCATGCAATACTTTCCTTAGGCTTATGCAAGCTCCGCTAACTTGCATAAGTATATTGATTACTTTCCTGGCCATGCGCAATACGCCATTGGTACATGCCTACGTCGAACGCCTTGATAGGAAGTATGAGCATCCAAAGAATGGAATGCAACTTGACTTATCAAGTTTGGCCACAATCATCTTTTGCATTGCATCACCGAGATATATGATACGAGAGGCCAATATGTTGCAATCATCTCGCAATTAAATGATTGAGCAACAACGTGCTGGACCAGAAAGGCTGGCACTCATTGCGGATGACTACGTACCTTTCCCTTATCTATATGGAATAAGCACTGACCGTCGCTCATCCTCGAAGGGACAAACAACTTAAGCCAAATCGTGTTGCAAGGTCGTGGCCTATCAATAACATCTTAGTCTGTATAGGCCGTTCCGTCGAAAATGCATTACTTAGTTCAAATATGACATAGTGATGCCTTCGCACCATATGCCCCATTGGCAAGGCTACACAGCTATAAATGAGGCCTAAGCATCATTTATGCTCTTAAACTAAGCTATGAAGCTTACTTTTGCATAACCCTCATATGCACCTTCAACTAACTACCTCTCCCTATATATGTCTTAATGACATTTTTACAACTTAAACTTGAGACCACTTTGGCGTGCTTGCTTCACCATTCATGGCCGTTGCCATGTATTTCTGAATAACCAGCCATGATGGCTGTGTTTTCGTTCTGGCCCATAGGCCAATTCCAATATTTAAAACCATGGTGGCTGTTGTCACATGCCCATTTAACATCCTAAAATTTTCTATGAACACTTGCATAAAAGTATACATCCGCCTTCACTCTTAAGGCAATACGCAACGGAAGTCTTCATTTTATTTTCTCTCTAACTCTTTATTCCCCCATAAGCATAAGAGGTTTGTCATGCATCAATGTACTTAAACAATTTCACAAGACCAACAACACAAAAACACAAACATATAATGCAACAAACCCATTTTATTGCATCAAGGAAGATTACAAAACTTATGTCCAACCAATGGACTAAACATGCCATCACCATCTTGGTGATGCCTAATTCTCTCAAAGATGAGACTAACTCTCTACATCAGTGGTTCTTCTCTAAAAGGAACAATACCAACCTTATTAATCTCTAGGATATTTATAATGCTAAAGATCAGGCCAATATCGTGTGCAACTTTTTGCACAAGCCTTGGACAACCAAGTGTCCAAGTAGTTTCCATAACCGCATGTGTACTTTCAACTGCCACCTTTTTGTGTTGTCTTGCAGATTCAAGATACATTTGCTCTCGGTGGTTATGCTTTTCCAAAAATGGTTATAAGCCAACTTTATAACCGCTTAAAGCCATTCCTTTTAATCTGGCATGCGTGTGATGCACGACCAACTTGTAACCGCCAACTTGAGCCAATATCCGGCCAGCATGGCTCTGTTTAACTTGGCATTGGTCAATATTCAGCCAACATGGATATATATTCCTTTGATTTGCTACTTGGATCAGCTCCATACAGTAAGTGCATCACTTGCATTCTTTTTCCCAAGCAATTGGCTACAATGACGCCTTTGGCCTACGTCATTGCTTCATTTCCATTGCCCAAGCCTTAGCAAAGCTTTAGGCCAATGTCTAAGTCATTCCATGACTTGCATTTCGTCCTTCACTCCTTTATTGAGCTGGGTTAACTATTAATAAAGGATATGCAACATTATCGCATAATATATGCATGTGTCAAATAACCTTTCTTGTCTGGGCCATCTTGGCGCTACATCGCCGGACTATGCAGCTCCATTAGGTAGGCCTCTGACTTCAGTATTACGCCATCTCGGCACTTCACTATTTGGAACGCTAATAACTGTACGTTATGATGACGAGCCCGCAAATCCCGATACACCATTGTGGTGCGATATTAGCCGTAGGCCAAACCTGCGTAATGTGCTATGTTAGTGCTACTTTTCTCAAGTTCATCCTCCCAACTGGCTTGATGCACCATTTGGTGCAACATTGGATCTTGGCCAATATAAATTGCGTGTTAAGCCATAGTGACGCGTTATTGTCTCCAGGACAATGTAACCCACCTTATGCACCATGGTGGTGCAATATTGGCCCTTGGCCAATATACCCAACATAATGCGTCATTTTAGCGCGAACTAATATCCTTCAAGATGCGGCATATTGGCTTTAGGCCAATGTTCCTATTAACACCCAATGTAAGCTAGAGATAAAGCTTAATTTCAGGCCATGACGCATCTTTTAACATGCGCCATACTAAAAACACAGGTGTTCTTCGTAATGCAAGTCAATTTTAACAAATTTTATGTGTAAACCACTTTAATATTAAAAGTAGAGTTATAAATATTTGTGGTCACTTTAGTGACAAGTACCCCTTATTAATTAATTACTAGTACAATGCCTTGTGGACCCCAGAGTTGGACTTAATATTAGTAAATAGGTTTATTGAGATTTATATATCTTCCTCTTACGGGATATCATACATTGCTTAGAAGCGCAACTTAAACTAAGAAGAGTTAGAAGAAAATAATTAGAGAGAAGGAAGACCAAGTGGTGTGAGCGGTAAGGATTTAATTTGATTTTGGTCATTTCTTTTCGTATGATCTCGACTTGTACTTACGGGTATATATCCTTTTCTGTTTTGTTGTTGTATTATCCTTTAAGGCTTGATAATTTAGGGAAGTTCTACCTAAGAGATCCATCAAATTACTTACGAAAAGTTGAGGCAAGTTTATTCGGTCTTTTAGTCTTGAATAGATGTAGAATTGGTATAGAATAATTCATGACTTAGATGTAGAATTGGTATAGAATAATTCATGTATAACCTAATTCGTGATTTTTATCTGTTCGTAATTTTATCTAACCATTTTTTATTAATCATTATTGGCTATCCGATGGGGTGTGTATATGTGTTTCTTTGAATCGTAATATGGTGTGCATAGTAAAAAAATTTCTGAGATCTTTCCCATCGATTAGGTGATTGTTACCAAGTGATGTTTGTCGGACGTCTATTTCAATTAATAGTCTAGGTATTTAATCATTGTACCACTAAGTGCTTGATAGTCATGATATTAAGTTGTTAGGTCATTCGCAATTGGTATAAGTGAATTGATGGTTATGTGTGGACGTGTTACTATATATTATAGTATATATATCTGTGACTGCTCAAGTAGAGATATTACGACTCTCAAGGATCGTGCTGGCTAAGCACTTTGTAGGCATATATTAGTAGATAGTATATTGTTAAAAGGAGTTTGGTGTATGCGTTTAAGACGAGCTTTGAGTATAACACTTAATTAGCTAGGGGAATATGCTACATAAACCATTTTGTTGAGTTCTAACCCAGTGGTGCAGGAAATCCACGATCCATTTTTAGTTGTGTTACTGTCTTGCTGGTTAGAGTTTGCCAAAAAGTTCGATGCAGATTAACTGTCCCTATGGGAATCTTATAAGGGGGTTGGGAGACATTGGATGTTATTACCGTCTCTGTCTAGAGGACTGTGTGAGTAAATGATTTGACATTTCTTGTTAATAAGATGATAAAAATCATATTATTAATGTTGGTATTTTGTATGCCTAGAGGCTTTATGTAGGTCTCTAAACCTAGTGATATATAATATCATTCCAGAACTGGGAATTGAGATATGGGATGTGCTTCCAGGCACATTGATATACATATATGTGTACCTTCTCGAGCGATTTTTTGCGGATATGTTCCGAGCTCAGTATAGTGCTATTACAGATATGTCCCGATATAGCAATATGATAAAGGTTTGATAAGTAAGGTGATTTAGGATTATATTTACAGTAAACACTTGGTTAGGAGAAGCTCAGAATTCTTAATTAGGTAGTGGTTATTCAATTTGTAACTAGTTGCTCATTAATTTTTCTTAGTTCCACCTGCTTGCTGTTTATTTATATATCCTTTTCATATTTTTCATAACTTGGCGATCGAGTGAATTTGCTTGGAGTTTAACTCTCGTTGACTATTTTTTTCAGGCGTTGTTAAGGATCGTGATGAAGTCTGACTGATTCCAGTTTCGGTGGATATTCTAAAAATATCTAACTGAGGTGGACATATACACTTCTTCTATTATTTATTTTCGTCATGTAGTTATGTGGCAGTGGGGATAATTAAACTTGGGTAGTTTCTATCTTTTTTCGTCGATTGAATATTTTACTTATTTGTCATTTAAGGGTTATTAAGTACACTGTATTTTGTTTAGACATCTTCATTTTATAGCAATAAATAAAATTCCCTCCTGCATATGCAATTTTAATGGAAATGTGTTCCCAGTTTCCTGTGGTTATGTACCTTGTTACGGGTAATCAACGACATACTTTCTATTTAATCATCAGCCGAGGTTATATGTAAATTAGGGTCGTTACAGTTACAGTTGCATTATAGGAAAATCAACACGTAAACGTTGTACTCTTGAAAAATTAGTACGTAATGATGTACATATACCCTGCGCTGTGAATAACATGAATATTGTTTATAGTTGCAGGTATCTTGTCATGTAGTTGGCTTATTTAGACAATTGCTATATCTTTTTAAATACATGTGCACAATTAAGATCAACTCATTAATGAATTCACTACTAGTTTGTGTATGTAATATGAATGTATGGGTCTTATAGTTCTATACTTACTTGCATAGGCTATCATGTTGCATTCAAATTTATTTGTTCTATTAAATTATTATCCTTTGTTTTTGGAAATTGACATGTTCATTATGTTGAAAGTAAAGATTATCTCTTCTTGACTTCCCATATTTTTTTAATAGCATTTACAGTCCATGTGGAAACGCATTAATTACATTTCATGGCAACCATTCTTCTGCAATGCGAAGTCTGCTGCAATTACTCGAGCATGACCTGAGTTTTAAAGCAATTTTACAGAATCTGCCAAATAGGATTGCACTACAGTGTTCATAGAGGATGCATTATCAAATCGTAACTTGGAATAAGATTTTTTTGGTAGGGAAATGGACATGCAAGGAGCTAGAAGTTCTATTAATGGTGAAGAATGAAGGTTCATTATCATTTATTAAATCTAACATAGAGGGGTTTTAAGGGTGTTATTATCCATTTAAAACTCTAAAAGAAGTGACTGATGATGGTTGTTGCAAAGGTAGTAATTATATCTTTAAGTTGTGAATTCATGAATGACTTGGATGTTTTGAGATGAAGACCAGCTTTGGCACTTCCTGAATCATCTACTGGTTAGTTGTACTTTTATGTAGCCACTAGCCAAACAATTGATGTTTCGGATAACCAACTTGTTTTAGTTTAGGTAGAATTTAGTATTATTATTTTTGTTGTATTTTTGTACCCCTAAAGATATCTCTAATTGTATGTTAACATAAGTTTTTAGTTTTTTCTTTTAATGGTAAGTTAACATAATGGAATTTGATATCTCGTCAATTTCTAAGCAGTATAAGAAATCCACCTAATTAAAAATAATGAATACAAATAGGTGGATTTCTTACAAAAATTGAGATTTAATGTTGTTAATGTGGGATGAACCCTGAAAAATAGCACATAAACTTGACAAATTTGCAAATTCAGACGTGGCATTTAGATTCAGACACCAATCATTTGTATTCATTATTTTTAATGTTTTTTATTTATGGGGAAATTAGGCTCATACAACAGAATTTACCCATACTTTCAATTCTATAACCAAATGATCTAAGTCCTGGATTATTATAGCACAACAACTTGAAAAATATAGATCTTCGTACATGGTATTTGGATTCAGACACCAATCATATGTTTTCATTATCTTTATTATTTTATTTATTTATAGGAAATTCGGCTCAGGCACGTCAAAAATTTACCTGTACGATCAAGTCTCTAATTAAATGACTATTAACCTTAAGAAAACATGCCTTGTCAGCACTTGCACACTAACACATAGACAACCCCAGCGTTGTGACATGGAAGTACCGGGTGCCACATGAGCCTTTTCAGTACTTAGATGCGACAATACTTTGTCGTGACAGTACTGGTGCACAATTAATAAGCCACATCATTACCATTATTTATATTACTCGATCTTCTAATCTAACAACTGATCACAATCATCTGCTTAAACTAATTAAAATCATTAACACAAATTAAGTGATGAAATTTTAGCTAAAGATATTCGAGTAAAGGATTATTAAGTTGCATACAAAAACGACCCTATCTCGCTTTATACACCCCTTCAAGATTTAAGGAGCCCTTAAAATATGTTTCTTTAATAACATGTAGACAAGTTTGAAAACCCCACGTTTTCAAATGGGCCAGTGTTTTCTAATTAGGCCCGAATGGTCTATACTCCACTAGTATATCTCTATTCTAATTCATCGAAACCGTCAACCAAATCTATGCCAAATTCTATAAAGTTTTTGTATATTTCTTCTTAATTCCATCTTTACTGTCTATAATTGGATCTTCTAATGCTTACTTTTAGAGAGACATATCAAAATGAGGAAAGCTATGAAAAAGTACAAAAAAAACAGAAGACTAAGGAAGGCAGTTACTAATGACAACGTCCCAGTTGCAAAGTAAAGTGCCCAGAGTGTCATGACCAATTAAAGAGAGTATGTTTTACAAAAATAAACAAAGAGTTGAGCTATGTTTCTTGTTTTGTCCCCATAATACTCCTTCCAAATAGTCCCCCGGATAACGAAAGGTAAGAGGCCCCAAATCTTCTTTACCAACTTCTTATTCTTATCAAAAGACCATTCATAGACGACTTTAATATTTTCAACAAACATCCAGGAAGTAATTACAAAGAATCCAAGTTTTATTGCGTCGTTAAAATAAGTGTTGATGAGTTTCTGGAGTAGAGGCACAAAAAAGACAAGTACTACAACTGGCCTTTCCCGCTTTTAAAAGAAAATCCAAAGTTGATGTGCCATTATAGTATAATGTCTAAACTGGAAAAGATGCTTTCAGAGGCACTTTTGGGTTCCAAATTTCATATGAGGAAATATCATGAAACCTTACACGTCTAGAGAAGAAATAACAATTGACCACTGAATATTCAACACTTATCTCCTATTTCCTAGCCTCATAAGCAGTTGAGTTTGTAATAGTATAGGCTTCTCCTAAGAATTGAATCATAGTAACAACAAAACCTAACCATTATACATTCACTGTTGCTGCTTCATTTGTCTCGCTACGAGAGAACTGAGAAAAAACTAGAATTATTTTAAGTGGAACTGAAGAAGAAGAAAAAAACACGCCAAGAAGAAAAATATAATTATTTTTATAACAAAGATATATCAAAAAATACTTTAGGCATTATAAAGAAACCAAAGTTGTAAATCATCGGAATTAGCTCCTACTGCGTGTTTGTTTAGAGGGTAGAGAATCCTATCATGTTCTCAGGAATATGATTCAATACATGTGTTTATAAATGAATGTAATTCTCCTAATTTTTAGGTTCCTCCGAAATAAGGGATTTCAAAACCCATGAAGGATAATTGGAACCCTCCACCTCCTATCGTATTCTCAGGAATATGATTCAATACATGTGTTTATAAATGATAAAATCAAATGAATGTAATTCTCCTTCTCCTAATTTTTAGGTTCCTCCGAAATAAGGGATTTCAAAACCCATGAAGGATAATTGGAACCCTCCACCTCATATCGTATTCTCGGGAATATGATTCAATACATGTGTTTATAAATGATAAAATCAAATGAATGTATTTCTCCTAATTTTTAGGTTCCTCCGAAATAAGGGATTTCAAAACCCATGAAAGGATAATTTGAACCCTCCACCTCCTAACTAGATAAAGCTTAATTTTGATGTAGCTTTTGATTTGAATTAGAAAATTATCGGCAACGGTAATTGTTAATCATGCAAGGAATGATATTCAGAATGAAACTCAAGCAATACTTGAAGCTCGCAATAAATCAAGAAGAAAAATTATAAAAATGTGATTATAGAACCAGATTGTACATCCCTCATTGATGTCGTATCTTCAAATTTTATCTCTTCCAAATGACAAGACTTTAATATTTTATCGAATATTAGTATATTGTAAGTAAGTATTAGGGATCTTAAGTACGTTTTTGTTCCTAGGAATTGTAATGATGATGCGGATGCTAGCCAAACATGCTAAAAGAAAGTTAGTTAGGCGGTTATGGAAAGTTACTCCTCCTAATTTCATCCATTTCAGTCTAAGGAGGTAAATTTATGTAAATTTTTCATTTCATTAATAAATTTTCCATTATGATCGATGCAAAAACCAAAACACGAATGACGGTGGATTTGTAATTTCCTTCTCCTCGGGAGTTAGGATTCTCGGGAAATAAGATTCTCTTCCTACTATACAAACATACCGTTACTGCAAAACTTTACCTATATTAGGAAACCGTTTTTTTCCTTCAATGACACATATTTTTCTTTTTGACCCAAACGTACTGGCCGTCGTTACAATAAATTAACGATCACGACCGTATATCATGACTCATCTTGTAAATGTCAGCAGTCAATTTCTAAAGTTCACCTCAGTCTCATGTTATACTGGACCCACAAAATCTTTTGTTGTTTATAAATACCGCCATATACTATTCCCTTTTCCCAACCGCAACAAAGAAATCTTCCTAAGGGTTTTTTAGATTGGGATTGAAGAATTTGAAGCAGGAAACGTATCACATTATAACAAATCAAGAATACAGTATATAGAATAGGAAAATGGAAAACCCTAGAAGAGCAGTTATTATGATAGGGGTGAATCGTACAAACATTGTGGATCAAGAAGTTCTTCCTTCATTAAGTTCACTTCAAGATTTTGAGTACATAACAGATATGATCATCGGTTCCAATGTTGACGAATTTGAGATTATCTTCGTGAATGTGAGAGCACCATTAGAATTACCAGCAGGTATATATAAAGCATGAATCCTATCTCAAGCACTTTTACGTTCTTTGCTTAGTTGTGATTTCAAATCTTGAATCTCTTGTGTTATATCAGAAATTGGGTTTTTTTTTTTTTTTTTGTTTACATGAATTTTAATTAGGGCTTAATTGTTATCCTTGCTAAAGAAAGTTGCGTCTTCTTTGGTGTTCTTAGATTTACTACGTTCAAGAAACAATTTAAACTAAAAAATCGATTGTTACTGGAAAAATTGATTATGTTTTTTATATTGATTTCCATCTAAAGCAATTTCACGTCTTTGCTTAGTTCCAACCTTCAGTCTTGAAAACCTTTTGTTATATTCCATCAAAAATCTCTTGTAATATCCAAAATTGTTTTTTATTTATACGGGTTTCATTTACTGCTTGATTCTGCTGCGTATTGATGTTGGTCTCATTAAATGATTTGTAGGACAAAACATGGATGGCGGTCCTTCATCTGCACTCATAATTGCAAAGGATATCACCGAGTCAATTCAACTGGTGCAATATTTTAAGGATATGTGTAGCATGAGAAATGTAAGTAAGACAAGTTGTTTTTATATGTTGTTTAATTAAGAGTAACAATGAGTTTGAATTTTTATCTTAAAGAAAGTTTTAATGGATGTCAGATTAGAAGCCATGGTCTTAATATTGAAAGTTGCAATGTGGGTGCAACACTTGTTGCCCAATGTGCTGTTCGTCGAGCTGACCTTTTGGTGGTTGGTAGAAGAGGGATTCCTTATTTATTTTCAAGTGTCAGCTTGTTTTGTATGATGGGTGGTTGTGATTGTCCAGTATTGCCCGTTCCTAGGAGGCTCGATAGTGTGATGAGGTTACATATTTATGTTCTTGGTATATGTCGTGAGAGAAGCTGGCCAGAGGAATCTGTTGATGTGGAGCTAAATAATCTTCTTCAGGATTCGAGAGAAGGCGTCGACCCTGAATGTGATTAGGAGGGTGGTTGACTGTAAGAGATTTTCCGTGCTCAAATTGTTAATATAACTTCTGGTTTTTTAGTAGTCCGTGACTTGGTTTTAGGAAGAAAAAAACACACTATAACTGTTGGAAATATATGTTTTAAAACAAACAAAAAGTATTTTCATTTATTATTTTAATAGTCTTAATGATCTTCTTAAAAGAAATTTATTTTGTTATAAATTCCTTACCATTTCATATTAGAAGAGTAAATGATTTTTATTAAATCATATTAATATTTTCATTAAACTCATTTATAAGATCTTTTGACTATAAAATATATTTTGGTTGGAAAAACAATTAGAGAGTTTTTTTTCTTTAATGTTTTTGAAGTTTTTAAAGAAAAAAAAATAAGAATTTAGAGAGAAAGAAAACTAGTGTATGATTATTATTTGTTTTCTATAATTTTGATTTTGAGCAAGAAATAGAAGTGTACAAGTATCACATACTCTCAAAGTGCAAGAGTGATTGTGAAAGAGATTTACTCGGCTGTTTTACCCTGGGGACGATGCGACATGGAAGAACTGTTTGCACAATTTTGGGCAGAACCGCGAAACGTCTTAAAGAGAGCGACCTGGTCGTGACTCATCCATAACGTTATTTGTTTGGTTTTTCTTTGTGATTGTTCTGTAGACGGATTTCGGCAATTGTTCCAACAATTTTAAGACAATTTCTTCTGCCATAGAGATCAAACGAGAAACTATTGCTGAAACACGATAAGTATCATTGTTTATTTTGTTGTATCGAATCATTACGGTATAATTATTCGTTAACATTTTATCTTGATGCTTGGATTTTAGGTTTCTTCATAACCAAAATTGATTTTTGATGTATAATCTTAATAAACCGTAGTTGTAACATGTTATAGAGTTTTATGTAACGATAATGAATCGGGTCTATAAATTTTTACTAGATATACTATACATAATTATGATCATCCACATTAAATTTCAGAATTTTTGGATACCAAAAAGTATTTTTAAGGTATTTTACAAAATCGCATAACATTGCTGAAATTTCTGACGCACGGAATTTTAACCCTAATTGAATTCGTTTGTCCCCATATTTGTGTAGTTATTTTGAATTTGTTTAACATGAAACTTGTAGTCATAAACTTATATTCAAAAACCATTTTGAAATTTTCCATTTGGATTTGTGGTTTGAGAGATGTGGTGATTTCAAAATCGTTGTGTTTGTCTAAAAATATGAGATGTGATGCTTGAGTATAGAAATTAGAGATGTAAGAACTTAGAATAAAAATCATGTTTGATTTTATTACTTTACTTTTGTTTTGGGAATGAAAATATAAGATCATTATTGGAAATCAAACTAGTGCGCGACAAATGTTTGATAGAATGCTTAGTAGAAAGTTATATTCTATGACGTTATAACTATAAAACTTTACTTTGTTTGATACTTGGAGTTCTAATTTTTATTTGATTTTTAAGTACTTACATAAGTGCATACCTTATTGGGTTACAAATGCTCACATTTAAATGATTGTGACAGGTGATAATTTCACTTACTTGAGCAAGTTTTTGTTTCCCAATGAAAACAAAAATTGCGAGTAAATCCTACAGATTAATCGACGTATGAAGAAATGGTTTTCTGATTTCTTTGTTGGTGTGGAAAGAGTGGACGTTGGTTTATGACCAGTTGAGATTTCAAAGCAAATGAGGTATGTTTGATGAACTATTTGTAGTGTGGTGATCAAATAATTTCATTCTAGATTGAAATAAATTGATTGTTCAATCTTAGAATGAGTTGTATGGAAACTAGATATTGAGAATTATTTTTTATGACAATATATGTGTGACTCATACAAGTTTGGAACTTATGAGATATAATTTGACACCAAACCAAAACCGAAAGAATAAGAAACCTAGTCAAAACAAATATGAATGCCAACTCTCACCAAGAAATGAACATAATTTTAATTATGAAGTTATTTGATATGCTTGCTTTAAACCAACTCTTACGACATGGCATTGCAATAATATCAAATGTTATTAACAATGCTTTTCAAGCTAAGTTAATATGAAATGTGGATACGGTGAGAGGTTGGTATACATTGGTGTTTTACACCATGTTTGTTTTGATAGGTTATGGTTCAAAAGTTAAACCAAATCGTTTAAAAGAAAGTGATGTTGAGTTATACTCATATCTCTAGGATTCTTGGTATTGGTGTGGTCTCAAAAGTTTGCTTCGGGTAGAACTATCTTGTTAAAGATGTTCATACCACCAAAATGAGAAAGAATCTAGTTTCCCCCTATCTTGTTTTTAACAAGATTAAGATTAAAATTTTGTCGAAATTGATCATTGCACTACTACAATAGATAAGTTATCAATGGATTGTTTGAACCAAATATTATATTATTTATATGATATGATAGAAGCTTTGAATGTTTAAAATATGTAATTTCATCTTGCGTCTATGAAATTTTTTGAGTTAGTGATGAGTATGAGCATGTTTTGTTTTCCTCTAAACTTTTCTAAGATTTTTTTTTTTGAGTAACTTGTATCTAATTTTACCCAACTCACCAAAACATATAGACTCCCAATCTTACTAGTTTGCAAAATCATCAGATGAAATAAAATGTTTGAGAATTTTATAAGATATTTTGGTTTTTCACGTAGTCTAACTTGGTGACTAAAACTGATCTTTTCAGTAGTGAATTATACAATGTTGTCTTCACGAAAAATATTTATTTGGTCGCCCTCTTATTGTGCCAAAAGTATTTTGAAATTGGATCATTACTTAATTAGTTAGATTAGCAAGAACGAATAGCGCTTCAAATATGAATTTAGAAAAATTATTTGCGCTTAGAAAATTTATTTCTAATTTTTGTATGAGTTGAGGAAACTTTTTAGTATTTGAATTGGTATTAAACACCGAAATCCGACATCTAACAAAGTCTATAGAAATTTTTGAATGAACGTGGGTAGAAATGCAATTTGCATAAGTAACTTCTCAATTTTAGATATTTTGGTGTTGATTTGAAATTTCCTTTTGAGTCGAAAAATAGTGGGGGTTCTTTACCCTATGTATGTTTGAACACTAAACTTAGATTAAAGAGCTAGCTAGAAATGGAGATCAGAAGATCATTAAGAACAAATGTGTAAGTAGTAAGACTAAAAAGAATTTTAGTCATAGTTATTACCTTGTTTGAGAAACTTAGCTCCTCATAATTTTAATCTTTGAGAAAAAAGGTTTTAAGAACCAAATATTTGAGTTTGACAAATAGAAAAAGGGTAACTAATTATGATACTATGATACTTGCTTTCATGTCGCTGGATTTACATTCTTGATTGGTGATATTGTTTCTACGATGCGTGATTTTTTGTATATCATATGTAGAAAAATAATGAGTTAAATGTCGAATCTATGTGAACCAATCATGAAAAACTCTGTAGTTCCCATAAGAACGAAATACATATAAATTTGATAAGTAATTATTTATTTTAACACAAGCTCTGAAGCAATTGAATCAAATGGTTTCAAAAGTTGACTGACGTGACAAACACATAAGATTGTTTGCTATATATGCATAAATGATTCGATGAATTTGTATTCTAACTCGTACGATGTTAATGAAACTGAGAACATGCTTAGTTTATTATTTGACATGAAAGACTTGGATGAAGATAGTGTAAATTTTGAATTGAAACATTTCTTTCGGATCTATTCCACTACGTTGAAAAAGATTTGTAAAGAAATAAAAAATATAGTCTTTATGAACTAGTTTTCACTCATTTCATTCTAGTATTATAGTGCTTGTGATTGTGTGTGATTGAACTAGAAAAAGAAAATGAGTATGGTAGCATGACATTTCTTCTTGCTACGTGATGGACTATATGTATATTACTTCTATAGTGTGGGTTACATATATGCAGATTTACTAATAATCCATGTATGGATAATTAGTAAAACATTGAGAAGGTTATGAGGTGTCTGAAAAGAACCTTAAACCTAGAAATACACTATCTAAAAATGTTTACCGCAATCCTTTAAGGATATTATTGCGATCCTGATTGAGATATCCTCTCAAATTAATCCTCCAAGGGATGGAGTGATTCAGTTCTCTACTAGATAGAGGAAGAACAAACATATTAATCCAATGCGACCACGAATATTGCAAGAGTTTAGAACCGTTAATTACAACGGTAGAGTCGACATATAAGGTGATAGAAAGCATTTTTTATGTTATGATAGTGGATTATATATGGTCTGAAAAGAGTTATCGTTGATCCTTTGACGAAAGGATTAATAAGAAGGTGTGAATACATCTTATGGGATGATGTTGATGCCCATTGAGAATTGAGTCATTTGTGATGGATACCCACTAATAAATAGGTTCAAAGGGAATACAGATTCACAAATGATATGGACATAGTTGTTCGTGATTGATGCCCAACCTATAACTCAAGATTCCATAAGTAGGTTCAAAAGGTAATCCCTACCAATGAATGGAAATCCCAAAATGTTGGTTCAAAAGGGACTAAGTCATAGATAATATGTAGACACAGAATCATGCTTTCGAGAATTCATCCCACGCATGATATCCTGAAGCGAGTTAAGGTTGAGTTTTTGTTTCTAAAACTCTTAATGATGTCAACATCTCTATTTAGAGTGGGCGTACTTATCTACAGGAGTACTCTTGATAGACTCACCTATATGGATGTGAAAGTGTGGCCGCTTTCTATGAGAGTATGGGAAGTTCTCTAGATCATTCATTAAACCGGGATTCAAGCACATGGTCGTAATGTGCTGGCTTTAGACTTTACACTAGTATATTTTTGTGTGTGTTAGACAATCCTCTTATCTCATAGAGTTCAAAGACTTACGTTCACTCTATAGTCAGATTTTTCGAGAGCCTAACACTATGTAAAGTTCAAAATCGAAAGATACCTTTACTTATGCACATCACTATATAGATCTTGCTCAATGTTTTAAAAAATATAAGTGGGGGATTGTTGGAAATATATGTTTTAAAACAAACAAAAAGTATTTCCATTTATTATTTTAATAGTCTTAATGATCTTCTTAAAAGAAATTTATTTTGTTATAAATTCCTTACCGTTTCATATTAGAAGAGTAAATGATTTTTATTAAATCATATTAATGTTTTCATTAAACTCATTTATAAGATCTTTTGACTATAAAATATATATTTTGGTTGGAAAAACAATTAGAGAGTTTTTTTTTCTTTAATGTTTTGAAGTTTTTAAAGAAAAAATAAGAATTTAGAGAGAAACAAAACTAGTGTATGATTATCATTTGTTTTCTATAATTTTGATTTTGAGTAAGAAATAGAAGTGTACAAGTATCACATACTCTCAAAGTGCAAGAGTGATTGCGAAAGAGATTTACTCGGCTGTTTTACCCTGGGGACGACGCGAAATGGAAGAACTGTTTGCACGATTTTGGACAGATCCGCGAAACGTCTTAAAGAGAGCGACATGGTCGTGACTCAGACATAACATAACATTATTTGTTTGGTTTTTCTTTCTGATTGTTTTGCAGGAGGATTTCGGCAATTTTTCCAACAATAACTTCATTCTGTATATTACATTCTCTTTTGTATTGTCCTGTGAAGACACTTCCAAAGTTTTCCCGATAGAAGTATGATTGTTAAACGAGAGTGGTAATTGAATATTTGTCCCTACTTTTGATGGTCTATACAAATATCCTTATCACACCATAAATATGTCCCTCTTCATCCCTAAGCCCATCAGGGGTCCAATAAGGTTTTTATTTCTTCCAAATTTTCCCTCCTATCTATCATCCTACTTACTTCTTCTTCTTCTTTTCTAATTAGCAGCGCCTCCATCTCCATCGCTCCACCACCACCAGCAGCATCTCCATCGCTCCACCACCACCTGCAGCATCTCCATCGTCACCATCTTCGTTTCATTATTCTTCGTTTCTAGTCCGTCGTTTCACCACCTTCACCATCTTCTCCGCCGCTAAATCATAACCTAAAATCAGATCGCTCCACCACCACCTCTGCAACTACGAACACCTTCTCCACCGCTAATGGATTCAGGATTTAATCGAACTATCATCACAGATGACACCTTCTTCTTCTTCTTCTAAAAACTGAATTTGAAATCGGATTCAAATAGATCGAGATCTGATTTTAGGTTGCAATTATAGATCGAGATCTGGTTTAGGTTACGATTTATGGTGGTGGTGTAGCAGCGACGGCGGATGAGGTATGTATTTGAATCTAAGTTTCTTTCGGTACTGGTGGTATTGTAAGTGATTGTGATGTAGATGAGAATAGTTTAGAACTTGTGGAAGAAATTTACATGATGTAGATGGAGGTGGTTTTGGTTGGAATGATGAAATTGGTGTTGGATTTTGGTTCTGGTTGTTTTGGTGGTGGTGGTGGTGGTGGTGGTGGAGATGTGTGATTTGTTGGTGGCGGTAATGGTGGATAGGTACGAATGAGAATTTTTTTGGATCAACTATGGTTGTTGATCCATATATGGGATCAACTCCTGTTGTTGACCCAATTTTTTATGGGATCAACTACTGTTGTTGATCCTTTGAACTCCTATTGTTGACAATATTTCCCTGGATAAGTATAATCATGCTTGTAGTTTAAATCATGGTTTCTAGTTTAAATCATGCTTTGTAGTTTAAATCATGTAATTTCTTCCAATGTTGAACTTGTAGTGCAATGGTAGCATGACTGACTCCATGTCAGATGATGCGTGTTCGACTCACGCCAAGTTCACTCCATTTTACATGGATCAACTTTCGTTGTTGATCCAATTTTACATGGATCAACAATGGAAGTTGATCCACTAAATTGGATCAACTTCTATTGTTGATCCTTTTTTTTGGATCAACTATCGTTGTTGATCCCCTAAACTAGATCAACTTCTACTGTTGGTTCTATTTTTATTTGGATCAACTACTGTTGTTGATACAAAAATATCCGAACCAGTGGTGGCGGCGACGGCGGCGGTGACGGTGGCGGTGGTGGCGGCAACAAACTAGTGGTGGTGTAATGGTGGTGCATAAGGAGTGGTGGTGAAACATTAGCGGTGGTGGCGGTTGGTAGGTGGTGGTTGTTGAACGTTGGTGGTGGAATGGTAGTTGAATGTTGGCGGTGGTGGTGCTAGTGGTGGTGGTGAAGTGGTAGAGGAAGAAATTTGTTCCATTTTGAAATAAACAAAAATATTATATGGGTGAGGGTATTAAGGTAATCTAATATTAAATTGATAAGGTTATAAAAAAAGTAGGGACATATTTATTGTTGAATAAGGACATATTTATTGGGTGTCAAAAGTAGGGACATATAATTAATATACCCGAAACAAGATGGGTATCCATAGTTTCTCTGTAGCTTTACTGTCTTTAAAAGTGGGAAGAAGGCCTACAGATGATTAGGAGGAGACCGGGTAGTTGTTTGCAAATTAAAAGTTTTGAGTACCTCTAGTGTACTCAATTGTCAATTACATTTTTGAGGGAGGATGCTTGATGAAGGCCTGACATGCTATTGTTGTGATGCCAGGATAACTGGACACCTCCACTGATATATAAGTTGCTGCCACTACTGCTCCTAAGACAGATAAAGCTTAATTGAATTTGTAATATATTCTTAGATTATGTTCCTTTTTAATACTTTGTTTTCCTGTGCCTTGGATTCGTATTCTTATATTGAGGAAGGTAGTTTTGGAAGATACACTGAAGAAGTTATTTGTTGTTACTGGTGTAATGGATCCATGTAATCACAGTTCGTAAGGAATTTCTTTATCATTATGCATTTCAGATTTTTCATTTTGAGTGTTGTTTTGAAAGCATTTTTGACATCAGCTGCCATTTTGGATAGCAGAGTTGTGTTGGACTTGTTAAACTGTTTGAATCCAAACTGGATTTTGACATGTTCGAGTTCAACTATCTAAGCTGGTTATCATACCATCTTGTTAATGAAGATTAATACATGCTGATTACAAATCTTAAATGGGATTTTCAATCGAGAATAAGGATACAAATCGAATTGCAGAGATTAACAAGGGAACAAATTACGACAAATTAGTTAAAAAAATTTCGAAGTTTGTAATTTAAAACGAAGATAATGATCTGATTGTAGCGGATCCGAGATCTGATTATAAATAAGAACAGAAATTCGAATTGAAATAAGAAAATTTAGGTTTTTTTGAACCGTAGTTTTTCCTTTAGAAATCGAGAAATCAAGAGTTGCGATCAAATCAAAATGAAAAGAATGCATTACACTTATCTTTCATTGATGTAATCTTCAATTGGAGAAGAGTGATCGCTCTTTCTAGGTTGAACTGCAGAGTGAAAAGAAGAAAGAGAAAAGATTGGGAAAGAAAATAACCAGAACTGAAATTATGGATAGGTTTTCATATTGACCCATCAATAATAGAAGTCCAGCAGGGGCCCATGAATATAATACGAGTTTGATAGCAAAGGTCTGTCAAAAATGATACGACGGGGATTTCTTATCAAATTGCCTGAAACCCCCTGTCAAAGATTCTCAAATTTGCCGTAGTGGTTAGACGGTGGAATATTGTAAGTTTGCCTGTTCATGTGATTTTTTAGGACAAAGACTATTTGATTGTGATGGGCTTAAGTTGTACCACTGTTTAAAAACCGTAATCCATATCATACTGCGGTTATGTATTTGGACAAATAGAACTATAAAGAACGATAGACTAAACATAGAACTAATTGTCAAAGGAAAAAAAAGTACAAATAATCAGAAAGACAAAAGAAAATAACAGGAGAATGCAAATACTCATCTGACCTCAGATTTTATTAGCTTATTTTTCTCGTAGATCTTTCAATGAAAGAATGAAAGAAAACTCTTAACAAAGGTAAATCCCACGGTTGGCAATTGCATAACGGTGTCACATATCTTTTCCAAAGCTTCAATTTTCGGGTTGTAGTAGACAAGAGTTTGTTGAAAGAATTTATCTGATAAAAGTTCATGAGTTAGGCCAACATTGTAATGTGAAATACTTAATTTGTGATACTCATCTCGTGTTAAAATGCACTTATCCTGTAATAGTAGAAGTTGACCGTTCTTTGTAGTAGCTAACGGGTTTAATTATGGTGAATACAAAACCACCCTCAAAATACCCTGAGACTAAATCGGGAGATCTACTTATAACTAAGGTCTAAACCAGGGGGTGCTGTGATTTCTCGAAATTTCTCATCTGCCAAATCAAAGGAAGTATCCTGTTCTTGTTCTTTTCAAGCCAATGAAGAGCTCCATTTGCTAGGACACCTGGTTTTTCATCCAAATGATGGTCGATGTTTCCTGCGGGTCTCCATCCACTGCCACGACACCCAAGAGTGTATACGTAGATTTGTCCAACAAAGGAACCACCATCGTATGTTTTTTGGTGCGGAGGGTAGAAAATTCTAACAACCTTGTAAACATTAGTAGAAGAATCGTAGCCAAACCCGAACATCATGAAACGATGTATGAATGGCTCGTTAAATTTTGGAAGATTCACGTTTTCTCTTGTCATGGGGTTAGATACAACTAGAGAAACATATCTATCTATGGATTCAACATCACCTGTTGGGAATATCCGTGGTTGGCATACAATTAAACCGTCGCACGAACCAAGACAGGTGCCTCCCATAATATTTGGAATGGGTTTGCTTTTAGTAATTGACATGTTATATTTCTGCCCATCGATCTCATCGTACTCTCCATAAATATGCATATCCTCACGCTTACCGATGTAGTACATCTTTATATGTATCAACAATGGTGTTGATCCCTTGCTTCTGTATCAACTATAATTGTTGATCCTCATAACGTATCAACTATAATAGTTGATCCCATCCGTCTGTTTCAGTTTACTTGCCTTGTAAGTCTTTTCTTTCCTAGTTTGTTTAGATTTCATTTTTCTTTTCTGTTTAGTCGGTTCTTGTGAACCTATTTAAAGGCTTTGCCTTCTTTTTTTGAGACACATCTTATTATCAATATTATTATCAAATTTGATTATCAATCTTACAACCTTAGAATCTTGATCCGTGAATCATATTTTAACTAAGTTCCTGACGGAACTTAAACTATCTTCACAACCCTAGCAATTAGTTTGTTATCTCCTTATATGTGCTACACTAGTTGGTATCAGATATAGCGTTTTTAGTTTTTATCTAGAAACCGATCCTTACACAGCTTCCGCAACAACCTTAAACACTATATTTTCTCTTCAACTTTATTTTTCTTTTTCAGTAAATTTCAATGGCTGACCAACCACTTACTAAGGTTGATCTTGATGAGATTAGAACTTCCTTGAAAACTCTAGGAACCAAGATTGAAACCAATGAAATAAGCATCAAATTTTTTTTCAGAGAATTCCGAAAAAAAGCTGGGAATACATGACGATGTAATACTCAAATTATGGAAATGTGTTGGTTTTGAGGACAAGGATATGCCTGGGTTAGATGATGAAAAGGAAGAAGGAGAAAAAAAAACAGGAGAAAAAGAAGACGATGAAACAAAGAAAGTTAAGGAAAGTTCTTTTATTCAGAATACTTCTATTCCTGAGCCTGTTTCACATCATATTCAACACAAAGAACCATTGGAAGGTTTTATTCAAAAAACCCTATTACTGTGATTATCAATAGTGATGAAGATGACAAAGCCGAGGAAATCTAAGCACAAAAGTGGATAGATGATAAAAGATTGAATTCTAGTATGAAACCTTATGGAAATCTACCAGAATACAAGTTAAAGGTTATACCTAATTTTCATGGTGGTTTACAAATTGAGGAATTACTGGACTGGTTTTATGAAGTAAAATCTTTTTTCATCTTCATGGACGTCCCTGAATCTTTCAAAGTGAAACTGGTAGCTTATAAAATAAAAGGTGGAGCTGCAGATTGGTGGGAAACACTCTGTGAAGATCGAAGTAGGTATCACAAACCTCCTATACGTACATGGAATCGAATGAGAGGTTTATTAAGAGAAAAGTTTTTACCAAGAGTTATAAACAACAACTGTTTCTCAAACTTCAAAACTGGTGACAAGGAGCTAGATTGGTTGAAGAATATGTAGCTGAATTCTACGGTTTAGTTGCTCGTAATCAATTGAATGAAACTGAAGAGCAATTAGTTGCATGTTTTGTAGACGGTTTGAACAACTTAATTCAACAGGGGATGACACAATCAGTGTTTACAATGATTGAAGCGATACAAAAAGCTATTAAAGTCGAAAGGCGTGTACTCAATACTTCCAGACAAGCAACTCCACGTCAAGCTCATTATCAAAAATTTTATAAAGCCGCCAGACCATATAATTCTTACTATGGTAACCAAGGTAAAAGGGGATCAACAGTCGTTGTTGATCCACAAGAACTAAGTTATGGTTCAGCTTATAAGCAACCACAAGCACCAAATCTTTCTAGTCAACCATCTCTACCTTCAGAAACTGCTCCGATGATGCATATTCCATCTGCTAAGCCACCTCAGGCTACTCAACAACGAGATGTTGCTCACAATACTAGAGGTAATAAGTATCAACAACAATTTCCTCCCTTAACTAAACCTTTTAATCCTTATTCAAAGTTTCGAGGGGATAGATGTAAAAAGTGCAACCAAACTGGCCATACTTCTAGTGATTGTCGCAAGTTTCATGCTTATATTAATGAAACTCCAGAAGAAACACAAGAAGAAGATACATTAGGAGACGATGAATTTACTTATTTACAAGAACATGAGACTTATGATGCAGATTTTCTTGGGGTAATTCGACCAGTATTAATCACGAAACCATATCTTACACAAAGACATCATATTTTCAAGTCTCATTGTCTCATTGAGGAGAAGCTTTGCAACATGATCATTGACAGTGGAAGTATAGAAAACTATGTTTCTGCAAATTTAGTTGAGAAACTTGGTTTACCTGTTACTCTTCATCCAAAACCGTATTACGTTGGTTGGATAAACAGCTCTTCCACTCAGCAAATCACTCATCAATGTTTAGTGAAGTTTTCTTTCCCTAGATATTCAGATTATGCTTTGTGTGATGTTATTAACATGAATGCAACAAGCTTATTGTTGGGAAGACCATGGCAATATGACATTCGTGCTGTCCATAGCTGCTATGAGAATACTTATACCTTTGTTCATGAAGGATTTACTAAAGTTTTGTGGCCTTTACAAACTTCTACTTCGCTCAAAGAACCAGAAGACAAGAAGATCACTGCGTTGGTTGCTACCATTGTTCATTCTTTAAAGAAAAATCATTCTCTGAGTTCTCATGAAGTTGCTAAACCAATGGTGGAGATTCCAGATAAGGTACAACCATTACTTTCTTATTTTGCTGACTTATTTCCTGCTGAGTTACCAAATACTTTACCTCCACTGAGAGATTTACAACATCAAATAGACTTTATACCTGGAACATGTATTCCTAATCAACCTCATTATAAGTTAAGTCCTAAAGAGCATGAAATTTTACAAGGTCAGGTAGATGATTTGTTACAAAAGGGTTTGATAAGACTAAGCAAAACTCCTTGTGCTAGTCCGGCCTTTTTAGTAGACAAGAAAGATGGTGGACATCGTATGTGTATTGACTGTAGAGCTTTAAATAGAGTTACTATACTATATAAGTTTCCTATACCAAGAATCGATGACATGATTGATATGTTTTCTGGTGCTAAAGTCTTTACCAAGCTTGATTTGTGTAGTGGATGTTATCAAATATGTATCTGTGAAGGTGATGAGTGGAAAATAACATTCAAGACAAATGAAGGTTTATGTGAATGGTTTTTAATGCCTTTTGGTTTATCTAATGCTCCTAGCACCTTTATGCGTCTCATGAACCAAGTTTTGCAACCTTTTCTTGGAAAATTTGTCATTGTTTATTTTGATGACATCTTAATCTTTAGCAACAATGAGGAAGAACATCTTACACATTTATCTTAAGCTTTTAAGGCACTCCAAGACAATATTTTGTATGTGAACTTAAAGAAGTGCACATTCTTTACAAACAGAGTCACTTTCTTAGGCTATGTTGTGTCAGATACTGGTATTTCTGTGGATGATTCTAAGATTAAAGCAATCATTGATTGGCCTACTCCAACATCTATACGTGAAGTGTGCAGTTTTCATGGTTTAGCCTCCTTCTATAGAAGATTTGTGAGGAATTTTAGCACTATTGCAGTTGGTTTAACAGATTGTTTGAAGCGTGATATTTTTGAGTGGACTAAAGAAGCAGATAAAAGTTTTCACCTGCTCAAAGAAAAGTTGTGCAGTGCTTCTGTTCTTTCCATGCCAAATTTTGATAAACCTTTTGAGATCCACTGTGATGCTTCTATTGTTGGTATAGGTGTTGTTTTATCTCAAGAAGGACATCCAGTTGCATTCTATAGTGAAAAGAATTCAGATACAAGGAAGAAGTGGTCTACTTATGAGTTAGAATTAATTGCTCTTGTTCAAGCTCTTAAGAACTGGCATCCTTATCTTATTCACAGTGAGTTTGTTGTCAATACTGATAATCAGGCTCTTAAGTTTTTGAAAACTTCAGCAAAGGTAAATAGAATGCATGATAGGTGGTTATCTACCATCAACCAGTGCACATTTTCTATTAAACATCAGAGTGGAAACTTAATCAGGTTGCCAATGCTTTGATTAGAAGAGCTCATCTTCTTGTTACTCTCAAACATGAAAGTTTAGCCTTTGATTTCTTAAAAGATCTGTATAGTGAAGACAAAGATTTTCAGAAACTATGGGACAAGTGTGGTTTTTCTACAAGCAGTGTTGATGATTTTCTCATTTAAGAAGGATTTCTTTTTAAAGGAAATCGTTTATGTATACCACAATGTTCTCTCCGTCTTCATATGATCCAAGAATTACATGGCAGTGGCCTTGGTGGGCATTTTGGACGTGATAAAACCATAACTTTGATTGGAGAACGTTATTTCTGGACTTCTATTAAACCGGACATTCAAAAGTACGTACAAAAATGCATGGTTTTCCAGCAGTCTAAAGGTAATGTTCAAAACACAGGCTTGTATACTCCACTTCCAATTCCTGATGCTCCTTGGGTGGATATTAGTATGGATTTTGTGCTTGGTTTACCACGTACTACAAGGGGGAATGATTCTATTATGGTAGTTGTTGATCGTTACTCAAAAATGGTTCAGTTCATAGCATGCAATAAAATGACAGATGCCTCCAATGTTGCTTATTTATTTTTCAAAGAAGTAGTACGTTTGCATGGAATTCCCAAGACGATTACTTCTGATTGTGACACTAAGTTTTTGAGCTACTTTTGGAAGTTCTTATGGATGAGTTTGGGAACTAAACTTCAGTATAGTACAACTGCTCACTCTCAAACAGATGGACAAACTGAAGTGGTCAATCAATCTTTAGGAAATCTGACTAGAGCCAAGGTTATTGGAGGAAAAGAGAAGCAATGGGATAATCTCCTTCCAAATATGAAATTTGCTTATAACACTTCAGTCAATCGATCCACAGGTAAGACAGCTTTTGAGATTGTTTATTCTAAAGTTCCTAATCATATTTTGGATTTGGTAGTGCTTCCAAAGCTGCGTAAATCTAATGCTAAGGCGGATAACTTTAGTGAGAAAGCTTCACTCATTCATCAAGAAGTAAAGTCAAAGCTTGCAGATTCTAATAAAAAGTACAAGGAGGATGCAAATGAACATAGAAAACTTAAGACTTTTGATGAAGGAGAATTGGTTATGATTCATCTCATAAAAGATACTGGTACTTACAACAAGACCAAGATGAAGAAATATGGACCATTCAAGATTTTGAAGAAAATCAGTGATAATTCATAGGTTATTGATCTTCCATCAAATTGGAACATCTCTAATATCTTCAATGTGCAAGAAATATTTACATTTCATGGAGAGAGTGAAGTTCTTTCTAATCATTAACTTGAGGGTGAGTTTCTTTCAAGAAGGGGGGACTGATGTAGTACATCTTTATCTGTATCAACAATGGTTGTTGACCTTGCTTCTGTATCAACTATAATTGTTGATCCTTTGCGAACGTATCAACTATAACAGTTGATCCCATCCGTCTGTTTCAATTTACTTGCCTTGCAAGTCTTTTCTTTCCTAGTTTGTTTAGATTTCCTTTTTCTTTTCTGTTTAGTCGGTTCATGTGAACCTATTCAAAGGCTTTGCCTTCTTGTTTGAGACACATCTTATTATCAATATTATTATCAAATTTGATTATCAATCTTACAACCTTAGAATCTTGATCCTTGAATCAGATTTTAACTAAGTTCCTGACGGAACTTAAACTATCTTCACAACCCTAGAAATTAGTTTGTTATCTCCTTATATGTGCTACACTATTTACCCAAACAAGCGAAAAGAAAACTCATTCTAGAAAACCTGTAATAGCTATTACCTTGTCCGTTTTCATCGTCAAGTTGAAATTGGCTACGCCGTAAGTGCATACGAGGGAAACAAGGATCAAGAAGTAGCCTTTGCCAATTTTACATACTCGTTTACATTCCAAGATGTCGTCGAAGGATAAGCGAGAAAAAATATCTAGATTGATCTCTGTTGGTAAAAGACTACTGCAGTTCATCTCTTTGTTAGGTTTCTTTGTACGATGGTTACGGAACTCCATTGGTCGTTTTCACCTTTGCTCATCTTGATACCTGGGTGACCTGGGTGAAGTAGTGTTGAGCTAAACGTAACTAAAGGTAACTATAAATAGACTAGGTATCACCGGGGCCTTACGGCCCCGGCTCAACCTCTGATTAGTGTCAAGCTTCACGTAGTCTTCTTTTTCTACTCATGATTTTTAGTTTGATAAGTCCCGTAAAAATATTTCAAAATATCAATAATATGATTGTTATCCAGGTGTTTCCATTGATATTGTCTAGTTTATGTCATCTAGGTATCACTGTTGATGATTTCCTAAAAAAATTCCTCTGTATTGTCGGCTCATTGTTTCCAAGAAAACTAAATGGTGGTCGTTGATTAAACGTGAACATCACCTGTCAAACATGGAAGTCAAACTATCATGCAAGTTTAAGTGGATGATGTTGGGCGATTTTATCTAACAAAATTAAGTTGAATCGTGGTTTGAAAAAAGTCGAATTATTTTCTTGAAACGAACAAATGAACAATTCCATCTGATCAAAAAAAAAACAAATGAACAATTCCAATATTTTCTTTAATAAATTATTCGGAAGTTTTTTTTTTTTAAAGAATTTTAAAGCAAAAGGTATAACTTCTATTAAAGCATTCCATGAGATCTATTCTGAAGAGAAAATAGTTTGTTATTGATAAGAATTTAAATTACCACAACAATAATAAGGTAAATAATTAGGTGAATAATGCAAAAGCGCTATTAAAGTTGTTCAAGCAAATGTTAATGTCTTTGACACGGCCAAAAACCTGGTGCTCCATGAATGTGATATAGTGAAGAGTATAAACTGAAGTTATAACGCACCTAGTCAAGAATGTAAGTTAGCTAAAATAGTAAAAGAAGAATGCGAAATTGGGGGATAAAAAAAGGAATTGGGGGGATATAGGAAAAGGACGAAAACTGGATCCAGATATCAATTCGGGGTCACCCCTTATCTAAGTATTTTTTAAAATCCTAATCTACCCCTCACTAATCAGGTTTAGTGATTAATAATAATTAGTAAAAACATAAGATTTTTTATAAATAATTAGTGTGTGTTTTATTTGTTTTGGGTGAGTGAGGTGAGAGTAGAAGGAGATAAAGAGTATTTGAGAGGGAACTTTTTTGGGGGAAAATGGAGGATGATTGTGAAGAGAGAATTGTCTCTTTGAATCTTTAGCTCAACTACAACAAGGAGTATATCTCGAATCTTCAGCTAACGACAACAACTCTCAATTGCAACTCTTTGTTGAGCCAACACCCTTGAATGATGATTTTGACAAGTATGGTGAGTTTCTTGAAGAACCAACACAAGAAAGTAAACTTGCACAACATACTAGCATCCCCAACACACAGGTAAAGCTGCTAAGATGTCGAAAAATCGATTTTTTTCTTTAAACCCGCCATTTTTTCAACTGAAAAACCTTGATGCCGGCATGGTAGTTGTATGAATACCATGCCGGTAGTCACGGTACTGGCATTGTATTCATACTACGACCATGCCGGTAAACTGATATCCCCCATTTTGAATAATAAAACGGCATAGAATTCTACCAAACAACTATGCCGGTACATAGTTAACCTTTTTACCTAACAAGGAATATACTACGGAATATTCAACCGGCATGGTTTTATTGATCGGTTATTATGCCGGTACTGAATGAAAAACATACAGGAAACAATTCCATCTCAAACCAAAAACCGGCATTGAAACTTAAAAAACGTCAATGCCGGAACTTGTTACCGGCGTGGTACCATCAATATCGATAATGCCGGTAACAAAAACGGCGTTGTTCAGTTACCACTTTACAATGCCGGCACTTACAAAAAAATATGTAGGAATAAATGTTTTCCAAAGATAAATTTCGGCATTCAATATCAATTATTTTCAATGCCGGAATTGGGTATCGGCGTGGAACAATAGGTTACGATAATGCCGGCATCCTTGCTTCCGGCGTTGTTTTCTTATGAAACACATATGCCGGAATAGGTTTCAAATTTGGTCTTCCGTTTTGGTTAACTTAGACAATGTCGGAACAATGGTCGAGAATGCCGGTACGGGTTTCCGGCATAGTGTTGTAATTGTGTTTGGAACTAATTTTCATTCGATATTTAGGTGGTGCCATATATTAATCCAACAAATGCAGAGTCGCTTTATCGGGATACGTTGGAATACTATAAAATCCCTCCGGTATGTGACCAAAGAATACTTTTCACCTAGTATCTTGAACTTTACTAATGGATTGCTAGTAATGAACCTTCTAATGAATGCGAAATTGTTCTTATGTAGGGAATAACAGATCGAAAGGAAGCAATCGCTTGGGCTAAAGAGACGGCTCTTAAGAACATGTGTGTGTTGGTGAGGAATACCGAACGTTCGAAGAGGCGTTTTGAGATGGCTTGCGAGAGAAGTGGGAAATACAAGGAGAAGAATAGCCACAAGAGAAAGGATTATGTGTATCCAAAGAAGACTAATAGGGTATACAAGACTCGTACGAGGAAGAATAATTGCCCGTTTAAGCTTGTATTCCGTTTAAATGACATGAACAATTGGGATTGTGAGGTTTTGTGTGGCTGTCATAACCATCGGGATCCGAAAGATTTTGTTGGTCACTCCTTAGTTGCGAAGCTAAAACCTGACGAGTTCGAGGATGTAAAGAGATTGACCAAAGCACTTATCAAACCGAGACAAATTCTCAGAGGCTTCAAGGAAAAGGACGAGACTAACGTGTCTTCTCTACGTACAATTTATGCCGCACAAGCAACTATTAGAAGGGTGGAATGGGAAGGGAGGAGCGTTATGCAAGAATTTGAGAAGATAGTTTGGAATCACAACTACACGCGTATCATTAAAAGAGGACCGGACGAGAAGCCCCTTCAAATATTCATTTCGCATCCTTTGCTTTCACAGTTGGCAAATACATGTTGTGGTGTTCTTTTGATGGATTGCACCTACAAGACAAACAAATACAATATGCCGTTGTTCAACATCGTGGGGAAAACCTCGGACAAGGTAACATTCACATTGGCTTGGTGTTTAATAGAAAACGAGAGGGACTATAATTATCATTGGGCATTACGATAATTGAAATTGTTCTTCCGGGAAAATCAACTTCCGAGGGTCATCGTAACTGATAACAATGACGCATTAATGAAAGCAATATCCAACGTCTTCCCGGACGCACAAAATTTCCTATGTACATATCATATACGTAATAATGTGATAAAAACTTGCCATGCCTTGTTTGAACCCGCAAAGGCGGATATTAAGAAGAGAATGATGGTACAACTAGAGGAAGATGTTCGAAAGAACAAACTATCCCCCGAAGAAGAAGATGATGAGAGAGGCAAGATAAAGGAGCGAGTGGACAAAGAACATGCGGAAAAGCATAAAAAGTGGTTGGAATTTCTAAGAGATTGGGATAAAGTTTATTGGTCTCTTACCGAGGTTATGTACGAAAAGAGATTGGAGAAGTTTATTGCCGATTGGAACGAAGTTTATCCGACTGCCGTCTGGTATTGTCGGACTCAATGGTTGGATAAGTTCAAGGAAAAATTTGTACGTGCATGGACAAACCGGTATAGACACTTCAAGACTGAAGCAACTAGTGCAGCTGAGGCCGCTCATGGGAGATTTAAAGATCTCATCCAGTCCGGTCAAGGCAATGTGGTTACGGTCACCGAGGCAATGGAGCAATACTTTAAGCAAGATATCAATAGGATCAAGGAGGCTTTTGAGAAAAGCTCAATGGAAAGGATGACTCCATTTCTTCGTTATGGTAAGTTTCTCCAAGGAATAGAATTCAACGTCTCTCATTGGGCAATAAAACATATGATGAGACAAATGGAATATGAGAAAAATTACGGAAAACCGGGTGATGTGTGTATTTGTCCCGACATGTCTTCATTGGGGCTTCTGTGTCGTCATATGCTTGTGAAGTATGAAGAACTGATACCTATTGAAGTTATTGATCCGTTTTGGAAGCAACTATCTTTCGACCCTCACCCTTCGGGAGATCTCGGGCAATCTCCATGGGATACGAAGGAAGCAAAGGAATTCTTCGAAGCTTACTCACGTGGCACCTCGGTAAGCCGACAAGTCTTGTAAAGCCAACTAAGGTTAATTACTCATCCATGGATCGCACAAAGCGAAGAGCCAAGAAAGGGAGATCCAACCGGAAGACCACAAACTAAAACAAAAAGGAAAAAACAAAGGGTAGAATTGAAAGAAATGACTCAACGTGAAGAAGAACTCGCGGCAAGTAAGAAACGAGATCTAACCGCATGTGAGATTTCAGAACAAAGGTTCGTGGAAGCGCAGGTTCCAAACAAAAGAGGTAGGCCGATGAAGGAACCGCTAAGTCAACAACAAACGAAGGAATCCATATCCACACCAAAAGCCAACTCATCGGATGTTCCAAAGAAGAGGGGTAGGCCGACAAAGGTATCAACATCAAGTGTCAAAGAACAACAATGTGAGCATTCCGAAGCCATACCCATAGCGGAGGTTCCAAAGAAGAGGGGTAGGCCGCCAAAGGTATCAACATCAAGTGTCAAAGAACAACAAGGTGAGCATTCCGAAACCATACCCATAGTCGATCTAGCGGAGGTTCCAAAGAAGAGGGGTAGGCCGCCAAAGGTATCAACATCAAGTGTCAAAGAACAACAATGTGACCATTCCGAAGCCATACCCATAGTCGATCTAGTGGAGGTTCCAAAGAAGAGGGGTAGGCCGCCAAATGTATCAACATCAAGTGTCAAAGAACAACAAGGTGACGAGGCTAAGGTGGTGACAAACCAAAGTGATAGCAAAGTTGACGTGGTTTTATTTCGAAGGGGAAGGGGTAGGCCAAGGAAGTACGGACTCCCATCACATATCGAAGACATTGAAAGTGTAGAGATTGCAGAGGATGGTTTGGATATATTATTGTTACAAAAGGGTAATATGAAGATGTATAAGGATCCTGAACAGGTAGGACAATTAGAAGTTATCATACCAAGATACGATCTTACATAGACCAACTTCCCGAGGTTATTCGCGAGTATATTTTATATACGGATGATGTCGACGGAGATGGAAATTGTGGCTATCATGTTGTGACTGAACAATTAGGAATCTTTGACACGGCGGTTAGTAGAGGTATGACACCATGCCAATATGCTAGAATGAGGATGGCCGAACAACTTATGAACAAAATGAGCTTTTATGAGCAATTGGTTGGTGTAGGCGAGGGGTTTGATGATATGCATGCTCAAGTATTGGGGCCCGAACAATAGATGAACTTTCTTCCTTCTGAATATTGGATGAGAATGCCACTTTGTGGGCATCTAGTGGCGGATACATTTAGATGTGTTGTTCATTATTTTACCCCCACCGTAAAAGTAACATTTACCCCAAAGTGGCAAAAATGCGAAGGATCCCCTAAGAAGAGAAGAGTTGTTTTGGCGTTCGTGAACGGTAATCATTTCGTTATTCTAAAACTCAAAGAAATTTGTCCATTTCCACCTATTTGTGGGATGATTAAAAACAAGGGTCTAGATCCCAATATCTGGAAGGGATGGATGGCATCGTATGAGGAGAATCACCAATTTTGGGATGCGTTGGCCTTATCAAAAAAAACCGCTCCAAGAGGAGAAGATGCAACCCATTACGTGTGGAGGCGACGATGAGTAATTTGGATTTATGTGGTTCAGTAGTACGCAACGTTTTGTTTTTTTGTAAGTCTGAATTGTAAACATTAAATCATATTTTGATGGTCATGCCGGCATAGTTGTGTTTTATATTTACAACTCCGGAACTTGTGTACCGGCGTAGAATTTCGTTTGAAACCATGCCGGAAATGCAGAAAAAACTTCCAGACAAATAAGTGACATTTTCGGCATTGAAATTAACCCCATTACTATGCCGGTTTTCTGTCAAAATCATATTTATCATGGAGATTACAGAAACCGGCACAGTATCCAAATACAAATATATACCGGAACTCTATCTTTTAGAGAACCGTCATTGTTGTTATTGTTCTCGAGCATGCCGGTTTGGATGAAAAACTTAGAAATTTAAGTTATCTGGGCACGTTCAAACTCTGTAAATGAGGTAATTTGACACAAGTTTATCAACATAATAAATATAATAAAAATACTAGATTGTATACAATAACAAACTCCAAAGTTATGTGGTTCCAAACCGAAAACAAATCAAACATAAACCAAGTCAAGCAAAGAGTTTAGCAAGACACACAAACACATTGTTCAAGACTCACAAACAAACATAAACCAACACTAGATTGTTCAAACCAAACTAATACTATAGAATAAACACACGATCACTCGGTTCTTGACTTCTTGTGTACCCTCTTCTTCCTTTCGCCCCACAAGTCTTTTGCCTTCGGATCTTCAATTTTGTCCATCTTTTGCTCGACGTTCTCCATTTCTTTCTGGGTCAGCACCTCTCCTTTCTTGTTCTTTTTCTTAAAGAACTTTGACAAATTTCCAATCCACTGACGCTGTTAAGGAAATTTTAAACATGTACTTAGTATGTACAATTGTATAAGTTCATAGACATAGATTAAAAGAATGGTAATGAACAAGACGTACGTACCAACAACGTAACGAGCTGTACAAGTGCGGGTACAGTTTCCGGAGTTGTGGATGGATGTGATAGTGGTGGAGGAACAACTACGATATCCGGGCGTACAACATAAGGATGCGTGAACTTCCGATGGCCTCTTAGGAAGGTTGGTTCACTCTCATAACCGTTCTCAGCCAATTCCCAATCAGCCTTATCCAACACCAGTCCCTTTTCTTCTATTTCACTCCAATGTGCAAGAATAGGTTTTGGGTCGTAAACTACGAGAGTATGGTTCTTATTCGATTGGCATTGAGGAAAGTCATGAGAGAATTTCTGATAAGATGTATCCGTGAGATCTTTCTGCTTGTACCCAAGTTGGCGCATTACACGGCGAGGGTTGTGCATAACAAATCCTTTTGGATGAAATAACGGTCCGTTGTAAAATGAAACATTGTCACGCCTTTGCAAGTGAACTCCTCTGGCACTCCTATATGGATCAAACACAACATCTTGGACATCCACCGAGTCCAAAGCCAATCTCATTGCTAATAACCGTTTTTTGTTATTGGGCCTTGGGGTATTGTCGAAGTAGTATTTCTGACCTAGAGGACTATTCTCTTGATATTCAGTGAAAGTCTTCAATCCTTTATACCGTATGAACAATTTTGCGAAGTGTTCATAAGCCCACACCTACGCTAATGAAAGATCGTTCCAATGAAATGTATAAGAAAATAAATAATTGGAAACTAACAAATTTAATGACAACAATCAAAAAAATAAGTACTTGACTATACCTGAAGTACAGTGAAATTCCCATTAAATTGACGGGCGTTCACCTTAGATGCTCGACGCATTTCTGCCAAAAAATGTGCCAAGAAAGCAGTGCCCCATGAATACTCATGAACCTTTTCCAACGGATCCAAGTATTGTAGGTTGTTCATATGCACCCTATTACCATTGGTGTCAGGGAATATAGTTGTGCCCAAGATGAACAACATATAAGCCGCATGTAGTTCTTTGGACTTGTTACGGGATTCAATTCCTTGTTCTTCGTGTTCCCAAACAATTCAACGAGTTCGACGAATGTGATAGTCTTTGTCTGGGAACGCCTAGTATTGTACATATTTTCCAAAGTGGTTTCCTTGTCCCATCCAAACAACTTTTTAGTCAGCTCATAGATCTTGTCCCATTCCAAGTCCTTAGAGTCATCTCCTACTTTAACGGCTTTCCCAAGAACCTCAAGACCTATTATCCTTTGGACATCTTCATGGATGATGGTCATCTCGCCAAAAGGAAAATGCATGGTATCAGTTTCACCAAAAAACCTCTCCAAAAAGCAGTTCGCCGTGACGGTATCAGTGGCCACATAATTTTTTATGGCGGGATACAAGCCAGATGCTTTGACTACTGCTTTAACAGCGTCACACTCAAGCTTCAAAGGCCATACATCCGATTGTTGATGGCGGCTAACACGGAAGGCGTTCGCGTGGTCCTATAAAAACACACCAAAGTAAATTAAATTCACTTGATCACAGATAAATAATATAATAAGAAGATGCAATTGTCTTACATAAGTTTGATAGATCCAGCGAGCCCAAGAGTGTTTGTAGGCAAATAAGAGTTGCGGGTTTATCGGTTCACCCCAATGTTTGCCATCATCGCGGTCTCGAATCATGTCATACTTATCAGGAAAGTGGGCTGGAGGTGCCTTATCATTATCCTTAGGGGCTTCAACTCCGACATCAGTCTGTCCTAAGCCACCTTCTTGTGAGGAAGAGCCACCGGCTCGTTCGGGTACATGATATGTTTCCCACTCATCATCATCATCTTGCTAGTTGGGTAGCTTATAGGTTGATCTCGAATTGTGACCTTAGCGAGCTTCTAGGATCAGGACGGCTACGTCGAGAAGACTTACGTTTTGCTTCTAAAACAACTTTCCCTTTTCCTTTGTTCTTTTCTGCTGCTTTAGACCTATATTCCAATATGCAAACTGAGTTATATAATGACAACCGACATAGAAATCGAACTTAACAGCTCGTTCGGGCACAAGTGCCGGCATTGTAATCAATTAAAATACCATGCCGGTTTTCTTTGAATTTTAGACAGAGAATGAACATTTTTTGCAACGAGTAAAACCGGCACAAGTAAGTTAACATATAGACACTTGCCGGCATTGAGAACCGGCATTGTTAGATAGAAATTTTAAATGCCGGTACTGTGGGATTTTAGTACAGAGATTTTAACAAAATAGGCTAATGAAAACGGCATAGTATTGATCAAATATACAAAGCCGGGTAATGAAACCTGCATGGTATTCAATTAAAATACCATGCCGGTAAACGCATGCAATAAAATCGGGATTCAAGACATATAATCTGGCATGATTTTCAAATTGTATTCTACCGCGAATCAAAAAATTGTATTCTACCGCGAATCAAACATGCAACTGAGGTTTTAATTGGAATTTTAAAAATTACTTTTAGTTTAGTAGAAAGACTAAACAACATAATTTCACTTTGTGTTTTCTACTATGGGATAAACCCTAAAAGTTAAAAATTCAATTCAACATATACATCACTTACCTAAGCAAATTTGTTATTCTCACCTCACCATCAGACTCTTCAGGCAGTTCTTGCGCTTTTGATTTCGATTGACCACCTTCATCAACAGATTCTTCAGATTGGGTATGGGTTTTTCACGAGGTTTGCGATGACCCATTGTATTTGATATAGAAGATGAAACAAAAAGGGAGATTGAATTAAAATGGAGAATGAATGATTTTCTTTCTATAACCGTCACTTAAATAGAATGAAGGAGTTTGAAACCGACGCATAAACTGGTATTATGGATTTTGTAACCGTCAAATAAGTGGGATAAAATAGTTTGTAACCGTCAAATAAGTGGAATGAATGAGTTTATAACTGCCACATAACTTGTATTTGTAAATCATTGAATCGAATGCCGGCATTGAAAAATGGAACGATTCAATGCCGTGTATTCGACAATAAGTATTTGGTGAGCAGAATTCAACGGAGGCACAGGTAACGGTATAGTATTTGGTGTATTTTTCAATGCCGGTAGGGGAAAGAAAATTGATGAAATAAATAACATTAACCACATAATCTTAAGGAAATAAACTTAAAAACATTAACTCAAACCAATTGCAACTAACATCATTTCTTGGAACGAGATTCAATAAGCAAAGCAGCTTCAAAATGCCTAAAAGGCTCTTTTCTCCACTTGGTATATACGTCCTGAGCTTGAAACCTATTCCCTCTGTATCTTGCAAGAAACTCGTTGTATTTGCGACATAACTTTATGAGTGCAATTGTTCGATTTTGTACATAGAGATCACCGTAATCAATTCGGCCTTTCTTACCTTCCAAGTAGTTATTCATGTAAGGACAAGTCCTAACAAGACCCCAAAAAAGATTCGAAGGGCGGTGATCTTCCTGGAAATTTGATACTATGTAGTAATTTTTAATCCACTCGGTTTCTTCCTCCACATCCGATTCTATCTTTGATTGTTTTTGACGTTCAAATATTTCTTTAGCTTCTTTGCGATAATGTTCAAGCTTTGCTTCCTCTTCTTCTTCTCTTTTCCTCTTAAGTATCTCTTCTTCCATTGCGGCAATTGACTTGGTGGTTTCTCCCTTCCTTTTTAGTTTTTCTAGTACAAGGGAAACTGAGTTGGTGGTTGATAATTGATTTCCCAACGGAGTGGATAGTTTGTTCTTCTTGAGTTTTTCTTTTTCCATGGCAATGATGAAATCGGTTTTTGTTGATGGATTTGAGTTGATGGAGGATGATAATTGATTTCCCATCCGAGTGGATAGTTTGTTTTTCCTAAGTTTGTCTTTTTCCGGGGCAATGATGAAATCGGTAGTTCTTTGATGGATTTGCCATTGGAGGTATCAAGTGAAATGGGTGAATCAATTGCATTATATAGATGATTGCACAACGGCTATTTAGTGCCGGCATTGTCAGTGAAGTAAAATCAACGCCGGCACTATAAAGCCGGTTTGTGGTTTAAAAAAATATCCGTTGGGCATTGAATTTTGAATGTTCCGGCATTGGTATAAGCTTAACCTACATGCCGGCACGTATTACCGGCATAGATTAACATACTATAGTGCACGCCGGAACCATTAGGCAATTGAAATATGTTTACATACTAAGCCGGAACTATAATTTATTTCGAACGTAATCCTTGTCGACGGAACAACGAATGCACTTAGCACGTGCATCAAGCCTTTAAACCACTTGGTGGCCCAAGTGGACGAGTTATAGTCTCGTGAGGGCTTACATAGAGATATACCCACAAAACCTTACGAAATACCTAACTAGATACCCTTAAAACCTAAGCAAATAACACTAAACTATCAATATTCTTACGAAGAATCCGTTTCTGATTCACCCAACTGGTGGTATTCCGTGACTTTGGTTACAATATGGTTCACGTTGGCTTCAAACATGAACGGTTCTCCCTTTTATTGTAAGTAACGCGTTTTCACGGCTTGATGCTACAAAAACAACACACAAACTTTGTTTGTTACATAAAATTTGAAAAAGAGTAGATTGTGTCCAACTAATCATGGAGATACTTACGAGTTGTTGGGGGGACAATCTATTATGGCTAGCGTGCTCGATCCGGTGTTTCATTTTTAGATACTCAACCACAGCATTTAGGATGATGTCGTGTCGTTGCTCGATTTGTTGAGCAGTTCTTCCTTTCGGGTTACCGTAATCGTGAATAAATTTTTTAAAAATCTTCAACCACATGGAATCCCACGTGCTGCTATCTATAGTTGAAGGACGAGTTTCAGCGTACCATGCTTGGGTGATTGCTAAATCTTCCTCCGAGTCAAACGATGCCATTGGTTGTATGGTGGATTAGGTACTATACTAAGCTATTTATTGATAATTATTCTAGGGTTTAGGGTTTCAAAGATAAGATGCTCATGGAGATATATAAGAACACGAGTTTTTGGCTTTTGGGTCCAAGAATTAGCACTCTTTATATAGAGAAAAACGTCAACGACTAGTTTTTTTGAAAATCGCCACAACCGGCATTGTAGTAATTGTGAAATAGAATGCCGACAAATAATTCCGGCAAGCTTTATGACAAGATTACAATGCCGGTACTAGGAAATTTTTTTACAGATATCGGGACAAATATGCAACCAATACCGGCATGGTTTCAAAACACTTTGAAATGGCGGTAATTGGAACCGGCATTCAATATATAATAACGACTATGCCGGTAGTAGATAAATTCAAAAAAAAAAACGGCTAGTTTTTTGAAAAATAAGACCGTTGGAGATTTATCTCTATATAATACCCCCATTCCTTTGGAAATATCTACACAACGCAGCAACCAAATAACAAAAATCATTCTCTCAAGAAAGCAAGCACGGTTAAAGCTTCACAAAGGATGGGGGATTCATCATCTTCCTCTATTTGCAAAGTAAGTAGATTTACTAACAATATGATCTTAACTACTATGACCCACGACTAATATAATCTTCTCTTACAGAGTCATCATTGCAAGTGTCAAATTTGCAAGTCACCTTCTCATCTAGCCATGGACTGTCCTTTGATTTATTCAAAGTGTAGAAGCTGTGATGGGACACGCCGGTTTTGGATTGCAAAAACGGATGATGCTGAAAATGGAAGAATGTTTCTAAGGTGTTTGAATCACACAAATGGTTTGACAAAGCTGTTCAACTTGCAGAGTCAAGAGAAAACCACAAGGGCCAATGCAAGCCAATCGATGGGTGTGATGGGTGTTATATGAAGGGAAAGGAATGTCTTTGAAAGAGAAGAAAAACCAATGAAGTTGATCCTTGACACCCCCTCCCGGACGATGTCTTCGAAGAGGTTCGAGAAAGGCTCAAAGGTTCCGCAATTGTTGAAAAGGGATGGAAATAGATTATCTTTAACCAAATGTAATCCATGCCATGTCTTTTAGCATGTTTTAATTAAAAGTTTCAAATCCAATGTAATAGATTAATTAGGAATAAAATAAAAGAGCATTCGAAATGGATTTTTATTCAAAACTAGAAGACTACCGGCATAGAAGTATTCAATTCTACAGTGCCGGTTTTCTGACAACTATGAAAATTTGAAAATATCATAAAACCCGGCATAGATGTTAGAAAATACTACCGTGCTTAGGTACCTTCGAATATCTATACAGGAAAATGGAATTTTTAATCTTCTTGTTCCGATATGGTTTTATACACAATTTCATTGCCGGTTACCAGAACCGGCATTGATCTATAAATATTAAACAATGCCGGTACATAAACCGACACTGTTTACCTGAACTTATCTATGCCGGTAAAAGTCGCATATCTTGCAAGGATAAACATGTTCAACATAAACGAATCACTAGAAATCAAAACATGTTCAAAATAAACCAAACAACTGGATGTTGCTATCAAATGTTCTTAATCCAGGTATCCTAAACCAAAAGCAAACCAAACAACTAAAGAGTTAACCGCGAGGTACAAACGAAAACAAGTTCGGAATTGTTCAAGACGTGACAACCACCATCCAAAAAAAGAAACACAACTAAAGAGTTAATCAGTGGGTCTTTTGCTTCTTTTGGGCCGGTTTGTTCTTAGTTTCCCCGAACAAAGCTTTTGCACTAGGGTCGGTTTCTTCAATTCTATCAAGCTTTTCCTCGAATTCCTTCATTTATTCAAGGGATAGCACCTCTCCTTCCTGGTACTTGCAACCCAACATCTTCTTTAACTTGCCAAGCCGACGCCGCTAGTTTAATATACCAAACACATAATTAGTATACATATAAGATTATGTGTATATTAAACGACGAAGCAATTAACAATACTTACAAGCAATCCAACAAGGATTCACAATTTTTATGTTTCTTCATTTGATTTCATGGAGTTTAAATTATGGGTTTGGTTTTAATTTCAGTTTTATGATCTCAATTTTGAGTTAGGCTATTTATGTATGTACATCTGGTTGTATTGATTTTCTAGGGTTTATTTTTGTTTTGATTTGGTTTGTCTTAACAGTATTCCATCATTTAGATCTGGAATTTGTTGGATTTATAATGAGTTTGGTGTGTGATTTTTTCAGACTAAGTAGATTATTCGAAAGCAGAGAAGCAGGAACAATCATATTTTGGGGTACTCAAGCACAACAACTTCATAGTAAGCTTGATTTGTAATCAATTAATGTACCTAAAACAGGGTCATTGTATTTACTAATCCATTACTTTTGCTTTTGAAAGTAGGGTCTGTGGAGGAACACTTGAGAATTTTCAAATCTCTGCTGATTCTCAACCAAAAGAGAAGACATCGATGACATTGATGGTGCTAAATAAAAGCTTCATGAATGTAAGGATGTAAGATTTTTTTAATTTTTTTTCTCAATCTTTTTGCAATACGTCAAATTTTTCTTTTAATGTTACACCCAAATTACTTCTAGTTGTCCTTGCTGAAGTCTTATATCATTCATGTCAATTGTTTAAAGTTCACACTAATCATCGTACTTGTTTTTGTAATATGTATTGCACTTTCATGTCATTGATGTTATAATTTGGTGTTATTTTTGTTTTTTTGCTGTTGCAGGGGAGCCATCTAAATGACATTGATTAGACTATGAAGTGGTGAGAACTTGGGGTTCCAAAACATGCAAGCTTGTATTAAAATGGTGCAGGCATTTATGTTGGCATCTCTCCTTCATCTCACATCAAGCTTGGATTTTATCAGCAGCAGCAGAAAATAATTCTGTAACTTGATTTTCACGATCTGTTGATGCTATGTACCTCTCCCCAAACCCTCCTCCATTTTTTCTTTGAGTTCCGTAACACGCTTTTATACTCTCAGGACCCCCAAAATCCTTGTAATAACTCCTTAATATTCTCTTTTATTTTTCATGCATGCTACGGGAATAATTCCCATTTTTATTTGTTTCTCGTGTTGAAATGATACGAACACACTCCTGATATGTTGAATCACGTCTTCTGCATATTTCAGTTGGAGCCAAAATGCCTGAGGCCACAAGCAATCCACGAAAAATCCCGTGAATATCTCCCTTTTAAACGTGACTTGCTCTGTTTTCTTCTAACTCGAGTTCTAGCCAATTTGGGTTCAATCAAACGACTATACCAGGCCTGTTTAGGCCTAAGAAGTAAACCCAATCAATTTTAGCCTTTTAGTCTCTCTAAAACTAGATCAAAATCCCAACCCTAATTCTATGTTTTGTGCTGCCATTATCTCTCGCCAAAAAACAGAATTTGATATGTTGAAGATGGTGTCCCCCTAACCAAACTGGGGGTGCGAATAGCAGGTGCCTAACCGAGGGTGCTCCTTATCCAAAGTGAGGGTGTCGTTAGTACTTTTCTCCGGGGGTCTAAATAGCACTTTTTGAGCAACTTTTTCCACACAAGTGCATTTCTCCACACCTACACAAACATAAAAACACCAAAATAAGTACAAAAACCAAGCACTAACAATAGAGACATTGAGGACAATTCAGACACAAAAATGTGTCTATCAGGTACCGTTCAAGTTGTTTCTCATAATAATCAGGCTCGCAGATTCTATATGTTTGATTTGCTGATTACATTGAGAAGTAGAGATACAACTCTCGGATATATTTCCATTGATTGAGTCTGACTGTCTAGTTGATTCTCTTTGAATTATATTGGAGTTAGTCCATACAAATTGCCTAAACGAAATATTGGGTGTGGTTGTTAGACCCCCGCTTTTTCACTTATGACTGCATCACCATCCCAAGGATGCTCCCTCTTTCTCTCTCTCCAGTTAGTTTTGTTTATTGGTAAATAAGTAAATTATTGCAGGTCATGGAGCAGAGGAAGTAAAAACCTGCGTGAGTTCTTGTTCTAACAAGTGCGCCAAGGGAAACTGGCGTTGTGTCATTGGTTAGCCCATTAAATTTATCAAACCATAACAAAATGATCATAAAAAAAATCCAAAATTGGTTATTTTGTTAAGCTAAGGATCCCTTTATATTTTCTTTTTCGTGTTTCTGGTGTATCTGTGGCTATTTTAGTTTTCACTTTACGACCAAAATAAGAGAATGTGGAAAATTCATGTTATTGGCTTTGCACATCTTTGTGGAGGAACCATATGAACTATTGTTGCGTCTGGTTTGTGTTCTTTTCCGCAAGATTATATGGAAATTAGTACTCACATAAACGTAGAAATTACCTGGTCTAAACTTTTGAAATACTGAAAAACGGAAAGTGGCCAGGTATTATTCATAATTATTGAATATGGCCATACAGGACAGAAAGATCCTAAATTAGAAAAGGATTTACGGTAATGCCACTGAGAATCATGACACTGGGGTAGTAATCGTATTTTTTAGTGCCTTGTCAGCCGACTCGTTGGAGGGTCAATACCTTCAAATCAGAAACTATACGTTATATTTTCATTTCAGTCCCTAGAAAAGTTTGTAGGGTTTTCACTTATCAGTCCCACGATCGATTGATTGAAGACGACGAAAGTTAAGTTTCATCACCAATTTCAGCAGTGAAACTTCCCATATCAAAATCATCCCTTTTGGTATTCAGCATATTGTTTATCGACCTTGATTAAATTCCCCAATTTGAGTTTGATTCTCTTGAACATGCAAAACGAAGACGGAAAGCTTAGCTGATTACAAAATTCATAAAGGTTAGATTTTCATCTTACTTCTTTCTCTCTCGAATTTGAGATTTCCTATTATTTAGTATTTCATTGGTCATGGTGTTGCATTATTTGATAAGTAACTATTCTTTTTGATTTAATTTGTTTAGTGGGTTGAATTTTTTTTTTTTTAATTTAATAGCAAATTGTTGAACCTTGTTGAACCTGGGTGAAAGAAAAATAAATTTTATTGGTTAGTTGTGCGTGACAATGATATGACTCTTTGGAGCTTAATTTGACCGTTAATTAGTATGCATTAGTTTTTTTGTTGATTTACTGGTTATTGATTGTCGATTAAGAATAGGTTTGGTTGTGTTTTTCTAATTTATTTTGTATGCATTTGTGAGTGAAGATATTAGGTATGTTGAGTTTATTGTATTTTGATTTGGTTCGCTGGACCGGTCATGGAAACACAACCAGTTGGTTCAGTGACAATACTTGTTGGTGTATATCACTAATTAGGGGAGTCCTATATTGTGTTAAAATACAACAAAGGTTTATTTTGTTAATTTACCCTCCACGGAGACAAATAAGATGCATGCATCTAATCTCTTATCTCAGTCCCTTAATCGAATGAACCATTCTCGTATCAAAGCCCTCAATTTAGGCTACTGCTACATTAGAGTATAGCTAAAAATATTCATTACTACAGGTGTTCGAGAATTAGTTATTAGTAACCAAAGGAAGTCACTATAGCCAGAATTGACGATTCGTCAACTCTAGGCATTCAGCTCCGAGTCCATATTCGATAAAGCATATGTTTTATGTTTATCATATTTCAGTCACCTTTTCTGATCAGGTAATCAAAACAACGCGACTTTGGTCACCCTTTTGCATTTCAAATTAAATCATTTAAAGTTGGGATTTTTGCGAAGTGTGTAGAATCCAAATTTGTAGAATAAAAGTGTGAAATCAGAAAATGAAGCACAAAGTCATTTGGCTGCATCTCCATTAGGCCATATATTGATCTTTGGCTGCAAATCTTGAACAAGTGTTCAGTTTGTGCTTCATTTTAGAACCCTCTTTAGTGCACTGCTGAATAAACTTTATGTCAATGTTTCATGAGATTTTTTTTTTCCTGAATTCTTATGTAATCCACAATCATGATTGTAGGTTTAAAGTAATGGGTTATGGGAAACGTCCCGTTAAGGAGAAGCGTCAGAAGAGAATTAGATAAAGAAAAGGAAACGGTGTGAGAGTCAAGTGGAATCTGAATGTGTAGGGGAATGTTTAAAAGTGGAGGTCGTGGAGGATAGGTAAATAGGTTGTTCATGGATCTTTATATGGTTTTTGTTGTACCGAATAACTAATAAGTTTATGTTGCACTCGGCTTATTATAATAACGAGTACTCAATGAGTTCCCGCACAAATTGTACCTCTTATGTTAGCTTGAACCATCTTTCCATTCCCCATCTTCACTAGAGAATTTACGGATGTGTCCATATCAACAAATAAGCTCCTCTCGCTGGACATATGAGTTGTAAAACTACTATCTAAAACAAGTTTTGTTGATCATCTTTGAGTCTAAGATCCTTCTCCAAATATTGATATTTTTTGCAATGACGACATTGGGGCTTACCTTTGTTCCCACGTACATTTTTGAAGATATGGACAATCCTTAAATATCAATATTTACTACTGGGCATTACTTTTGGAAGCCCAAATCAAAAACCATTTGAATTTTGCACCCCTTACAAATATAGAATTGAAAGCCCAAGAGTGCAAAGCCCAGTTCCTAATCTCATAATTAATTTTTAATTTTTCACTCACTCACCTATAGTTATTGGTAAAACATAGTCACATCGAGAGACTAGAGTTGCATTGCAACCATTAAAGAAAATTTAATTTAACAAGGGATTATGGACACTTTGATTCTCTGAAGAATACTAGACTTAGATTGCGTCTGATATAATGCTGCTACATGTTGTGAAGATGACGAGGTAGGGAAACTTCACGTGTTTTTGTTTGAATTTTGGGTTTCAAAACTTGTTATTAACTGTGAAGACTAGAAGTTTTTTTTTGCGCCCCTCTTAAAATCTTGCTTCCGCCCCCGGCATAGTATCAAATTTGATTTTTCGAGTTCATTTCTACTGACCCCGATTTGATATTTTAGTGTTTTAAATTTTTGTGCAGGGAGAGAGGGATATGGCAGTTCTGCTCCGAAAGATCACCAAGCACCTGTAATTCAACAATCAGCTCTAAAACCATATATTAATATTAAATAGAAAATCTAGAGAGTTAATGGGGATTTTTGATAAACCTGCATATAATAGTGTTTAGATTCATCTAAGATAGTTGCACATGATAGTGAATTTTATAACATAATTACCACAAAAGTTGTTAAAACGAAGGAAAAAGTATCACCGGGAAAGCTACCGGTATCATCGTTGTCGATAAAATCACCAGACTTAAACAGACAGTAATACAAAAAGTGCCTGATTTGCAAACAAAAACATAAAGTATTCAAGTAAATCAAAAAGCATAACTCTAGTCGAACAAAGTTTTAGTTTTCTGGGTAGGTTTTAACGTAATGACTCAACTGGCGACAATTTGAACAAGATCGTTTCCCTTTAGGTAGTGCAAGTTTTTCAAGGGCAGAACGAAATCGACCGTCCTTTGGACGACCACGGTCTCTGACTGCATTAGGATGCAAAACCTTGGTAGCAGCCACATCCTCTGGGAGAACCCAATTTGAAGTCAGGACTCCAAAGATAGGAGGCGCATACAAACCTCTCCAGTGGTAGTTCGGTAATATTCCCCATAATAAGTCTCTCATTTGACCCCCAATCTTCTCGCATGCCGTAATTGCATGTCCATATGGCAAATGCTCATGGGTAAAATTCCTCAAGTGTAAGACTCCCGCTCAAGATTGACTTAATTCTGATCATGGTTACCACTCTCATGTACTTCATACTTTCCATCTATCACATGGCAGGCATTACACTTTATAACCAATATCTTGCATTCCTTTATAAAATCATGGGCGTGATTATTGAATGGATTTTGCCAATCATTAGATTGTTGTTAACGAGCAGAGAACCATATCATGAGCGTTTTCTGAATATAATCTATTAAATGACATATGGGCACATCTTTGAATTTCAATATTTTCGCATTTCAACTCTCGCAGATGGTTCGTTGTCCTGAGACTATAACAGTCTCCTTTAGCATGAACACTGGCCCACTTAAATACTCCAATATCCCGTACATCAGCTTCAACCTTTTTGTTATTTTGTTCAAGATCAGTCATGGCATACTCATACTCAGACACAGTGTAAGTTTGGGCAGCTCTCATGAAGATCCAAGCCGCTTTTAAGTTGTGGTGTGTCTTTTTGATGTTCTCTGCATTTTGAAACCCCAAAATTTACATACCAAATAATGAACAAGCCATGGCATGTAATACGTAACCTATACAAATAAAAAATCATTGAAAAGATCTACAACTGTTACGTTTAGGCAAAGTGTATCTTGTTCTTAAAATGTTGGAGGTAAAAATTCTAGTTGTAATTACATGCTATAAGGTAAAGTCGTTAAACACCTTTAATATGGTAGGTTCAAGAAACATGAGTAACAGTAGGAAACACATTTTCAATAGCTTTACGGATCTTAGTAGATATGTCTGACACAATAACCAGATCCTACCGCTTTGAGAATTCATACCCAAAGGCAGTGGCTAACTTTTTCATGAACCAAGCACATGTCTTATTATTCTATGAATCAACAATGTCAAAGGCAATTGGGTAGACTTGTTCATTAGCATCATATGCTACGGCTGACAGTAGGAATCTTAGGCGTTCGCATGTTAGATCTGTACCATCGATAGTAAACGAGGCTCTCAAATATCTTTTAAATCCTTATAATTATCCTCCTAGAGCCATGAAATAGTACTTAAAAACATCATTGTTATCGGTTTCAATGGATGTAATAGCTCATTCGTTACGCTCGACAAGCATATGACTATACCCCACCAGGTGTTGGTATAAATGATCAGGGGAACCTTTTATCAGTTCATTCACGCGCTTACAACCACTAAGTGTCTACCTATACGTGATATCACCTTATAGGTATCTTTCGATTTCTTCATCAGCCGTGCAGGTGTTTACAACCATTAAATGCTATGACAATTGGCAAATTTTCTTGTAAACTTGGGCCAAGCCATGGCCGGCTGCTTTTATTTCGATGTAGAGCGCGCTGCGCTCACATGTCTGAGGCACTCTTATGCTCTTGATTATAAAGTTAGAAAGAGCACCCAACTTGGATGGCCGCAGACACCACATGTATGATGCATCTTTGCATGCGACAAACAGCCTTTTTGGATTGGACTTTACATCACGCCAGTTAAATTTGTCTTTAATTTTGGCAATTTCTAAGTTAATTTCAAGTATCTCTTTGTTCTTGAATATGTTATCTTCTTTCAGTTCATCATACCTCATTTTCCTTCCAGGTGAAAAAGGTGATGAATCGTATTCTGGAAAGGAGTCGATGGAGCATCGTGAAGGTGGAGAGAGCTCTTGTGTTATCAAGCGTCTCTTAGCATGTGGAACTCTTTTAGTCTCTGAAATTAATAAACAAGATAAGTCTTATTATTTATATATACCAAAAATAACCACGAAGACCAAGGCTCTAGTTGTTATCCACGGAGTGCTTTACACCCTGAACAACACATAAATAACCAAATCTACTGCCAACAAGAACACTCACACAGTTTCCTAATAGAAGAAACCATAACAAGATACTGACAATGTGAATATCATGTGTACATATTAAATCCACTAAATACGATTCCCAGTAAACTAGTATTTTCAAAACAACAGTCTAACAATAAGAGGGACAAAATCACAAACCTACACCACTGTAATCTTGGTGGAAGTCTTCATCCTTAAAGGAACTCATTTGGGGAGGGGTTAACGGACTTCTGAACTTTGGCATGTTGTGCCTTGCATGATGATCGGCGTTCGGAGGAGTTACGGGATTCTCCCGATTCTTACTACAAAGATTTACTTCCTCATCAGATTTAAATTCTACGTTGAAAAACTTTTAATTCCACTTACCTCCTGAACATAAATCCTCAAAATTCCATCTGAAGTGAAGTGATCTTAATGTGTTGCTTATCTTCGGTTCATGGAACCAGCATAAGACCGTAGACTTCAAAATCGCGTCCGTCCAAGAAATTTTGTAGACACATTGCCATTTCCTTTATAGTCATTAGAGTGTAATCATTAAGTAAAGTCACAGGATGTATATCACCGTCGCGGCTCTATTCATCATTACCAGAATTTAGATTTAACCAATAACTATTACAGTAAAGAAAAAAAAACATTTCTGCTATTCTTTGGCATTTTTTGAGTTATAAAATCAATTACCATGCAATTGAAAATCAAGCAACAGACGTTAACAAAATATAAAATCAAACATAACCATCCATCTCCTTGAACTTAGTTGATACCAAATTTTTGAAACCTCCAAATTGTTTTGTCCTCCTAAGGTTTCATAATTTTGAAATACAAACAAGTAATCAAAATTATAAAAAAATTAATAAGATAAATTGATGAATCAAACATCTTACCAAAATGCTTCGAAGAAGATAAGTGATTTGGAAAAATGTACATGATCTTGACAAGATAGAGAACTAAACTTCAAAAAAATAATGAATATACTCGTCCTCGAGTGGAGAAGATCACAGATTTAAGGTGGTGGCGGTGATTTGTTTGAAGGAGGCTGGGTGATTTGGGATGGCAGTGCGACACTGCAACTATGATGGCAAGAAATAAAAAACCAAATTGAGCTCAAATGAGCTGAAACAAAGTATATGTAGCGAAGAACAGTATAGAAGGAGATGTAAAGGGGTATAAGAAAATATTCGTAAATATTCTAACCCTAATTTGAACCGATGTGGAGCCTAAGTGACAATCAATTTTTCGTTGCCATGATTTCGGGAGTTCAGAGGTCATTGACTGACTTACACTGACACTTCAGAGTCATGATTTTGTATATCTAGGGTCGGTGACATTGAAGAAACAATCTTAGGTATTTACGGAAAAACCTATTTTACCTCGGTCATGACTCCGGAAAACTTGACACTGGATAATAAAATATTCAAAATCTTTCGGTGTCACCATTTTGGATAATAATTGCGACTGAGACTGATTGTATAGTGTTTGTTTTGTGTTTTCTTGTAGGTCCAATAACGAACCTGTGGTGTAATGGTATCACAACTGACTCTAGTCACTGATACTGACTCTAGTCAAAATCTTTCGGTGTCACCATTTTGGATAATAATTGCGACTGATACTGATTGTATAGTGTTGTTTTGCGTGTTCGATTCACGTCAGGTTCACTAATTTTAGTACGTCAATTTTTGGGATCAACTTCGGTTGTTGATACCAGATTTTGGGATCAACTTCGGTTGTTGACACCAAATTTTGGGATCAACTTCGGTTGTTGGCACCATATTATATTTTTTTCTTATTATTTTTGTTTTTGGGATCAACTTCAGTAGTTGACGCCATATTATGATATTAACTTCAGTTGTTGATACAATTATTTTTTATTTCTCATTGTTGTTTTGGGGATCAACTTCGGTTTTTGACATCCTATTATGATGTCAACTTCGGTTGTTGACGCCATATATCTTTTTCCTTTTTTTCTTATTTGAGTTTTTTGGATCAACTTCGGTTGTTGGCACCATAATATGACGTCAACTTCGGTTGTTGACGCCATTTTTTTTAATTTCTGATTTTTGTTTTAGGATCAACTTCAGTTGTTATTCGGTTGTTGATACCATTTTTTTAATTTTTTATTTTCAGACTTCTATTTTACGGATCAACTTCAGTTGTTGACACCACCGACGACGGCGGTGGTGGTGGCGGCGGACTGACGGCGGTGGTGTTCCAATGGTGATTGTGGATTGGTGGTGGCGGTTGGTAGGTGGTGATCGTTGAGCGGTGGTGGTGGTGGATATGTGGTGGTGCTGGTGGTGGTGTCGGCGGTGAAGTAGTAGAAAATTTTTTTGTTGTATTTTGAAATAAAAAAAAATATTAAGTGAGGGTGTTAAGGTAATTTATTTTTAAATGGATAAGGTTTTTATATGATAGGGATATATTTATTGTTATATAAGGGTATATTTGTTGGATGTCAAAACTAGGGGTATATAATTAATATACCCACTGGGAACATTTGGGAGTAAGAAGGGCTTAGAAATATATCAAATATGGATAGGTGATATATGCCAGTCTTAAAAACTAAAACTAGAGTCTACGACGACACTGGCTGTAGCTCTCAAACATCACCGATCAAAAAGAATAGAGAACGCCAAGTCCAACTGAGAGCGAGAGGTAGTCGTAGACTCATAGTCTTTAAGACCGGTGTATAGGATTGTTATCATAGTCACAATAGGTAAAAATCAAATAGAAAATAACTATGGATACATAGCCAAACGCATACTAAAGACTGTTGATTAGTGGAAGACCTCCCTGATGGCATGCCAACCAAAAGACCTACCAAGACCTAGCAAAATGACTACATCACGGATTGGTTATGGATACATGCAAGGCAACCAAAGGACATAGCAAAATGACTTGGCGACAACAATAACCTATAAAAGTATGATGGGGACCGAGAATAAGGTTAACTTCAGGCAGATTGGTTTGTCTGGGACAATGGGTCAATTGAAGCCTGGCTAGTTCGCCCAAATTTCACTATTTACCTGCACAACCTAAAAAGGCTGTTTTTTAGTGTTAAAGAGAACACTGGAGAAGGCAATTGATAACAATAATCAACTTATCTGCATCACTGGAATATCTCAAACAGTTGTTCATGATCAGAATTAGCTCATTACCTAAGGCTAACTACTAATAATAATCAATCAAATAAACCCAATCAACACACAATGGCATATAATCTCAAATCTCAATTAACAATAAGAAGAAGACAAATCTACTCTGAAATCATTAACCCAATCATCACTCATTGGTATATAATCTCAAATTGGTATATAATCTCCAATTAACATTTAGAAGAAGCAAGTCTACTCTGGAATCATTAACCAGCTAAATATTGTAAAATGTAAGGCCATTATCAGATACCACTTGAATTGCCAAAAATCTCCTGACAAGATGCTTGAGGAGAACAACATCTTACCGCAACCTCCTGGCTTCTCTTTCAGACTCGAGAAGGGTGAGATAATCACCTTCCCTGACGGGTCCCTTGACATTCCTCATGATGAGACGGTTTTGGTCATCAAGAAACTTCACTCTAACCTGGGTCACCTGCCCTCTTGATCCAGTCCTTCCCATAACCTTCACAACAATTGCTAGCTTCACACCAGAATCCATCCTGCAATGATGTAAACAAGACCTTTAAGAAAAAAGGGAATGTAGCAAATCTCAATACGTAATTCAGATAAGCAGATACTGTTCCAACCATCACAGAAACCCTAGAATATAAAGAAGGCACATAACGACCCACAGTTGGCATACTGACACCGCTTTGATTCATACTGCTTGCTAACTGTAATATATATTCCAAAAAGAACTAGATATCTTCATAGTACAAACTCTGAAGTTTTACAATATTCATACCGCTCAGAATGTGTGAGGCCTTACCTCGAACCAAGTGCATATACATGCTAATCGATTAAGAGTACCAGCACACATACATTTAATAGTCTTTACAGTTCCATTGTTTGGATACTAAAAACCAACGATGGTATTCATTTACATAAAAAGAAAACACTGGAAGAAAAGAAACTGCGTTGGAAGAACAGTAGTAGTCCTTATAAGAAACCCTCAAGATATTCGTACAGCATAATTTAGCAAGAGAACTAGACCAAATTCAATAACCATTAAAAAATTAAAACCTTGATGAAAACAAAATTAATTAACAGTGCACTATCAGATCCCATCTCATGACTAAATCTACCTTTTCACTAAACCCACAAACTTCCTTTGTGAAGACCCAAAGTAATCCAAACATGTGACAAGTTCCCCATCTCTAAGAAACAAATATTGGTAAGATGCTACTACTTTACCATGATTTATTATTAAGAAGTTAGCCACTAGAAATCTTCATTGTGCAAATCCCGAAGTTAGTCAGTAGATATCTTCATTGTACAAACTCTGAAGTTTTATGATACTCATACCGAGAAAGTGTGACAAGTGCATATATATGCTCAAAGATTAAGAGTATCATCACAGTTTTCACAGTAATTTTCATCTTTTAGATACTTAAACCTATTGATGGTATCTCATATATACAATACAAAATAAAATAAAAAACCTATAAAGAAAAAAACTGTTTTTCATGAGCAAACATATAAATTAGTAGACCTTCTAAGAAACCCTTAAGTCACTCATACAGAAGAACTTAGCAAGACTTTAAGCGATGAAACTAACTTCAGTAACCATTAAAACCTTGTTGAAAACAGAAATAATTAACGGTTCACTTTCAGATCCCATTTTCTGATTAAATCTGCCTTTTTACCACACCCACAAACTTTCTTTAGAAGATCCAAAGAAATCCAAACATGTGACAAGTTTCCCATCTCTTAGAACCGCTAAGATGCTACTATTCTATCATGATTTAACATTAAGAAGCAATTATGTAACCGATCTTTTCAAACAACTAAGATATGCGAACATAAGGATACAAGAGAATCAGAAAACGGTTAGTTTACGATTAGGGTTTACCTGTGTTTTTGACGAGAGAGAGAGAGAGAGCGCACACAATTTTTGCAGAGCAGCTTCGGTAGAAAAAGGCGAAAGAGATATGAAACCTAAACCCTAATCGCTTTATATACAACCAAATGGAACATCTATGGATGTGGGCTATCTCACCTGCGGCCCAAGGAGATCAGAAGGCCCCCTTTTGGGCGGGTTTTCCAGCAGATGAATTCGGGTTCAGGGACCATCCAGGCATTTGGTCGTTTCAAGTAGTGAAGTTTTTTTTTTCTTTTTTTTCTGTTTTTTTTTGGTAATAAAGAGATTTAATAATGCAATCATGGAGTTGCATCTTTTCCCTATTTAGAATCAGCTGATCACTAACTCTTACGTTGCCCCGTAGCGATTACAACCTGGAACACCTTTCTTCATCAACTCACAAACACCCAAAATACCTCCACTACAATCCCAAACACAATTACACCTCAAACAACCATCTCCCAACTCCTACAACAACAAGCCCCTCCCGTATTCATCACCTCTTTCTGTTATCTTTTCTGGTCACTCTGGATGACTAGAAACGATTTTGTCTACCGCCAAAAACAGGCAACAACAAATGACATTTTATTTTTCAACCCTAAAGCAACAACAAGAGTACATATGGGCTCAAGAATCCCTACCACCGATCCTTCCGGGCGACTTCCCAATGTCCACCCCTCAAGAGGAAACAGAGCAACAACAACAACAGTAATGGTAGGATAGTCCTCCCCCATCTTGGACTGGATATAAATCAATACAGATGGCGCAGCCAGAGGACACCCAGGAATTGCAGGGGCGGGCTTCATTTGCAGGAATTCAAAAGCAAAAGTCATCATGGCTCTCTCTCAACCACTAGGAATTACTACTGCCTTAATTGCAGAAACCTGGTCGCTGCTGCTAGCCACAAGAACCGCGACAGAGAGACAATAGATGAGAGTTCTTTTCGAGACAGATTCTGAAAAATCTAATGCGCTTTGTTACCTCACCTACATCACCACCGTGGTATTTACAGAGAATGATGGCAGAAATAAAGCATGATATCAATCATATACCACACACATCCATCCAACACAACTACAGGGAGGGAAACCAAGCGGCAGATGGACTTGCCAATCACGCAGGGGATGGAAGCCAGACAGGGAATCTTGGAACCAAAATATGGGAACATGCAATCCCAAGTTTCATTAATCAAATTGTACTCAGCGACTACATGGGTAATAGATACCCTCGTGTAATTTCCTCCTAATTTCCTCAATGAATACATGCTTCAAAAAAAAATCCCTATTAAGAGTTTTGAAAATAAAAACATAGACTGTTACGTAAAGCTCACAGGTTGTTGTTGCTTTGGGTATCTACCTTAAATCAATAGCTATCTGATTAGTTTATTTAGTTATAATACTTAAAAGAAAAGATTTATCACAGATGTTTGCTTTGATGATTGTTTGTTTACTAGCTTCCTATCTCGATGTAGCTTGCCAAAAAATGTTGTTTTGTTCCCCACTTATTGAAAATAAAAACATTGACAGTTATGTAAAGCTCACAGGTTGTTGTTGCTTTGGGTATCTACCCCAAATCAATAGCTGCCTGATTAGTTCCTTTAGTTACAATAGTTAAAAGAAAAGATTTATTACAGATGTTTGCTTTGATGATTGTTTGTTTCTAACTTCCCATCTCGATGTAGCTTGCCAAGAAATGTTGTTTTGTTCCTCACTTATATATATCATCTTGTAAAGATTGTTGCAGGTGGTTTTGATTTGGATGTTGGTAGCTTCTAGATGTACTTCCCAACTCCAAGCTTCCACTGTTTCTAACACCTCCCCTTCGTCACTTGTTTGAGTTTTGGCTGTCCGTCGCATCACTTTCTTCCATATACCCAAATGATCTCGTAAGACAATAATATATGTAGAGATGTTAGTATTTATATCCCAGTGAAAAGAAATGTTCATTTTGATCGCCCCAGACATGGGAGAAATCCAATCATTTACTTCCTTAACCACATTGTTGTCGCTAGGGTGATTTGGCTGATGCTCCATTCTCCTAGATTTATGATTTTCTTCTCATAAGTGAACTGCGCTAAGATGGACTTATCTTGGGTCTTGTTGAATCCCTTCGAAAGTCTTGTTACACCTTTCCTTCTATATGTGCCACACCATTGAAGCAAAAAATGCACTCCAAGTGCCTTTATATGAATGCTAACATTTAGGAGTATTGTGCCAGCTCTCTATCCATTTATTCACATAAAGTAAAGTGTACCCTGGAGCAAAAAGGTTTGAAGAAGATGCAAACCACACACTTCTTGCGAAAGGACAATTAATAAGAATATGCTCGAGAGTCTCTCCCTGTTGCGAACATAAAGAACAAGCATTTTTGTAGCTCCCCAAATCCAGATACTTATAAATCTAAGAGATCATACTACAATATGAGGCATTAAGGATCTAAATCATCTATTTAAGAATTAATTTAGAAGTTCTAAACAAAGATTAACCCAAATCTAAACCCACTCTGAAATACATTACATGAACTCCTCTCAAATGTTCAATAGTGAGTTGGTTTGCAAATATTATATAAACACAAAGTAAACATAGCAAAATCTAACCAACTAATCGGACTCAACTCCTCGAAGCTTTTAAGACTTGAACGACCATCGTCACGTGCACAACTTGATCTGTTTCTGAAACTGAAAGTGGGAATTGAGTGAGCACATCATCCCGAAGGGTGCCCAGTAGAAATTACAACTAACTTTCAAGTAATCACTAACATGATTTGAAGACAATGCAGGTTTTGTTGAAAACTGATAAAACGCGGAAAAACAGATAAAGCATATTAAGATAATAAGTTGTACAGTTCTACCAACCAATCATCCGGCACACATTCACAACAGAGATAATAATTGAGCGACGTATTACTTTGAAGTAGCAAGGGTGACTCTTGTGGATTCTTCAATGATCATTAAATCGCCCTGAGGTTTTCGGCCTTGTAGTCAGATAAGATTTGGTCCTTACCAGTACCTCAATGTACGCGCACTCTACATAGCACAACATTATATCCGACGGAAAAACCTATTTATGAAGTGCTCGGTCAGACCACGTTTAGGTCCAACAATCAGATATAAGATTCTCAACATCATTCACTCCAAATACCAAAACATAGCTTTAAAGTAATTTAAAAGAACATTAAACATCCATGTATGAGACATGAGTTCCCGTACAGAAATAGGGAATACATTGCGCATAAATACCGGTCTATATAATATTGTGGTGTATCTCCCTAGCCATAGATTTGCTTAAATTAGATATAAAGTCTGGGACACACATCTCATACCTAACAAAAGGAAACCTTCTCCCTTTCCATGCTAACAATAAGTAAAGATTGTAACCGCTTTCCAGTCAGTGAAAAGAATCACCTTTTGAAAATAAGTAATTACTCCCAAAACACGGATATTAGTTGTTTCAGAAGATCCAATCCCATCCCAAAATGCAAAAGAAATATATTATATATATAGATTTGTAAAAAAATAATGAAGACAAGAGAGTTCGTCATTGACTCCACCTCATTTGATGACAAGCCTCGCCTACCTCGAGATCCATAATCCACTGGTTCATCCTTTGAATCGATCGTTGTTAATATAGACTAACTTTAGGTAGCAGTTGCGATCTAATCTACAAATACCCATTTCAGTGACCACACTGCCAACCTCATGAACTATAACATCGTCACCATTACCAATCCATGGAATTCCCAGTTCCAACACACATACATTATGTAAAAGCGGGGGTCTAACAACCACACCCAATATTTCGCTTAGCAATCTGTATGGACTAACTCCAATATACTTTTAAGAGAATCAACTAGACAGTCAGACTCAATCTTAATAAAAGTATATCAAAGAGTTATATCTCACTTTCTCGATTCAATACTTACTCAAGTAAATAGAAATCTGCGAGTTTAATTGAATACAAGAGAAATCACTTGAACGGTACCAAAGACCAATGTTCAAGGATCAATCAATTTCAATCAACAACCAAAGGTTGGATTTCCAAATTGATTGATTCAACGCACAACCTGTGATATTACAATTATATAACAAAATATAATGCGGAAAATAAATAACACATACAACAGAAGTTTTGTTAACGAGGAAACCGCAAATGGAGAAAAACCTCGGGACCTAGTCCAGATTGAACACACTGTATTAAGCCGCTACAGACACTAGCCTACTACAAACTAACTTCGGTCTGGAATGTAGTTGAACCCCAATCAATCTCACACTGATCCAAGGTAGAGTTGCGCTCCTTACGTCTCTGATCCCAGCAGGATACTACGCACTTGATTCCCTTAACTGATCTCACCCACAACTAAGAGTTGCTACGACCCAAAGTCGAAGACTTTAATAAACAAATCCGTATCACACAGAAAAGTCTACGGTAATAAATAAATCTGTCTCCCACAGAAATACCTACGAGTTTTTGTTCCGTCTTTTGGTGAACAAGAACCAATTGATAACCCGGACTTATATTCCCGAAGAACAGCCTAGAATTATCAATCACCTCACAATAATCTTAATCGACTAGCGAAATAAGATATTGCGGAATCACAAACGATGAGACGAAGATGTTTGTGACTTCTTTTAATCTTGCCTATCGGAGAAATCAATCTCAGGCCAATCTTACGATTGTGCTTAGTACGATAGAAACAGCAAGATCAGATCACGCAACTATAAAGAAAATAGTTGAGTCTGGCTTCACAATCCCAATGAAGTCTTCAAGTCGTTAACCTACATGGTCTCGGTAGAAACCTAAGGTTAAAGGAGAATCGACTCTAGCTTATACAACTAGTATCACACATGAGGTATGGGGATTAGGTTTCCCAGTTGCTAGAGTTATCCTTCATATAGTCTTTCAAATCAGGGTTTGCAATCTAAGTTACCTTGGTAACAAAGCATTCAATATTCACCGTTAGATGAAAACCTGATTAGATTCAAGCTAATATCTTTTAATCGTTAGATCGAAACTTAGCTTGTTACACACAAATGAAATGCACGTTCATTTAGGTTTGTGTAACCGTACCCAAACATGTACACTTAGTTGGTTCAACAGTAGTTAACCAAATTGAAAAGGCGAGGGTACCCAAATATACCTCAAGCTAAAACTTTTCCTACCTATAAGTCCTTTCTCCGAAAGTGATTGTCTATGGACTGAGTCGAGACAATACAACTAATCAGTTCACACTTCATGTGATCGTCTATGGATAAGAGATCGAGACAATACAACAACGAAGTATGTTACTTGATAAAAAGGTTCGGACCCAAACATAATAGGATTCACTTATCAAGTAAATAGGAATTAACGTTTGTGTGATTTACTTTAATTATAATAAAACAATTATAATGCAGAAATATAAAGTAAATGACACATCAAGATTTTGTTAACGAGGAAACCGCAAATGCAGAAAAACCCCGGGACCTTGTCCAGAATTGAATACTCTCAGGATTAAGCCGCTACACAAAATTACACCTAACTTCGTATAGTTGAGACCAACCAACTAAACCTATAGTTAACCTAGTTCCGTCTGTATTCCCACGCCTCCGATCTTAGTCACGTACTTGAAACAATTCCTTTGGTTCGTATTCCAAATAGTAAAGGAACAACAAATCTGTTTGGTATCAAATTTTATTCAACCAAGTGATATGAGTTGGACAAAGGCTCTTCCGTTTATCTTAACATAAACTCCTTCGTCAGGTCCTTAGATTTATCTTATATTCAATTACCGAAGTAATCATTTAAGATTAAGCCAACAACACTATTAATCCAAAGAATTGTGTTGATGTCGATCTACTCAATTAATCAATCCAATCTATCACAAAGATAAACCGATTATTAATTGGATCCTCTTTTACCGAAACAAGTATTGTGCACACCAAAGATTATGAACCCACAAATCAGAAATCTTCAATATCTTCTTTGTCTTCAAATCTTCTTAGATCTTCAATAAACACCTGCACACAATCACTTGTGATCAATCACGCACGTAAACGAGTGCGTTAACAATGAATTATCACAAGATCGTCTTTAGAACTAACAATGATCTAAAGATCCCTGTCGAAAATCTGAACTAGTTTGAGTGAATCTTATATCAGAAGAGAATATTCTCAAGTATAAACAAACTAGGTGCAATCAAAGTTCAACCACCGTTAGTTAATCAAATCAAATCAAACAAAAGACAAACCGCAATTATCTAGTTTCCCACCAACGGTACTCGTAGAGCTTCTCAATCCCAAAGAAGACTTTAAACTGAGCGGCCGTAAGAGATTTCGCCTAATTAGGTTACTCTCCTCTCCGAATAGGCGGCTACACCAGTAACAACACAACAAAGAGGAAGTTTGTTGTTACGAAGGACTAGTTTGCTAGAAAGGCAAACTTCAAGTATTTATAGACAAGGAAGTTTGGACACCAAGGAATTTCCAAAACCGAAAATATTCTCAAGATATTCGTTAAAGCACAAATTTGGTTTCTATAATTCCTGGAAATGCTCAGTCCAAAAATAATGATCGAAATCTCTCGGAAAATCTCTAATTAGTAAATGCACATTACTAATTCTTATTTCCCTACAAAATGAAGTTAAATACCTTAATTAAAAGATTCGTACCTTATTTATGTTTCGATCATGGGATTCTCTTCCCTTAGCTATTAAGGAATAACTTTGAACAATTAAAGAAATAAACATTCATGGCACGTATTCAAAGTATGTCTACATATTAACTTTGTAAGTTCTCTTTCACACTTACAACCTTGAAACCGATTTGCCACACTTCCAAACAAGTTTAGAATTGGTTCATCTGACTTTCAAGAACTATGTGATTGATCAAATAACATTCAATCACAATCATGGGTTTAACGGTTCTACCAAAACAAGTTTCGGTTCTACCTTCCATGTGAGTATTGTGCATAGTCACACTAGCTTTCCAAAATTCGGTTGACTAGGTACTAGGATCGGTTACCCACATATATATGGTATCTAACTTATATGTGTTGCACATGTCCATAGGATCGGTTCCCCTTTGCCTAAAAACGTGTAGCACATGTACATAAGATCGGTTCCCCTTTCTGCTATAAACATTGCTGCACCTCATACAAGGATCGGTTCCCCTTTGTGATGTATTGCACCTCTTACTAGGATCGGTTCCCCTTTCCCATATTTGGTCAGACAGAAAATCACAAACCCGATCATACCATCTCAGGTGATTACTTAAGACCGGTTTCACTAATAAAAGTCATACCAATACATAAGTCAGGCCTTTGTGAATAGTTCTACCAAGAACACAACAAGTCGTGAACGGTTATACTCAATCAATAATATTGGTTGTTCATAAGATATGCAATGAATAACAAAACCAATAACGCCCGGCGATTTCCTTTTCGATTCACAAACAAGTTTATGAACTTACTTTCTTAGAACACATGTAAAACATTGTTCCCTAGGATGAAATCCTCACCTCATACCCATACATAATCACAATAAAATTCAAATGATTATGGCGATGTCTTATCTACAAAGTTTAATGGTTAAGCAATAAACCTCGTATTGTATTCCTTAATGCTAAGTCTATCTAGAGTTCAAATATGCTTCGCAGTTTTGTTTTCAATATGCACGACTTGAAAGATACGTTAGGGAATGAAACAGTTCAAGTCAAATATCACTAACCTCAAGTGGAAGGATGATTGTTGTCGTTGTAGCTCCTTGCTTCTTCACATCTTCAAGTCTTCGCAATACTTGTAAAGTCTCATTATCCTAGTACTTTCAAGCTAACCTATACGAAGTTGACTCTAGTACATAATCAAGCGACTCTTAACATGAGTTTTGATTCACCAAAATATGACAACCAAACTTGACATACCAACGCTTGGTGGGTTCAACCGAGCTATGCTCTAACACAAATGAGCACTTTCATATCAACCATATTCTTCTTTACCATAACTAGTTCAAATGACTCAAATGAACTAGTTAGAGTGTTGTTCAATTGCTTAGATCTTATAGATATACTAGACACAATCGAAGCAAAAACGATTTGATTCACTCGAATCGATTCATGAACTTTATAGCCACGGTTTGCAAATATGCATTCCTTAGTTTATATAAGTTTAAGTTCACGAATAATCGTTTTTAGAAAATAACCAACCTAAGTACGCATACTGGTACGCGGACTTAAGTACCCGGAATAAGTTTGTTTTCAGTTCACAAACTCCAGCAGATTTTCACGGGACGTGAACTTCCGATGGTGCGCGTACTGGTATGCGGACTTTAGTTCCGGTTTTCCTGAGCAGCAAAGTACGCATACTTCGGTTCAAGGAATAAGGACTTACACACGTATGAGTTATCACACAATGTTTATATCCAACAATGGTTATATATTCTAAACTCTCATTTCAATCATTGAAACATTCTTAAAGGACGTTATATAGTTGTTGTTCACAAACCATTTTTCGTCAAAGCAATTTTCAAGTAATTGAAACTTAATATGACTTTCGTCACTAGTAAAGATGAACTTGGCCAAAGCGAAAGCTTACCACATATTTCTATAAATAGATAAGCGAGATAAACTCGGCTCGAAATGGCAAATGTGTATAATCAAAGTCTATATAGCAATACGACTTTTGTCTCAAGATAGGAGATAGAGTAGATAGACTTTTGAGTGATAGATAAGTTCAAGTCTCCACATACCTTTTAGTCGATGAAGTTCCACCAGTTCCTTGAGTAGTTCTTCGTCTTTGTATGATGATCGCCATGGAGTCTTGAGCTCAACTACACTTTCTATCCTAGTATGAGACTTAGCTATAAGTAGACTAGAAATCAAGACTTATAGTTTTGATCACTAACATTGACAAACTTGCTTGAGATAGCAACACATGCGAGTTCGACCGAGCAGTTCTCTAACACATTAAATCTCATATGTACCACCAGACTATCTTCAATTCTATTTCAATACACATCCATGCTTCAGTTAAAACCATCTCCATTATAACCTACAGTTTCAAGTACACATATCCTACTCCATACATTCTGAAATCTCCTACAATATGAGAAACCCCAACAACCCACTTCACCAATATCATTCCCTTGTCAAGTTCCCTACAAACCTAATATAACTCCTTGTAATTCAACATACATCTATACCACAACCGAAACTTCATTTCATACTCATCTCTCAAACACAATTTCATTGACAATCACATATACACAATCAAGGGAAAAAGAAAGACTTTGCTAAATCAATTCGGGAAAATAATTACCTCAGAATCATTCCTTACAAGCAAGTGAAAATCACATTCTTCATCTTAACTTATCTTGATTTAGTAATTCATCTCAAGACCATCCACAATTTCTCAATTCAGTTCATCAACATGAAAATATACCCATCATCACCAACATTTCTCAATTAAACCCTAAATTCTCAATTTAGGGGAAGAACATAACCCTAATCTTCTTTAATCTCGAATTACTCTTTATCCTTGACCCTAATTCACTCAATTGATCAATACTCATCTCAAATGGCTATTCTTAAATATCAATTTCATATTCTAATTCTTCTTATGAAACCCTAATTCTTTGATTCAATCATTAGAACAACTTCACCTAGTCAATTCAATAACACCCCCCCGGTTCTTCATCCATTAACGACACTATATCATCATCAGTTATACACAAACCCTAACTTCAATTTACAGAAGCAACTCTATCTTCTCCTTCTCGTGCTCAATCAACCACGGTAGCATCACCTGCTCCTTCGATTTCTTCAGGTTACAATCTTCTTATGAATCGTCCACACCAAATTTGAGCTCAATCCTATGAAAATGAAACAGACAGAGAGAAGAAGAGGAAGAACATAAAAGAAGAAAAAAGAACAAAAGAACAAAAGAACAAAAGAAAAGAAGAAAATGAATTCTTCTCTCAATCGGGTGAAGATAAGACCGACGAGAATTGCTGGGGCACTCAGAACGGTTTAATTTAAAAAGACTAATTTACCCTTCATACTTATATGATGATATCTTCTTTGTCCGGTATCCGAGTGACACGTTCGAGCAATCTATTTCGCATAATTTTTCGAGATCTATCTAGTGATACTAGTTCGTATAATGTTAGATTAATTTCTATTAATTCAAATCTATATTAACTAATCGAGTTATTAATGGCTAAAACATCTGAGGGTCGTTACAATTTTGGATATCTAAATACCTCGCTAGACTATCTGCCATAACTACTATGTTTTGCCTACATTTGTAGATGAATAAAATAGTTTTAGGTGAAGTTTATATCCTCCATATTTGATCCCAGATAAAATGAAGTTTTTATCCTCCATATTTGATCCCAAATAGAATTCTGGATTTGATGTTGATTTCTAATCGCAGTATACAAAGTTTTTATCGAGAAGTTTCCATCTGTCCTCAGTGTCCACTTAATTCTATCCTTCTTAGTCACGTTCACAGTAACCATTAGGATAGCTTTTGTTGTGGCAGGTCAAATATGCTTTGAAGTAGGGTGATATTCCAAAAACAAGAGCTAGGGAGGAGAAGATGAGAGACTGGGAAAACATTAAGTGGAAGGGCAGTTGGAGCCAGTTCTCTGTCCATGGGTATCCAGTTGTCTTCGATAATGTGGACGGAGCTGCCATCCCCTACTTCCCAAAAGCAGTAAGGTTTGATTTGAGTTAAACCTTTTTGGATGCAGCCCCACATCCAAGACCCTATTTTAGTAATTTTTATATCAAGGGCATGTCTATAATTCCTAAAGAATTTTTCTTTGAGTGCAACATCCCAAGGAGCATTCTGATTTATCGGCAGATTCCATGCTAATCTACCTAGTTGTGCTAAATTTATCTAAAACCAAGACCACCTTCATTAATAGACTTACAAAGAGTTATCCAAGCTTTAGGAAAAAAGTCATTTTTACCTCCCTTTTTTCTCCACCAAAGGTCTCTTTGAAGGGAAATGAGTTGGTAATATTTTTTGGAATCTTAAAACATCCCATTTGATAAGCGATGAGCGTTTCAAGAAAGGATTTGACAAGTACAGTTCTTGATGCTTGAGATAATGTTCCTCCTCTCCAATTTGCAGCCTAGTTCTAAATCTAGCAACCATCGATTCAAAACATTGTATTTCATGAACCAGAAATGAAAAGGGTAGTATCCAAGTAAGAGTCTAAAATATTAATATTTTGGATTTTCAGAATTTTTATTATCGTTTTACCAAACTTATTTGGAAGCTTACGACCGAAAAATATTCCAGACTTCTGGAAATTTATCATCTGCCCCGAGGCACTACTAAAGATATTTGATTACTTCTGAAAATATCTTTAATAGTGCCTCGGGGCAGATGATAAATTTCCAGAAGTCTGAAATATTTTTCAGCCATAAGTTTGGTAAAATGATCATAAAAATTCTGAATATCCAAAAAAAATAATATTTTAGACTCTTACTTGGGTAATCCCCTTTTCATTTCCGGTTCATGAAATACAATGTTTTGACTCGATGGTCGCTAGATTTATAAGTAGACTGCAAAATTGGAGAAGAAGAACACTCTCTCAAGCATCAAGAATTGTAGTTTCAAATTCATTCTTGAAAAGCTCCCCATCTATCAAATGGGATGTTTTAAGATTCCAAAAAATATTACCAACCAACTCATTTCTCTTCAAAGAGACTTTGGGTGGGGAAAGAAGGAAGGTAAAAAGGGCTTTTATCCTAAAGCTTGGATAGGTCTTTGTAAGTCTATTAATACAGGCGATTTAGGTTTTAGAGAATTTGAGGCTACTAATTTAGCACAACTAAATTATTTGGGAAGTAGGGGATGGCAGCTCCATCGAGGCAGATGATAAATAAGAGTGCACCATGTCTCATGGATAGTGAGGCCTTCCATACAAATCAGGAAAAGGTAATGGGAAAGTTGATCCCCTTGTCTAATTCCTTTCAAGGGATAGAAAAAATTTCTAGGAGAACCATTACACAAGATATGAATGGCAGAGGTGTTGATGAATTTCTGAATAAGAGTGCACCATGTCTCCGAAAATCCCAAATTTACATAACCTATATGAGATAGGTCCAACCGACTCTATCAAAAGCTTTACTCATATCGAGCTTAATTCCCATCGAACCAACTTTGGATTTACATTTTTACATCGTGTGAACTACCTCTTATGCCATTATGATATCACCGGTTTATCTTCCTATTGGGCATGAAATTCGACTGAAAAGGGGAAACAATTCTTGATAATATTGGTCTTAATCTATTGGCTATAAGTTTAAATATAATTATATAAGTTGTGTTACAAAGACTAATCGTTCTGAATTCCGAGGGACTAGAAGGATAGTATTTCTTTGGTATTAAAGCAATAAAAATGGTATTTATTTCTTTAAGAATATGTTTGGTTCGAAAGAAATGTTGAAGCATATTCACAATATCATTATTATTGATTGTCCATTGATGGGAGAAGAATTTCACATTAAAACCATATGGTCCCGGAGACTTATCTACAACCAAAGATTTTACCACTTTTTCGGTTTCAGAAGAAGAGGGGATTACAATAAAAGCGACGTTTTCCGCAGCTTAAACATCCGTCGAAAATAGGTCTGTTATCGGGTTAAGGTGCAAGGCAAAAGGTTCATTTAATAAATCTTTAAAATGACTAGTAAACCCACATGTGCGATGCACATGCTTGAATTTTACTCTTTTAACAACTGCAAACTTGATTACAATGATATTTTTTTCGCAAAATAAGATTTAATGTTCTTATTTGTACTCATTACATAGGTAATTCAAAGAGCTTTTCAAATATATTAATTTTGCAAAAATCCGGTTTGTATTTTGAAAAATATCAAGCTTTTAAAAAAATTGATATATTTTTAAAACAATAGCATTTCTGTTAATATGTAAATATGTAAGGTTGAATATGTAAATATTGATTTAATGTACGTTTTTACCCTTGAATATATGTGAAGTGATATTAAAGGTCATATTAGTAATATCATGGTTACACCTAGCTATTTTGTCTTTTTGTGACCAACTAAAATACCTCTTTTCTTTATACTAGTATATATATATATATATATATATTAGTAAGATTAGTAAGACGAGTAAGAGTTTCTGAAATTCCAGCGTGGGTGGTGTGGGTCACTCCATTTTTATCCACCAGGGATGAAATTTTATTCTACTTCAACTATTCAGAGTGCACGGGTGAAAGAACATAGTATTTGTATATCCAAATTGCAAATTATTTTCCTTACACTTCTCTTTACAGATTTTCTACAATAATTCTAACTCCTTTATGTGTGTCGCTAATAGTCCATCTTTGCTACCATCCTGATTAGATTCATGGACTGAGTTGATCGTGTCTAAAGAGAGTCTAATTTTATGTTGAACCCAACCAAAAACCTCCTTGTTCCATTTAGATAGGTTTTTCTTAACTAATTTTAGCTTAAATATGACTCTAAAGGGAGGGAGTCCTATGACTGGTGTTTCTCAATATTCCTTTGTTACATGGAGAGCTTTAGGAGTCTAGCCAGAGACTAATTTTTTTATAAGGGATTGCTTGAGTTTGAGCACCAAGTTTAGAATTATGAAGAATGGGGGAATGGTCTGACCCAATAGGTGGAAGATGAATAATTCTTGCATGTTGGTTGTGGATTAACCACTCAGCATTGGCTAAGGCTTTGTCAAGCCTTGCCTTGATTATGTTGAGAGTTTTATGTTTGTTAGGCCATGTATGAGTTCGTCCGATAAAATTTAAATCAATGGAACCTAAATCTTCTATGATTGCTTTTATATTATGAATTGGAGCTTCGTCAAAAGGTTTCCCTCCTTTTTTTTTTTCTTTCGAGCTTACCAAAGTAATATTTCATATTATTACCCATGGACTATCAATAATTACTGACATTTCCTCTAAGCATAACCAATCCTATATTCATTCTCCCTTATTTGGATTCCCATAGAGGAAAGTGAACCCATATGATATTTCTATACCATTCTCCCGGGTTTTAACTATGGTATGAATCACTTGTCTAGTTTTCCTTTTTATTTCTGCCTGCATATGATCTTTCCAAGATAAACCTAGACCTCCTGATAGTCCTACCGGAAGGACCAGAGAATAGTTGTTGAAACCACATCCTAATGGCACTTTTTCTACCTTGTCATCCTTACACATAGTTTCCGAAAGAAAAAGAATACCTGGTTTATGAAAAAAATATAGAGTTTCCCTAAATGGGAAGAATTTGTATTGGAACCAATTCCTTGACAATTCCAAGACAGGATATTCATGGTGATGTTTTTCGAGAGTTTCAACACACTTTAGTTTGGGCTAAGAGAAAGCAATAAAATAGAGATCCGTCTAATTTCGGAACAAGGTTATAGACGGATGATAACTATAAAGAGCAATCGCAAAGATGGCAAGAAGTTGAACTAGAATGACTACACAGGGTACTAAGATCAAAGTTAAAAATCCAAGACTTCAAAAGCCAACAGACTGAAAGAACTAACAGACTATTAGGTAGACTAAAGAGCTAGAACAAAAGTTAGAGTTGTATAAAACATGTGTTATTACTATTTTAAGTAGTAGTAAGGTAAGTTGATGGTCAACCACTTAAATAGACGAAAAAACTAAGAAGGATTGAGATTACAAGTTATCGGAGATAAGACCGAAGCACCAGGCTAAAAAAAAATGAGAATAAAAAACAACGATGAAAAGACACATAATAATAAACAATTACTATAAATGAGTTAACACAATTATCTTAAGTAGTTAGAATGAGTGTCAGCATAAAAATATGTTACTAAGAATTGTAAATAAAGGGGTATTAAAGTGCGCGATTTAAAGGCTTAATGTCGAGAGGTAAATATGAGTTTGGTCCTACACGACCTAGTCACAACAATAACAACACCTTTTCCTAGAATAGAATGAGAGAGAACTTGTTTTCCATTGTACTATGTGTAACACCCCGAGTTCCGGACCAGGGTCAACCCATATGGAGATCCGAACTCGAAGCGTTACGGGTCGGAAAGAGACTATGCATATAACTCTTCTAATTTATTTATAACAACAAACGTAATTTAACTTTTCTAACATGAATTTAAACATAATTAGATAATCATCTTTAACAACATTTTCAACAAACATATTATTTCAAATTACATTTCAAGCAATACAATAAGACAATTCAATCACTAAGCTACTCATTCCTAGCTTTCGGCGCCACTCGATAAATCTGCAAGGATGTCAATTGGGGTGAGATGACTCAGAGAATGCATTCCCAATTCTCTAAAGATGCTCAAACATAATCATTTTATCAAGCAAAAACATATAACAAGAACGCATTACAACTTCAACGAATCAATGATATATTCAAGAATCACAAGAATTACCTCAATATTTTTGATAACTTATCCAATCTAGAATTGGTCTATGGGTTCACAACATTAATGTTATTATCAACAAATCATCCATTTAGGATCAACTCAACAATTCACATCAACAATATTGTTTTCAACAACTCATCCATTTAAGTTTCCACACGCCATTCACATATTAATATTGTCACCAACAAACCATGAGTTAACAATACCACAATAATTGTCAATGTTCACATATTAATATTGCCATTCATCAATGATTCAACACATATATTCACGCATAAATATAGTCACGAGAGAAACCATGAGTTCACTAATCACCAGTTTGGGATTTAACACATTAATTCACAATTCATCCATATAAGTTCACACTTGAGTTCAACAATTTATTGAATTATATTTCGCACATTAGCTCATAACACCAATTATGTTTTCCAACAAATCATATAATCTATATTTCAACACATGATTCACAATTTAATATTGTCATCACAGCAAGTAACCATGAGTTCACGGTCCGAAAACCTTGGTTCGTACACCCACCTATCGTTTATCGGCACGGACAGCCTCCATCGATGGTCAGGAACAAAAGTTCCTATGGGGATCATACCCATCTGCTCTCTGGGATCATTACCCGTTTCATTCACAGTACGTGAGATTTTTAGCTGAGTTGGCTTTCCAAGTGGTGGCTCAAACTCACGCCCGGGGGGTGGAGTTAAGCACGGGAGCGAGATGGAAACTCGGAGGTTACACAGCACGAGATCTTACAAACACGGGTGATACAATGACGATGCACCTTTGTGTTGCACGAGATCAACAGAGTAATAATTCTAAGGGCAGTGAGGTAAAGCTCATGATGGAGGTGGCAAAATCACAAATGCATGTATCATGATATTATTTAGCTCAGAAATACAGCACAAGAGATATCAAACTCAGGGTTTGCAAGTCTCTACTTATCATGCATACAAGGAATATCAATCATCACAGCATCATGTTTATGAGAATCAAGAGTTAGTTGTTCATTATTATGCACACATACTCACAACATCTTGCACTATTCAATTGAGATGTACTTGCACACTTGAGATAGCAAATGGGTTCGGCCTTGCGGTCGGATGAAGTTAACGAGATTAGTCGATGTTGGTAGGCTTATCTCAAAATCTCAGCTCATTCACATGGCAATACAAGGTTCAGCAGATAACAATGTTCAGCTATAGCTTATTCACAGGCTAACCTCAAGTCCTGCGCTTTTCCTTGTCTTCCTTGGGCTTGCACAGCAGCTCAGCAGCACAGCAGCATAGCAGGTACCTGCTAGCTCAACAAAGAGGTTTAGTTCTCTGGGATGTGCAGCTTAAGACAAAGATGATGAATATCAATGCGGCATAAGCCCGAGAGTATTTTGATCCGACACGGGGAAAAATACTAGGCATTATGCTTATTTGATAAACAAAATGGAGAGTTAAGAGTCACAAGTAGCACTAAGATTAAACAGTTACTACAAATTGAGAAAGTTATAAAATGCAAAAAGTGAAATATGGATTAACTATGCTACCAGGCTACGAGTTGTAATGACCAATGGATTAAACAAACTTTGAGCAAAACTAAAAACTACAGATTATAGATGCAAATTACTTTTAAAGTAAAGATGCATTTTACATGAATGCAAGCTAATGCAAGTGAGATAAATTAACTAAAATGCAATGGTAAAGTTAACAATATGCAATAGAAGATGCGAGAGAAAGAAAACTACGACTAAGTTACACTAATACGGGGCTAAAAATAACAATGCAAGGCGAGATATATACGGGGTTAAGCTAAAATTCGGTGAAGAAAGACAATAATCAACACAAAGACACACAAGTCCCCGGCAGCGGCGCCAAAAACTTGGTAGGCTTGGGAAGGTGTTTCTTTTTATGCCTACTTGTGATACTGCAAGTGCACAGCGCCTGTTGGAGGCGTGGCAAGTACAGGTCGATCCCACAGAGACTTGTGGTGATGTATGGTTGATCTAAGCTTTGCTCTACTGATTTCTAAGAAGTGGTAACACAATTGTTGTTTTGGTTATTTGTCGATACGATTGATTTTGCGATAATGACTTGAAATAGTAAAACAAGATGTGAGATAATGATAATGAGGGTACTAGGGTCTTCAACTCCACCACTAACCTACACTATATCTTCAACTAATGATATTATTCTTGTCCTTATGACATATAAGGGAGAGGTGTCAAATCTTCCCTATATCTAAGGTGTTTCTCCGATTGATAGTTTTGATCACAACTAGGATATCTTTCCAAAGCATTAAGAGTTTTGTCTAGCTAAAGCACAACTAATCTAAGGATCAATAATAGTCTAATTAAGCTTGAGTTGCAGCATAATCAACACGGTGGTATTCAAACTACAATACATACATGGCATACACTGTGAGAGCAAGGTGTTGACATACTAAGATTCAATTCTATCTTAAGAAATATTTAAGCATTCAAGAACAACACATGAAGTATGAAGAACACAGTGGCAAGTTAGGGTTTCATCTAAACCCTAGTTATGGAATTAGAACATGATTAAACACACAAATTACACTAAGTTGGTGCTCTGGCTAGCCCAGGCATACCCCCAAACATCAAACTACTCGTACACCACCTATCGTTTATCGGCACGGACAGCCGCCATCGATGGTCGGGAAACACAAGTTCCCATGGGGATCATTACCCATTTAACTCTCGGGGATCATTACCCGCCATTATATGAAACATGTTTCATATAATGGCGAAACATGAACTCATTTCCTTTTTATAAATCATTTTCACAAACAACACAAGCAACCATGGCTTAACACCATGAATTTCATTCAAGCATTTAATCAAACACACTAACTGCAACCACATTACATTATATGTTTCATGGTGATAACTTTATCTGATTATCCTCAAATTGTGCAGGAACATTCTTGACAAATTATTATACAACATATCAAAAATTCACACCAAACCAACGGTTCAAAACAAAGATGTTGAATTTATAATGACAACATAAAAACTGGGCAGATTACATGTTGTTACCAAACAATTCATGATAAATTCATAACAATCTAAAATTGACCCAATCCAAAGAAAACTGAAAGATAATATGTTTATCTACAACTTTTATTAAGACATCAAATCCTTTTAATACCATTAAGACTTCCTAAGAACATCAAAATCACAGCAAGGCGAAACTGTCCAGAAATTCAGAAACTATCACCCAATTTCAAACAAAGTTTCAACGGTGAATATACGGTGGAATACTCTCAAATTTTAACTAGAGATACCCAATCATGTTATGTAACAATAATAGAAGTCTGATCATCAATAATATGCACCAAATTAAATAGACAAATTTCAGAACCCTAATGATATAAGAATAAACAAAATGGAAAACAAAGTATAACAAAGAAACACAAAGAGAAAAGGGATTAAACATTCTACCTCAATTCCATTGATTCTCCAATGAATTTCCATGGTCTCCCTCTCTAAAATAAACCCTAACTTTATCTCCTTCTTCCCCCTAGCCTTTTGTTATCTAACTTGTATAATTCATTTTCTAAACATTTTGTTATAAAAACCTTAATAATACTAATATTTATATTTCTTTTAATTGTCTTTTCATTTCCTATTCATTTTATTTACTTATTAAAATAATTTTGGTGACTCTATTCCCACCCTAGTTTGTATCTTTTCTAGTCCAAACAACCCAGCTAGACTAAGGCAAAGGAACCAACCTAAATAACAAACTAAGGCGGGTATAACCCGACCCGAAACGGTAAATAAAAATACAGGGTATTACACTATGTACCTCCTTTTATATACTTTTCCAAAAGCCCTTCCTTTTATGACATCATGCCACATGTCCTTAAACCTCCTTAATTACTACTAATGCAACTCCTCTTAATACAACCTTCTCATTTCCCAATAATTCCTCCCTTATTCTTCCTATCTTATGGATATTCACTAGTGGGCTTGGGCTCGAGTCCCCAAGTCTCGTATGCCTCATATTGGGCTTGCCTTCTCTTTAGGGGCTCCCTAGCCCTGCTAAGGGGTAACTATTTTCATGTATCAACATTAGTCCACTGACTATTGGGTTAATTATCAAATAAACCAATAGTCAATCAGTTCCTTCGCGTGTACCCCCCTTACAGAGGTAAGAGAGACAATTCTTTCCAAAAGTCCCACATTCTTTAGTGGAAATTGGTTTTCCGCGACATGTCAAGAACTCTTATGGTTTCCTTCAATTTCTTCATAGCTGTAAACGCCATTTCCTCGTCCCGAGACCGCATATATATAAGTTTACTAGGTCATTCATTCATCCTTTGTTTTATCCTGTTATTTTCTTTCACCTTTCCCCGAGCATATCATACACGTGCCATGTCAAGCAGTTCCGCTAGTGACAGTTCATCCGAGGAAGAGATAAGCGCGAAATCAGAAGAGATTAAGCTTGTAGACCAGGAAGAATTGCACCTTCCTCCACCGGAAGATGGTAAGTCATACACGATCGCAGAGATATCACACAGTCCTAAAAAGACTAATTTACCTTATGGTTACCCGAGGATGGCTCTTTGGAATGGTAAAGGGAAAGTGATCAAGGGTGATGTATCAAAGTTTATGGATATAGCCAAGAATTTCGAGACTTTCCCTTACCATGATGGTCGCTCATGTCCAGGTCATTACGATTTCACATCGCCGCTGTGAGGTTTAGGTTTGGATTCGTCGCAAGTTTTATCGGAGTCGGATTTTGATTCAGTGATGGCAGTGCTACCTGGTTATCTTCCTGGTTTCCACGCTGGTGCGTTCATGGCGATGTCTTATAATCCTGATCGTACGACTCAGCAGGTGGGGTTTGATCAGGGGGTCCCTTCTAGCTTCCCGCCATGGAGTGGTTTTGATAATGCGGAGATTGTTGCTAGCTTTGGTCGATTTATTTTTAAAGGTCCGACTCGCCTGAGTGATCACGGGATTGTTTGATCGATTGTTGCTAGCAACCCATTCCTGAGCGCCCTTTGGCAGTTACTGAATCGGCTCATGAATACCACCATCTCATCTGTCTTCGAGCCTTAAATTTTATTTACGTGACCCGACTTCTCCTCTTGATTTGAGTTTCGATGATCTCAAGATATTACATGCGTCTGGTCGGATCAAGCTTGATAATACGATAGCCGAGAAAAATGGTCTCAAACCAAGTACTAAAGGCCGCCCTTTGAAGCCGCTGGTAACGTCCTGGGATCCTCCTTCGGGACATGAGCCCATCATGAAGAAGAAAGCGGCAAAGCCACATTTTTCTAGCAAGAAACCTCCTGCGCTTCATATCCCCCGGCCCGCTGCTAGTTTTCTAACGGCGCAAGTGTGTCCTCTTCTTATTCTTGTTATATATGTTTTTTTTTTTTTTTTTTTTTTTTTTGTTAAAGGTGGCGGGTATTGCGTTCTCAGAATGCTCATCTATCCTATCCCGTGGGGTGGAAGCCGCCTTCTTATTTGATGGAGGAATATCTCAACATGCCTGAGCGATCTGCTCCCAAAAGAGTCTTGCTAAGAAAGCTAAACGGGAAGCGGCTAAACTATCAGTTTTTCGCCCTTGTTCTTCTGTTGATCCTTCGCCTATGTTCCCTGTACAGGCTCAGAGAGGCGGTTCTTCACGATCTCAACATGGCGCTAGTGGTAGTCCAACCCTGTCATTCATGGACCTTGTGCAGAATCTTGGAGTAAAGCTATCGATGGGCGCCGGGTGGATGTCTCCTAGCCTTCATGTGTCATCAGTCAACCCTTTACGGGTGGAGACTGTTCGTGTTAGAGGCCAGGTCTTGGAATCCCCTAGTGATGTAATACATTCGTTAAGCCCTTATGTGTCAAACCGGTCGGTTTTAGGTGGGTCCTCTGCCCACATGGCGCCCCAGCCATATTCTCCTGAAGGTAACTGCTTACTCTCGGTTTGACACATGTTTCCTTATTTAATTCATGACATCTTTTCCTCTACTTGTATATCTGAGTGTTCCTTCGCAATGTTATATATATTTTTTTGTAGGTTCTACAAGTGACTCTGGGTCTTCTTCGGGCTCTTCCGCGTCTCGTTCGAAGCCTTGTGATCCTCCGATTCCCGATGTTGGTCTTTTTTTTTTTTTTTTTGTTAAAGGTGGCGGGTATTGCGTTCTCAGAATGCTCATCTATCCTATCCCGTGGGGTGGAAGCCGCCTTCTTATTTGATGGAGGAATATCTCAACATGCCTGAGCGCGACTGCTCCCAAAAGAGTCTTGCTAAGAAAGCTAAACGGGAAGCGGCTAAACTATCAGTTTTTCGCCCTTGTTCTTCTGTTGATCCTTCGCCTATGTTCCCTGTACAGGCTCAGAGAGGCGATTCTTTACGATCTCAACATGGCGCTAGTGGTAGTCCAACCCTGTCATTCATGGACCTTGTGCAGAATCTTGGAGTCAAGCTATCGATGGGCGCCCGGTGGATGTCTCCTAGCCTTCATGTGTCATCAGTCAACCCTTTACGGGTGGAGACCGTTCGTGTTAGAGGCCAGGTCTTGGAATCCCCTAGTGATGTAATACATTCGTTAAGCCCTTCTGTGTCAAACCGGTCGGTTTTAGGTGGGTCCTCTGCCCACATGGCGCCCCAGCCAGATTCTCCTGAAGGTAACTGCTTACTCTCGGTTTGACACATGTTTCCTTATTTAATTCATGACATCTTTTCCTCTACTTGTATATCTGAGTGTTCCTTCACAATGTTATATATATTTTTTTGTAGGTTCTACAAGTGACTCTGGGTCTTCTTCGGGCTCTTCCGCGTCTCGTTCGAAGCCTTGTGATCCTCCGATTCCCGATGTTGGTCTTTTTTTTTTTTTTTTTTTTTTTTTTTTTTTGTGAATCGCGCCCTTTCATTCATTTTTTTTTTAGTGCCCGCCTATCAATATTTAGTGGTCGATATCAATGTTGCATACACACTTTTTTTTTTTTTTAGGATATGGGCCATAAGCGTAAAGAAACTCGAAAGCATGAGGGCTCTAGCGTTGAAGGTGGGAGACGCGTGAATCCTAATGTCGATGGATCTGTGAAATGCGCTCGATTAGATGGTGGTGGCTCTGCATTAGTTGGTCATTTAGAGAAGCGTCCGGATGTTTTTGACACACTGGCGGTCCCTGAGGATGCGCAATTTCGCTTTTCTAAGGTAGTAGAGGCTATTGAAGATGGTGTTGATCCTACTACTTACAAGCGGGTTCATGGATTTTGGGTGCCATCTGCCTTGGCTGTCACTTATAAGGACATCGTGGAACGCAGCGGTGGTCATATGGTAAAGGAATGTCTCCTCGACATGCGGACTTTGTGCTATATGAATAAAAATTTGCTCGAGGTAGCTGATCAATTGACGCGGGTGAAGGACGGTCTTGTTGATGCGAGCGTGCTGCAAGGTTGGGAAACCACTATTCGATCGGCGGTCAGCCTCAACTTTCAAGTAGGGTGGTTGGACGAGTTGTTAGCGAAGGTGAAGAATCGCAATGACCCGCGTGTACATCTCCCGGGACAGATCGCACAGTTGGAGAAAGGGTTAGCCCAGCTTTTCTAAGGTGACTTCTGAGAAAAAGACGGCGCTGAACCATCTTATTGTTAGTGTGGGAGTGGCAACTGGTGCAGCCATGCAGGCTGAGATTGCGGAGGAGGAGGTTCGTGTGGATCTTACAGGAAGAGGCAGGAGTGGGCTGCATTCCAGTCTATTTGATGCATTCTATTTACATTCCTTTCTTCTTGTTGATGGTGTTTTTCAGTTCAAGGCTAAAATCGTGAAACCCTGTATTTAATGCGCTGTCATCCTGCAAAGGAATAAAGGCCATTTGAAAGTAATGAGTGTTCAAACCTCTTTACTTATATATATGTATTGAGCAACTCAGTATAAATATGAAATTCACTCAGAATGGTGTGCGTAGTAGCAATCCCAAATATTCTCGCGGAGTTCTATTTTTCGCTTGACATTATTGACTAATGCATGACTTGCCTAGTATTTACATGTGCTATGTTCCCAGTCGAACTCTCAATATTGACATGACATGACATGACGATTAATGCTCACTCTCATCAGAGTAGCATGAATCTCCCGAAGTGCCAGTGTTGGGATCTGCACAAAAATACTCATACATGCTGCATCGCTCTCTGGGAAAGAGATCAATGCGTTCACACACCTTTTTAATTAAAGTTAGCGTGATCGAACACATATTTATTCCTTAAAGGAAAATCTGGAATGTTCGTATCAGTCTCAAAAAATAATCACGGCCACACGATTTGACCACGTGATTTAACAAGCTTAGACTACTCATAGCAGAACTAGGCAATCACCATAGTGACCACCGACGGGCCCACTAATGCCCTAGTCGATCGAGTTCTATCTTGCTCATCCACAAGCGCTTCAAAACACCGACCCAAACATGGGTGTTTGCGCTATATAAAAACGATCTCAAATGAGCTAAGACTGTCAAAAAGGGTCTTAAATACATCATGGCCGTCCAACTTTGCCAGCCTAGTTGGACGGCTTGGATCTTCCTACGAACGATTAAGGAAGTGCCAACGTATTCATTGGCGGCCCAACTTCCCTCTTTGTCAATCGACTTGCCTTCTGCAAGCCTATATGGCGCTCAACCGTTTGCCCAAACTCGAGCAAACACGCTGTGTTCAAAACCCTAATTTGGGTCGCGGCAGTACACAACTGTCGCAGATCGATCGTGTCCGTCCAACTTAGCCGGCCTAGTTGGACGGCTTGGATTGCATTTCGATCGATCAAAGAGATACCGATGTGTTCATCGTCGGCCCGAGCTCTCCCTTGGTCGATCGACCTGTCCCCAACAAGACCAGAGAGCATTAAACCGCTTGCCCAAAGTAGCGTGAACATGCTGTTTTAAAAACCCTAAAATTGCTTTGCGGCAACACATTACTGCCGCCAAAACGATCACGACCATCCATCTTCGCCAGCCAAATTGAGTGGCTTAGATCTAATTTTAGGTGGCCCAGGAGATGTCAGCATGCTCACCGGCAACCCACCTTTGTACATGGGCGATCGACCTGGTCAAACGAACGCTCAACGCTTCGAATCGCTCACCCAGAAGGGGTTGGTCGCGCGGCCCCTAAACCCTAAGTTGCGTCAACAGCATTATGAAACTGTCGCAAATCATCTCGTCCATTCAACTTTGCTAGCCTAGTTGGATGGTGTAGATTTATTTTCAGAAAACCAACAAGGTAGCATCGTGGTCACTGGCCGTCCCTCCTCCACAGGGAGTGATCGACCAAGTGATGGCGTGTCCCTAGAGCCACCAAACGATCACCCAAAGGTGGTCGATCATGCTACCTCCCTTAAGATACTTATCTGCGACTTATACAATCAAACTCTAAAACAAAGATGCTTCATACACATCGATTAATTTGAGCTGCTTAAATGCGATGCTTCACATGCATCAAATACATACGATATTTTATGTCGGCTTCATAAACAACTTAGTTGTTTCACCTAATAGCACCATATGCTATTCTCCGCGGAAAGTCCCACGACTTGACCCACTTATTCGAGACATCAAACATGTCACAAACTTGGGGATACTTATTGGGGTATTGGTCTGGCGGTTTACAGCGTGCAGCGTGCAACGCGTCCATTATGAGAACGTGTCAGGAAAAGACGAACGATTAACAACGGTGAAAGTAGTGGGTGAAGATGTGACCACGTAATGATCACCACCTCTTACACAACTCCACCACTTAATCTTCCCTATTTCCTACGAGATCAAGGTTGCGCTCAAATGACTTATATAAATAGGTTTTCGACCTATTTCAACAAAGGAGACAGAACATAAGTGTTATCAACACAAGTAGCCAGAAACCATTTTCTGATACGCAAGTCATAAACAGCCACACCTTCAACACTCTGATCTCCAGCACCTTCTCTGCTTCCCTCCCTAAGATCAACCATTTTCCTTCACCTTGTGACCGAATTGAATTTGGAACGGCCATTTCTTGGTTTAGGCCAGAGTCTTACAGATTGATCTCTCGAACCTAAAAGTACTCCCGTGCAGTGCATTTGTTTAGGGTTTGAATTCGTTTCTCATCAACACACCCAAATTACCAAAAACAGCAAAATCAGTTTTTACCCCAAAACAACTGGCGACCACAGTGGGAGATTAATCTCTCGGTTGCAAGATAAATTTTCAATTTCATTTCAATTTTTCTAAAATTCAAGATGATGGATCTTAGGTCTGGATCAGCGACAAATCCCGATGTTACTGGCGGTTACAACACCCTTGGTGCTAACATTCCTGCAGGTGACACCGTTGTACCGCCTACTGATGAGTGCTAAATAGTGCATATTTATACACCTTTTTATTGGCATTTTACTCATCTTTTGCGCTTAGAAATCAGATATTATCCCAGATTCTGTGTTTTCCTTGTTTTCAAGAATAAATATTTGTATTAATTAATTTTGTGTTTTTAGGTAAAAAATAAAGCTCGGAGAAACGGAGGAGCCCAAAGAGCGAAGAAGTGGAGTCGAGCATCTATGGAGCAGAAAGCCAAAGCCCGCGCGCGAATCAGTTGCAACCCAACAAGGAAGACATGGGCTAAAGCTACCCACGACCCGGATCCGAGCCCGTCCACTCCAAGCCGTCGAAATTTCGATCTTCTACATCCTACGGTCGCTGCCCCCACTAGCATCGATGTTCGATACTCCGCTCAACACCAGATCAAGCCAAAACCGCTTACCTTCCTGAGCCGTTCAGATCTCCATCAGCTCCATCCGACGCTCGCTAGGCCCTTCTCATCGAGTTTTGCTGTCCCTGCTTCACAACGAAATCCCCATACCCTTACACCTATCGAGCAAACCCCATTCTTCACTCCATCTTCTCTTTCTTCACCTCACCCCGACACAGAGCAGAGCTCTGCTCTTCCCCCTCTTCACCCATACCACCCTCTGCAACATCACCACCGCCTCCATCATCACTAGCCAACAACTGCAACAGCCGCACCCTCCTGCTGCCTACTCTACTTCGAGTTATCTCTCTCTTAGCCTCTATCAACTCTAGAAGCTAATTTAAAGATAACTAGAAGCTAGGGTTTGTCCACCAACAACCATGCATGGCGTCTCTGAGGCGATTTGACAGAAGAGGGAGCGAATTCAGAGTATGGGTGTGATGTAATTTCATTTTATTTCTATTTTATTTCGAATTAGGGTTTGGTAGTTTTGGGGTATCCTTGCATGTATAAATAGAAGGGATAGAAGCTGTTTTTGGGCACGCCTGGATTAGCCAGTGCTGTCAATTAGATTTAATTTCTGTTTTAATTTAGTTGCTAGGGTTTGAGATGAAACCCTAGCTTATCACTGTGTTCTTCTTCATGAATGTTCTTGAATGATTGAATGTTTTCTAGATAGGATTAATTTCAGTGTGATAACAATTTGCTCTCACAGTGCATACCAACGCCATGGATGCACTGTAGTTTGATCCCCTCTTTGTTATGTATACTGCAACCCAAGCTTAATGAATTATTATGATCCTCAGATTATTTGTACCTTAATCAGACAAGTAATACTTGGGTAGTAAACTTAGTTGTGATTAATCTATCAAGCGGAGAAACAACCTTAGGTAAGTGGAGACTTGACACTCTCCCTTGACTGTCACAAGGATAAGAGTAATTTCATGAAGTGAAAACATAGCATAGGTTAGTGGTGGAATCGATAACCTTAGCAACCCCTTTACACTATCTGTTACCTTAGCTAGAGTCACTTCAGTTCATAACTTAGCCGTTTCGGCAAAAACCATCTGTTGTCACTGTTACTCCACTTTGAATTTCAGTTTAAGCAAGCCTTAGATCACTAGAGCACCACAAGTCTCTGTGGTTCGACTCGTACGTGCCCAGTTCTACAACCAGACACCGTGCACTTGCGGTATCACCGTAGGCCATAAAATATAAACACCTTTCCGGGCCTACCAAGTTTTTGGCGCCGCTGCCGGGGACTTGGCGTGTGCCCTGTAATTTTTGCGCTTGCTTCACTGAAATCTCATTTCACTTTGTACATAACTCCCTTTTAATATTACTTATAGCCCTGTTTTAATGTAATTTAGTTAAAGTTTATTTTTTTTTTTTTCTTTTCCTTGCATCTGCATCTTAGCTGTAATTTTTACTTTTTGCATCTTTGACTTGCATTCACTACCTTAGACCCATACTGTGAAAACCCCTCCCTGTGACAGTCCAAATTAGTTTTCCCTGTTTTTCTTTACTATCCCTGTACATATCCATGTTACATTGTTTTATCAAGCTTTGATTAGTATAACTTAGTATTGCATTCTATCATTGCAATTTTTGGCCTAGCCATCTGTAGCATCTTTGCTTCTGTAACTTAGTGCACATCTGCATCTGCATCTGCATCTTAAGCATCTTGCTCCATTGCTTTGCATATAGTTTCACTTCAACCCTGCATATAGTTTGCTTTCCCTGTAATTTATATCTTGTTTTAACCTTTGCATTGTAGCTTCCTTTTGTAGTTTCATAGCTTCTCTGCATCATCCTTTGCACATTGTTCCTTTTGATGCATCTTACTTTTTGATCTGAGCTATAAGCATCTGTGGCTGCAGCTTAGTATCACTTGTCATTTTCGACCCCAGTCAGTCCAAAGAACAGTGACTAGCACTAGCACTTAACTGGCTTGAGCTGTCAACAACCCAGCTTCATTGTGACTTTCGAGTGATCATTGTTAAACCTTCATCTAGGTTAGCTGACTTTGTAATGATTCTGTTGAGCAAGTCTGGGTACTAAAATTTGCTTGTTGAGTTAGCAGGTGCAAGTGGCAAAGCTAAGCCAACCCAAGGGACAGCCCAGTTATTGAGGTACCTGTGTGTTGCTGTGCTGCTGAGCAAAGCCTGAAGCTGTTGAGCCTCAGAGCATACCAGGTTAGTAATTGAACATTGTATGACCCCCTGTTAAGCTAGTTCACCTAGTTAGCCCTTGGTCTACCACCTGTATTGCTCTGTGCTGTGTAATCCCTGAGTTACCAACTGACCCTGTATGAATTTGTCACCTGTGCTGTGAACCATGTTTTGCATGCTAGACTAGCTGCCCTGTGAGCTGTTGAGCCAAGCTGTGACATCCCTTGCATGCTCTGAATTGTCTTGTGTTGTCAATCCTAAGCTTGGCTGTCAACCATATCTGTGCATCACTGGAAATAGACCTTGAATATCATGTGACTTGTTGAATCTGCTGAGCCATGATCACATGAGAAAATTAGCTTCCCTGCTAGGTGTTGCATACACCTGAGTTGCATGAGCCACCTGAAGCTCACTCAGCTTGTGTGTTCTGTAAACCTTAGTGAGCCATTTGCACTGTAACTTGTAGATACCCTGCTGAGCACAACCCTGAATGCATGATAACTGGAGCATTGCAAAGCCCTGAATTGCTCACTCCAGCCCCCTGAAGCTGTTTGAGTGCAGCCTGGTTAGCCCAAGTGGCTGTAGCTACAAAGCCAGGCTGAAGTCAACTGAATTAGTTGACATCAACTCAGGCAGTTGATGTCACATGCCCTGAAATTCCTGAGCATGACCTGTGATTGTGTGCAACCTGAGCATGATAGAATAGCTGCCTTGCATCCCTTGCATGCTAATTCCTCTGTGCATATTGGTGAGCTTAACTCTCATATAAGCCTGTAAATTCATAACAAGCAACTTGTATTGAGCTGTGTAATGCCCTGAGCATCCCTTGCTAGTTATGATATTCATGTGAGTGGTTCCTTGACATTTGAAGTATGCACATGCTAGCTGAGAACTATGACATTGCACTGAACTGAATTGCATGAACCTGTCAAAACTGACCTGAACATAACCTGTGCCATTATCTTGTGTGCAATCTAAAGCCTGTGTTTGTGAGCATAGCTTGTATCACCCTCGCATGAACTTCTTGGCATGAATGTGCTGTTAATTCTGCAAATCTGTGCAATACCCTGTGATGTCTGCTGCGCTTTGTAAACCCTATTGACATCTGCAACCTGTGTACCCAAGGCCTGTGCTTTAAAACCTTATTGCCATCACCAGAGCATAACCATTTTGCAGACCCTGTGACTGCTTGCCTGGCCTGAAGCCTGTGCTTGTGTGTTCTATTGATACTTTGTGCTGAATGCTAGCTTTACCACATGACAATCTTTAGTCTGTGCATTTGACTCTCAGCTTTTCTGTGCTCGATGTAATACTACCCGTCTAGGCAATTTAACAATTTGGTTGTTACCCTGCTGAAACTTTGCAGTTAAACTGTGCCATTTGCTGATATCCTTTGAATCATACTCACTAGCCACAAACATCTGTGATAACTTTGAATGATATGCCATGCCAATACTTGTAAATTGTGTGTGACCCTATGATGTTTGAGTGAGTGTCGAGCAGCAGAATTGTGTTAGTAGCTAGCTTATTTTTCACACACAAACCCAGCATATGCAAAGCCCTGTGCACATCACTCAATAGTTTTGCTTTTCTAGGCTGTGCATAATCTGAGATATGTAAACTGGCCAATTTGATCTGCCAATTTTTGCCCTGTGCTGTGTGGAACTGCCAATCTGTGCACCAAACTGTCCTGTGCTTTGGCAGTTTTTGAGAAGCTGTGCACACAAGTCTGTGCGTGAGCTGCTCTGTGCAACTCTGCACTTGCAACCAACTGGGTTGCTAATTTGCAATCTGCACAGGCCTTCCCTGTGCTGTACTGTTACCAAAACCTGGGCTGATCACAACCTACATTTTCAATCTGGGCTTGCACTCTGCATTGGCTGAGCCCACATGACCTCTGCTGCTGGGCTTAAACAACAACTGGGCTATACATTTCTACACAACCACTTGGGCTTACACCAAACCAGCCCAGAATGAACCAAAACTGAAGCCTTCATAGCTGGGCTAACTGAACCCAACCTGGGCTGCAACCAAACTGAGCCCATAGTCTGCTGGGCTGAGCTTTCTCACTGGGCTGCACATGTTAACCCCACCTCTGGGCTACACACTTTGCACAATCACTGGGCTGTGCAACCAATCTGGGCCATTTAACTGTTGGGCTGAACACCTTCACTGGGCTAACTCAACCTAGGCTTTGCACAACCACTTGGGCTGCAACCATACAACCTTCAGCCCACATAAGCTAGACATCTGGGCTGTGCAGTTCACAAATCCTGGGCTTCAAACAACATCTCCCAAACAAACCAAATTGAGCCCACAGTTCACTGGGCTGGACTTTCCCACATAAACCAAAGCTCCCAACAAAACCAAATGAATCCCATTGAAACCAAAGCCCAATAAACCAAATTCCCACATAAACCAAAGCTCCCAACAAAACCAAATGAATCCCATTGAAACCAAAGCCCATTTTCATGTTATATTTGTTTGTACATATTCTCTATTGGGTTGACCCTCAACTCTTTAGACTGTTAGTAAATTTTTGTAGGACTTGTTAATTTTTTTCTTTCTTGAATCGGTTGAGTCTTCTTGTGCATTTTTTTGTGCTAATCCGATATAATCACCACTGAGAATGTTGGATTTTGCCTTGACTAATGAAGCTCAACCTTGCTCCCGCCGACATCTTAGGTAATCTCTTCCCTTTTCTCTTATCAGCATAGTTCTCTTGGTATGTGACTGTTTAAATTTTTCCTATCTGTGACACATTGAGGACAATGTTTGATTTAGGTTTGGGGGGTGTATTTTGGCATTTAGAGTTTTTAGTCTTTTATTTTACGTTTTATTTAAAAAAAAAAAAAAAAAAAAAAAAAAAAAAAAAAAAAAAAATTCAAAAATTCAAAAACTCTTTTTGTAAAAACCTCCAACTTTTAGAGATTTTAGAGTCACTAGCATGCTTTTAGCTATGTTTACATAGAGATTCGACCGAAATAATGAGAACTTGGAAGTACTTGAGGAAAACGCAATCGGGTTCCTTAGTTGATTAGAGCGTTAAAGTTGGATTTAACCATAGGAGGGCGAATTAGGTGTTGTTTAGATATTCGGTAGTAGAATTGTGATCACCCATAGTGGAGACTACCCAATTTACATCAAGTGAGGCACCAACCTTCATTTTTTTGCAACTTTCTAGAAAAGCTGTTAGAGTGTGTGTCACCGTACGTAAATTCCGGGTAGGAATGGTGAGCTACCCAACTTCGCACCATTTTCAGCACTACTTTTGATCTCTTGAGTGCTAGTTTTTGTCAATCATGAGGGTGACGTCTAAAGATGAAAACTCCTTCTAAATACCGATTTGTAATTAGCATCATTCTCTCTCTCAATCAGCAAGACCCATAGAAACACATCATCGTCAAGAACTGGAGCAGAATCAGAATATTGAAAGAAAAATTGATATAGTCCAAGGTTTATGTGCAACAAAGAAAAGAAAATAGGATGAGAATTAAAAAAATTTATAAAATCAAGACAATACAAGTTGTGGAAAAGTTGAGTGATAAAGTCCTTTGTCCATGGAGTTAGTTGTTTCATTATTTGTATTTATTTTTATTTTCACTTATTAAAAAAAAAAAAAAAAAAAAAAAAAAAAAAAAATCAATCAAAAGTCAAAAAAAAATATTGTAGTTTATTTTCTTATTTTTGCTACCACCATGGTAAAGAAGAGTTTAAAAAGAAAAATCCAAACAACAAGGAATGTGAGTAGAAAAGTTAAAAATTGTCAAGTTTTGTGAAGTTTAGAAGTTCGTCATCAACATTTGAAGACCGAAGACCGAAGATTGAAGACGTTTCTATGGTTTCTTATGAGAGAGTGATATTAATTTCCGATCGGGTAAGAAGTGAGTGAGTACTCCCACCCCTTGCTAATGGTTGATTTCCTTTCTTAGAGATCATCAGAAAAAGATTCTTTTTGTCCACACTTCTGTGGAGTCTCCAGATTTTATTTCGGAAGGTTACCCTTCTTACCCACAACGTGTGCGGGATTTCTCTCTTTATTCCGCTCGCACACATGAGAGACTAAAAAGCGATCTTTTTGAGTGCAATTTTCATAAAACCATAATGGTGAGGCGAAGGAGGCTTATGATCACAATCGGAATCAGAATTCTTTCATATGGTATGGTTACTTCTCGCTCGGCCAGACTTAAGGATGAGAATGCGTTCTTCGATAGTTCTAACTTATGTTACTAGCATGAGAAACTCTATGTCCTCATAGCTTCTTGGATGCTTGAGACTCTTTTACACTCTGAAGTTGGAGAAGGTTTTGTGGGTACACCTCTTGTAAACCCTCACGAGACTACAACTCGTCCACTAGGGACACCTAGCGGTTTAAAGGCTTAGTGCATACGCTAAATGCATTCGAGAGACTGCGACGGGGGTATAGTTAGGATTTCTTATTTCTTGTTTCACTTGAGGACAAGTAAAATTCAGGTTTGGGGTATTTGATGAGTGCTAAATAGTGCATATTTATACACCTTTTTATTGGCATTTTACTCATCTTTTGCGCTTAGAAATCAGATATTATCCCAGATTCTGTGTTTTCCTTGTTTTCAAGAATAAATATTTGTATTAATTAATTTTGTGTTTTTAGGTAATAAATAAAGCTCGGAGAAACGGAGGAGCCCAAAGAGCGAAGAAGTGGAGTCGAGCATCTATGGAGCAGAAAGCCAAAGCCCGCGCGCGAATCAGTTGCAACCCAACAAGGAAGACATGGGCTAAAGCTACCCACGACCCGGATCCGAGCCCGTCCACTCCAAGCCGTCGAAATTTCGATCTTCTACATCCTACGGTCGCTGCCCCCACTAGCATCGATGTTCGATACTCCGCTCAACACCAGATCAAGCCAAATCCTCTTACCTTCCCGAGTAGTTCGGATCTCCATCGCTCCATCCGACGCTCGCTAGGCCCTTCTCATCGAGTTTCTTTGTCCCCGCTCAACAACGAAATCCCCATACCCTTACACCTATCGAGCAAACCCCATTCTTCACTCCATCTTCTCTTTCTTCACCTCACCCGAGCAAGAAGCGAGCCTGCTCTTCCCCTCTTCACCCATACCACCCTCCGCAACATCACCATCGCCTCCATCATCACTAGCCAACAAGCTATGAATGACCGCACCCTCCCGCTTGCCTACTCTACTTCGAGTTATCTCTCTCTTAGCCTCTATCAACTCTAGAAGCTAATTTAAAGATAACTAGAAGCTGGGTTTGTCCACCAACAACCATGCATGGCGTCTACGAGGCGATTTGTGAGAAGAGGGAGCGGGTGAGTATGGGTGTGATGTAATTTCATTTTATTTCATATTTTATTTCGAATTAGGGTTTGGTAGTTTTGGGGTATCCTTGCATGTATAAATAGAAGGGATAGGGCTGTTTTTGGGCACGCTGGATTAGCCAGTCTTGTCAATTAGATTTAATTTCTGTTTTAATTTAGTTGCTAGGGTTTGAGATGAAACCCTAGCTTATCACTGTGTTCTTCTTCATGAATGTTCTTGAATGATTGAATGTTTTCTAGATAGGATTAATTTAAGTGTGATAACAATTTGCTCTCACAAAGTGCATACCAACGACATGGATGCACCGTAGTTTGATCCCCTCTTTGTTATGTATACTGCAACCCAAGCTTAATGAATTATTATGATCCTCGATTATTTGTACCTTAATCAGACAAGTAATACTTGGGTAGTAAACTTAGTTGTGATTAATCTATCAAGCGGAGAAACAACCTTAGGTAAGTGGAGACTTGACACTCTCCCTTGATTTGTCACAAGGATAAGAGTAATTTCATGAAGTGAAAACATAGCATAGGTTAGTGGTGGAATCGATAACCTTAGCAACCCCTTTACACTATCTCATTACCTTAGCTAGAGTCACTTCAGTTCATAACTTAGCCGTTTCGGCAAAAACCATCTATGTTGTCCTTGTTACTCCACTTTGAATTTCGGTTTAAGCAAGCCTTAGATCACTAGAGCACCACAAGTCTCGTGGTTCGACTCGTACGTGCCCAGTTCTACAACCGGACACCGTGCACTTGCGGTATCACCGTAGGCCATAAAATATAAACACCTTTCGGGCCTACCACCTACTAGCACGATCAACGCATCTCGTGGCACTACATCATCAACCACCAACACCAACGGCGTAGGAAACATTATCCCCGGCGTGACGCCTCCTATTACCAGAGCCAGAGCCGCCACTACTCCTAATATTTCTTCGAGCACGACGCCTCCAATCATCACCAGGGATGCTTCCACTTCTCCGTCAGGACGAGAGACTGGAGGAGACATAGGAAGCCAACCTCCCATTAACATTATCGATTTAATGGAGAGACAGGAAGTTCTTGCCAAAATTCAGACAAACATGGCCACAACTCAGAAGGAGCGAAACAACAAACATCCGAATGATTATACCAAGGGATTCAAAATTCAAGCGTTCGATTGTCATGATCCAAATATGACTGAACATCAATTGGTGGAGTTGTGCATTAATGCTTTCTGGGGACTCCGTTCACAAAACCGCGTCTGTTTCCATTCAGGGAAGTCGATCCCAAACCCCAATCTTCTCTGGAAAGAGTGACTGATAGATGCAACTGGGGACTCCTAATCACCGCTCACTTGAAGGATGTTGAGTTTGACAGACGTGGCCTCTGATTTCAACATTGTCACCGTCAAGACTCTGAGAGCTGCAAAGATTTCAAAGCAGGGAGCTGTTCATTACCCAACCATAATCAAAAACTCATAGGGAGAATCCTTACGTTTACATCAACCTCGAGATCAAGGCAAAGCTAGGAGTATGTCCTTTGCCAATTGTCTATACCTGAGAGGGTCTCCAACAAGCCATCCAATCCTGAAGATTATTTGTTGCCGCATGGACAACTCGCAAATGTGACGCAATTGCCTGGAGAGAGTGTAGCAGCATTTGATCGCAGGTTCTACACACAAGTAAGTCTCGTTGAACAACTCTCTTTATAACCGCTATTTTTTCGTCCCATTAAGACCTGGGGACTTTTGTCCGTCTATCAATCCGTCATCATCCTGATGTCATAACTGCCGCCTGATGCCGCTTACTCACGGGAGAGCCTAATATACCCAAAGCCCAATCATGCGCGAAGGACATGCCTAGCGGAGACAGAGCTAAGTAACTATCCTTAAACTAAATGTTTTATATTTATTAGGCATATAAAATAAATTTAAATATCTTAGTGTTGGGACGTGCAAATTCCTCAACACTCACTACTGTGTTGCCAGGCAAACTGCCTCAACACACCCTTCCTCTTAGTGTTGAGATGTGCAAATTCCTCAACACTCACCATTATGTTGTCAGGCATAATGCCTTAACACGTTTTCCTCTTAGTGTTGAGACGTGCTAATTCCTCAACACTCACTACTGTGTTGCCGGGCAAACTGCCTCAACACACCCTTCCTCTTAGTGTTGAGACGTGCAAATTCCTCAACACTCACCATTGTGTTGTCAGGCGTAATGCCTTAACACGTTTTCCTCTTAATGTTGACACATGCAAATTCCTCAACACTCACCACTGTGTTGCCAGGCAAATTGCCTCAACACATCCTTCCTCTTAGTATTGAGACGTGTTAATTCCTCTACACTCAGCATTGTGTTGACAGGCGTAATGCCTCAACACATTTTCCTCTTAGTGTTGAGACGTTCTAATTCCTCAACACTCACTGTTGTGTTGTCAGGCATACTACTTCAACACGTTTTCCCTCTTCGTGTTGAGACGTGCAAATTCCTCAACACTCACTGATGTGTTGTCAGGCGTACTGCCTCAACACGTTTCCTCTTCGTGTTGAGACGTGCAAATTCCTCAACACTCACTGCTGTGTTGTCAGGTGTACTGCCTCAACACGTTTCCTCATCGTGTTGAGACGTGCAAATTCCTAAACACTCACTGCTGTGTTGTCAGGCATACTGCCTCAACACGTTTTCCTCTTCGTGTTGAGACGTGCAAATTCCTCAACACTCACTACTATGTTGCCAAAAAACTGCCTCAACACATCTTTCCTCTTAGTATTGAAATGATTAAATTCCCCAACACTCATCTTTATATTCAAGGCTCGACTGCCTTAACACTCATCGGTCGAGACTCCACTAATTAAATACCTCATTTTAGTGTTCTCGACATCAACGTGCTAGAAGGGTGATGGCTACTTGCCGCGACGTTTCATTAAACATGTTATGCTTAAAGGACAAGCCGGCCTATCTCCTGGTAACGTCTGCTTACTCTCCTCATGAATTTTATCTTCATCTGTCACCATCTAGTGCTTACCCCGCAATAGCGTCACTATTACGTCCTAAGCAGGGGACTTAATGTTGATGGTGGTTTTCAGTTCAGGGTTAAAATCGTGAAAACCCTCTATTTAATGCGATGTCATCCTGCAAAGGAATAAAGGCCATTTGAAAGTAATGAGTGTTCAAACCTCTTTACTTATATATATGTATTGAGCAACTCAGTATAAATATGAAATTCACTCATAATGGTGCGCGTAGTAGCAATCCCAAATATTCTGTGAGTTCTATTTTCTGCCAGCATTATTGACTAATGCATGACTTGCCTAGTATTTACATGTGCTATGTTCCCAGTCGAACTCTCAATATTGATATGACATGACGATTAATGCTCACTCTCATCAGAGTAGCATGAATCTCCCGAAGTGCCAGTGTTAGGATCTACACAAAAATACTCATACATGCTGCATCGCTCTCTGGCAAAGAGATCAATGCGTTCACACACCTTTTTAATTAAAGTTAGCGTGATCGAACACATATTTATTCCTTAAAGGAAAATCTGGAATGTTCGTATCAGTCTCAAAAAATAATCACGGCCACACGATTTGACCTAGACTACGTGCAATTTAGTTGACAAGCTCAAAAATAAATTTACACTTTCTTACTACTCAAAATATAAATATAGCAAGGGCAAGAAAGGATCGATCCCACGAGAGGTCTAGGTTGTCAAGTTGAACTAGTTTTGTGATTATAATAAACTAAATAAAATCACCATCGTTTTCATTCACTAAGTGAGAATTGATATTTAATCTCAACTTTTATCGAATACCTTGACAAGAATATCCCGCAAACCTCCTCATGGCCTAAAGGAACAACCTAACGTGTAAAAGCACTAATGCCCTCAATTTAACAAAGGTCGATATGCTACTTGTATTCAAGGAATATCACTTTTGCGTATAATAAACCCTAAACTAGCAATAGATGTGATTAGAAGTTCTACCAATTTGCAACTTGCTCATCCATAAAACAATATTTTCAGAGAATTGCGCGATAATTATGAGACAAAACTAATATATTGAATCAAAGAATCATATTATGTGAAATCCAACTATTCCATAACCAATAATAAACTTAGGTACTCATATTCAAGGAGTTCATCACAAGAAGAAAGAGAAAAGACTTCATGGTTCTAAACCCTAGAATAAAGTAGAGATAATAAAACGTGGTAGCTCAAAGTCCTCTCTTTTATATATTCCTCAATTTCCATAAAGGCTTCCAAAATTAGGTTTTGTCTTCAAGTCCATTAGTTGGAAATTCACCGGCCCACGAGAGAGAGAAACCCATGTAGAAATTTTGTCCCAAAAACGCTCGCCGGAAAACTGGGGGTCTTATATACATCAAATGGTCAACGGGTGAACGGTAGGGTTAACTTTGCGATTCAACTCGGTCGACCTAGTTGACATCGGGTGAGTCGGGTTCATATCAAGATGAGTCGTGGTTCTGAGTCACGATTAAGGAAGATGGCGCATCATCAACGCCATTATTCATTGCTGCGCTCCATTTCCATGACTCTCATCACTTCAAACCCTCTCTTTGTTCATGACTTGCACTGCCAATTCAACCTATTTCACTTCCTTGTAGCTCCACCCATTTCATGTCACGGTATACAAGCTCAACAGCTTCACCTACATCTCACAAGCCATTGTTACCTGGCCCTGTAGTTTCCTCAGCTGCACTACCTCAGTCACACCACCAGGCTACCTCCAACTCAGTACTTATGCACCAACAAAGACTAGCTCAACTGCCTTTTCCTTGTACTATTTACTCCACCAGAGATCATCACTCCCATTTCCTGCAAGTACACAAGCTAAACACAAGCTTCTCCATTCTCCAACTGCAATTCCATAATCCAGGTCATCAACGGGCGCGAAAGCACCATCTCAACTCCATACTCTCTCGCTCGCAAATATCATGGCCCGTGCACATAAGCATTCCTTCATACCCATCCCGCAATATCAATATCAACACTTCCTGGTTTAATACTCTGCACAAACCCTTTAGTTCAAGGCTTGCCCTATGCTCTTCCCAACAGAAACCACCATAACCCATTTCAAAGTCTTCACTCCATTCTTAACCACCAATATGAGTTCTCTTTTCTGCTCATCCACAGGAATCGAACTCCATTGCAATATTCAACCAAAACAGACCCAAACCACACTTTGAGCCTCGGTTGCTCAAAGAACAATTCCCTTTAACGATTTGGTCTAAGACTCCTTCCTCTCGTGTTCTTAATCGTAACAGATGTTCATTTCCATCATGAGAACCCTAACTTCAATTCCCCCATCAATTTGGTTTAACTCATCGTTCTCTAACTTCATTGACCGAAACAACACAAATCAAACATCTCGCTCCTAATTCTTTTTCAATTTCTCTCAATCTCCATTACGGGTTTGGAGATGCAACGAAGAGAAATGTAAATGCATTGAAGTGCCAACGCCTCTCTTAGTTCTATTGACACCCATGGGCGCCTTTAACAAACTTCACTATACTTCAACAGGTTGTCCCTTATCTATGACTGGGCTCCGAATATCGCTCGCCTGTGAAATGACCATTTCGCCCTTTGGCTCAATTTGGGTGATTTCCGCTTCTTTTCTTCCGTGCGACTCCAGAGCACCTAATAACTCAAAAACACGCGTAAAGTACATAATTCACAAGAAAAATAACAAAGAAAGCGTAACTACTAAATAGTAAATACGGTGTATTCTACACCTATCAATAGTGACCACCGACGGGCCCACTAATGCCCTAGTCGATCGAGTTCTTTCTTGCTCATCCACAAGCGCTTCAAAACACCGACCCAAACATGGGTGTTTGCGCTATATAAAAACGAGCTCAAACTTGAGCTAAGATCACAAAAGGGTCTTATATACATGGGTCGGCCCTAGTTGGACGGCTTGGATCTTCCTACGAACGATTAAGGAAGTGCCAACGTATTCATTGGCGGCTCAACTTCTCTCTTTGTCAATCGACTTGCCTTCTGCAAGCCTATAGGGCGCTCAACCGTTTGCCCAAACTCGAGCAAACACGCTGTGTTCAAAACCCTAATTTGGGTCACTAGCCTAGTTGGACTAGTTGGGCTTGGATCACATTTTGAGCGATCAAAGAGATACCGATGTGTTCACCGTCGGCCCGAGCTCTCCCTTGGTCGATCGACCTGTCCCCAACAAGACCAGAGAGCATTAAACTGCTTGCCCAAAGTAGCGTGAACACGCTATTTTAAAACCCTAAAATTGCTTTGCAGCAACACATTACTGCCGCCAAAACGATCACGACCATCCATCTTCGCCAGCCAAATTGAGTGGCTTAGATCTAATTTTAGGTGGCCCAGGAGATGTCAGCATGCTCACCGGAAACCCACCTTTGTACATGGGTGATCGACCTGGTCAAACGAACGCTCAACGCTTCGAATCGCTCACCCAAAAGGGGTTGGTCGCGCGGCCCCTAAACCCTAAGTTGCGTCAACAACATTATGAAACTGCCGCAAATCATCTCGTCCATTCAACTTTGCTAGCCTAGTTGGATGGTGTAGATTTATTTTCAGAAAACCAACAAGGTAGCATCGTGGTCACCGACCGTCCCTCCTCCATAGGGAGTGATCGACCAAGTGATGGCGTGTCCCTAGAGCCACCAAACGATCACCCAAAGGTGGTCGATCATGCTACCTCCCTTAAGACACTTATCTGCGACTTATTCAATCAAACTCTAAAACAACGATGCTTCATACACATCGATTAATTTGAGCTGCTTAAATGCGATGCTTCACATGCATCAAATACATACGATATTTTATGTCGGCTTCATAAACAACTTAGTTGTTTCACCTAATAGCACCATATGCTATTCTCCGTGGCAAGTCCCACGACTTGACCCACTTATTCGAGACATCAAACATGTCACAAACTGGGGGATACTTACTGGGGTATTGGTCTGGCGGTTTACAGTGTGCAGCGTGCAACACATCCATTATGAGAACGTGTCAGGAAAAGATGAACGATTAACAACGGTGAAAGTAGTGGGTGAAGATGTGACCACGTAATGATCACCACCTCTTACAAAACTCCACTACTTAATCTTCCCTATTTCCTACGAGATCAGGGTTGCGCTCAAATGACTTGTATAAATAGGTTTTCGACCTATTTCAACAAAGGAGACAGAACACAAGTGTTATCAACACAAGTAGCCAGAAACCATTTTCTGATACGCAAGTCATAAATAGCCACACCTTCAACACTCTGATCTCAAGCACTTTCTCCGCTTCCCTCCCTAAGATCAACCCTTCTCCTTCACCTTGTGACCGAATTGAATCTGGAACGACCATTTCTTAGTTTAGGCCAGAGTCTTACAGATTGATCTCTCGAACCTAAAAGTACTCCCGTGCAGTGCATTTGTTTAGGGTTTGAATTCGTTTCTCATCAACACACCCCAAATTACCAAAAAAACAGCAGGATCAATTTTTACCCCAAAACACTTCTCTTTCAATATTATTTGCTTTGTGAGTCTTTGAACAATTGTTGTGTATTTGGTTATTCGTGGATACTTTGCTTGTGTTGGATGTTGTTATATTGGTTTGTTATATTTGATTTTCTTGGTGTTGTATTCTGCGCTTACTCCCCCCCCCTTTTGACTTTCATATTTGCGATGGTAGCCGATTGGGTGTTCAGGTTCGCGCCTCCCCCTTTTAGACTCTTAGGGAGAGCTTCAAAATGTGCTTGGCTAGGTCATCTTGGCGACTTGTAACTATTTGTTATGTTTGTAGCTTATGATATTTGTGACGTTGGTTGGGCGAGAGGCACATAGTAGCCTGCGACCTAGAGTTATGTCAGCTGATTGGGTGCACGTGGCAACTAATAACTTATAATCGTAATGTCGCCCGGACGAGCGCTTATATCAACCCGCAGCCTATAGTTATGTCAGCTGACTGGGTGTTCGTGGCGACCCGTAGCCTTTATTAAATTTGCATGTTGGTTGGATGAGCGCTTATAGCGACCCGCGACCTACAGTTATGTCGGCTGACTGAGTGCATGTAGCAACCCATAGCTTATAAACGTAATGTCGGCTGGGCGGGCGCTTATAGCAACACACGGCCTATAGCTATGTCAGCTGATTGGGCGCATGTGGAAACCAGTAGCCTTTAGTGAATTTGCATGTCGGATGAGCGGGTGCTTACAGCAGCCCGCGACCTATAGTTATGTCGGCTAGGCGAGCGCTTGTAGCAACTCGCGTCCTATAGTTATGTCAGCTGATTGGGCGCGTGTGGCAACCCGTAGCCTTTAGTGAATTTGCATGTCGGCTGGGCGAGCTCTTATAGCGACCCTCGACCTATAGTTATTGATAGGTGTAGAATACACCGTATTTAATATCTAGTATTTATGCTTTCTTTGCGAGTTTTCTTGTAAATTATGTATCTTATATTTGCTTTTGAGCTATATAGGTGTTTTGGAGTCACTGGAGCAAAAAGAAGTGGAACTTGCTCAAATCCTGGATATCATCTCATCAACTTGAAGAGGACGAAAAGACGAAGCCAACGGTGAAAGAATGAGCCCATTCTTCATATGAAGAAGGCTGCGAGCTTTTGAAGCATAGCGAGTTGCGGAATTTGTTAAGCGAATTGAATTGAATTGTCAGTCTCGCAGGCGACAGTGGGAATGAAAGTACTAAGGGATTGTTACTTCAGTTGGTTAGCCCTTAACCATTGAGTGGGGCGTCTTAATCCATTCATCCTCTTTAACCCACAAGCCAGGCCGAGTTCAGATTCAAAATAACAAAAAAAATTATCTCAGATCTTAGTCGGCTAGCCCATTCGCTGTTGCCAAGAGTTTTCTCGCCGACAAGCTCAGGTTCACGGATTCGAGTTCAAAAGAGATGAAATTGGTGAAAGAGTCATACATGGAATGGCAGGGTCAGATGTGTGGCTCAGGCGAGATTTTGAGCTGAAATTCAGGTGGAAAGAAGCTGTTAAAGACATGGCTTTTGTTGAATGATTGTGTGAATCTGTGGCTCGAATTAGTGTGGTGGTTGTAGTTCAAGATTGCAGGTTGATTTGGGTTTAAAACAATGAACATCTAGTGGAGTTTTAAGACTAGTTTGAACCATGGAAGAAGATAATGGTGTTGTTGGTTGATAATTGGGACCAAATGTGAAGATATATGGATTCTGTTGCTCTTTGAAATGATGGGCTGAATGGGTTTTTATGTTGAATGTGAAATTGTTACAGGGAAGGTCTCTCCATCAGATGTGGAGTATAGAAATCACTGGCAAAGATATTCCTTCATCACCCGATTCAGGGCACAGCAGGTGCTCGAGAGATGGCCTCAGTGACCAAATGCTTGATGTAACAGTAGCTAACCATGATTTTACAGGGTGGAGGTTGGAGGCAGATAAGAAGATTATTAATGAGTTTGCTGGATTAGTGAAGTTGAGGAAGTGCCAGAGATGTTGTGGGTTTGAGCTGTGAATGCAGCTGGTGGTTGGGTGGTTGGCAGTGAATACAAGAGCAAGAAGGCGTTGGAGCTGAGCGGATTATGGAATTGAAGCTGAGAGAATGGTATGAAGTTATAGCTGGAAATGGTTGTGCAGCTCAGTGAGTAAAGCTCAAATTGAGCTGTGCTGCTGTGAGATTGAGCTGTAGTGAACTTGGTGGTTTGTTTATGAGTTGGTGCAGGGCAGTGCTTCGATTTGAGGTTTTTTGTGAGGATTGCCAGGAGCTTGGTTGTGGTCTATGAATGAAGAATTAAGGCGATTTGGTGACGATGAGTCGAAGGTTGAGTCAGAGAGAATGATAATGAAACTGCAGGTGAGCACCAGTGGGTTGTTGATCTGTTGCGGCTTTCGAAGATTGCAGGTGATGGCAGTGATGCCATTTTGGTGGTTGTGTTGCTATACCTGGAAGAGTGAAGGATAGAGGAACTGAGAGCTGCAGGGGAGGCTTTGATGGCACTGGTGGTTCGATGCGTAAGTCAGATGATGGCTTTGAACTGAAGATGGTTTGCCCAGAGAAGTGGACATGAGACTGGTGGATCTGATGCCGCAAAAGTAATGGGATTTTTGAGCAGGAAAGTACAGTTGTTGCAATGGATTGCAATGAAGAGCAGAAGCAATGGTTGGATGGGTTGAGCTGGTACTGCGAAGGTGTGGTTGCAATTGAAGAGTGGTTTGAGTATGCCGTGACAATGAGTACTGCAGTTCGAAATGAGAGCAAATGGATGTCTGAATTCCAAGTAGATGTATGTTAGGATTGAATTGTGTTGCAATGGCCAGAGCTGAGCAAGAAGTTGGTTGTGCTGTTAAGCTAAAATAGAAGGAATTGCTGTTGCTAATGTGGGTCTGGCAGAGAATGAGAGCTGAGATTGGAAGCTGCAGCATTGGTTGTTGTGGATTGTGAAAGTATGGCCTGAAGCTGCAGAAATTGTGCGAAAACGGAGCAGAAATGGCGAGGCGGTGGAACTAGTTCCGGTTGTCGGATTTCGGAACCGAGAGTGGGGATCGTAATGCTTCAGTGAATCGCGAAGGGGGTATGTGTTGGATGCATGATTCGGCCGCGGCACATATGAGCTACGAGTCGCGCTTTTGGGCGCGTTTTCGCAAGAATTCAAGAGTTAGTTTAGATGGTGCATTTGAAATATGGCTCTGAATTGTGAACTGCAGAGAATGATAGTGAGTTGCTGGGAGTTACGATAGTCGGATACAAGATCAGGTGGTCGGAGATAAATTTTCAGGTGACCGGAATCCGGCGACCCGTTTTGGACCCAAAATTTCCAGAGACTTATTTTCGCACATGGGCTTGGTGGACCACGTGGAGATGGGTTTTGAGAAGACCTAATATTGGAAAGAGTATCCTTTTGGAATGGGAGAAGCATATAAATAGAAAAGTCTTTTTCAAACCTAGATATATCTCCATGAGGGAGACTTCTACTTGTTGTCTAGGGTTTCACATGATAGTTTTCTTCTTTGCTTTCTATGATGATTTCCAAAAACACAAGTAACTAAGTTTTTATTATTGGTTGAAGATGTAGTTGGATTTTGCAACCAAGTTATGATTCTTATGAATTAGTTTTCTCTCAATATTATCGTTTGATTTCTATGGGTTATAATAATTTCATGATAGACGTATTGCAATATGATTGAATGTTTGTTTAGTTAAGTCTAGAATTGATTGAACTCACATCCATATCTATAGCTATTTTAGGGTTTTCATCGAGCGATAACCTTGAGTACGAGTAGCATGATATGATTCTAGGTTGTAGTGATACATCCTCGTAGTCATATGTAGAAATTGACCTTTGTCCGAATTGTCATGCGCAATGTGTGATAGTTGCATTGATTAGCCTATTTCTGAAACTTAATGCTCCTAGGAATTGAACTTAATTAGCGCAAGGCGTTAGGTTATTCTTTAGGTAGAATTCACATACGCAGCCCTAATGTGTGTGTGATGAATTAGGAAATTAATAGATTATCTTGCTCTCTTGATTCTCTAGGCTTTTGATGATAGTGAGATTAAATACGAATTCTATTCATATATGCATAAACTTGTTAACAATTGAAGATGAAATCTTTATCCAATATTTTCACCTCCTTGATTTGCGTGTTTACTTTTATTTGCTTTGCTTTTATTTATTTCCGTTTATAAAAATCAGAAAATCCTCGGTGTTTTATATAGGAAACCATAACATATTGACAACCAAGACCTCTCTGTGGGAACGATCCTTTCTTGCCCTTGCTTCATTATATATTTTGAGTAGTAAGAAAGTGTAATTATATTTGTGTCTACTGACAACCTAGGTCAAATTTTGGCGCCGTTGCCGGGGAGGCAGCGGTTGTTAATTGTTTTTGGTTTCTTATTTTTGTTTTTAGTTTTGTTTTACTTTTTCTTATTCTTTGGTTCTTAACCGAGTTTTGAGAATCTTGTTTCAGGTACTAATTTCTATGGACGGAGCATATTGGAGCAATCAATACGGCTTTCAACCTCAACAATATGACAACTATCACCCTTACGGGGAGTACAATCAAAACCAATCCTTTGGTTATGGTCAATACTCCACGTACCCTTTGAGTTGTTCTCATACATTCCAACCTTCTTATGGTGGGCATGTAAGTGAGCAACCACAAAGAGGGGATGATACTTGTGCTCCTATTAATATTTCTTCTAGTTTGGTAGATGAAATGCAACAATTTATGGTCAGCATGGAGTCAATTCGTAGACAACCAAGCGTGGAACTAATTTCATCGACCGAATGTGCTCATAGTATGTATGGCCCAATTTCTGATCGTAGTTATGATCATTCACCCATTCAAAGGGAAGATAATTGGCCTAACAATACTGAAGTAAGTAATTCTACTTTTTCTTTGTCGAATGAGCTTTACAAACAAATGGAACACTATATTCAGAATTTGGATGGATCACTCCAAGAGCTTCAAAGAGGTGTTTCCGACGTAAGAAAGGGCATTGATGAGTACAGGGAGGAAATGAATAATTATGTTGAAAAAGGCGAACCTTTGGGGACTTTTGTTGATATTTGTGTAGTTAACTCAACTCTTGATCGTAATAATGATCGTTCACCTATTCAAAAGGATGAGTTCGAGATTAGCAACACTAAATTCAGCGAGGACCAATGTTATGTTGACTATGATAGTGATGATGATTATTATGAAAATACATCGTTTGAACCAATTCATGGTGACATCCCCGAGGAGTGTACAATGGAGTCTTTTTGCGATCAAGGTGAAGTTGAAAAGGAATATGATGACACTAGTGTAGCTTACTCAAGCATTGATCTTAATAATGATCAAGAACCTATTCAAAAGGTAGAGCTTGAGGATGACGCAAGGAGTGTTCTAAAGAAATTCCTTATGGACAATATTGCATCCACAAAAGAGTATGTGCCTTACAACAAGGAGGAATGTGTTGAGAATGTGACCGTTATGACCAATATTGTGGAATACCCAATTGAGCTTGCATATGATTGTAATGATGATGTTTATGTCGAGACTTTGGTTACGGCAGAAACGGACGAAGAATGGTTGCAAGGTTTGATAGAGGACCATGATATACAAGAGGTGAATAATTCACTTGAATTTTTCAAGGATGAAGAGGATTCCGTAATACAAGAGATTGTGCAAGGTTTATCTAACCCTTTGCCTATTGTTTCTTCTCCCTTACCTCTTATTGGTTTGAATGTATGTGCTTCGAGAATATTGTTGAATGACTTTGTTTCTCGTTTTCCGCCATTAGAGATACTTGATTCTCATACTATGCAGGTTATGGAACAAGAAACCGTGGAAGTACCCGACTTCTATATTCTTTATACACTCCCAAGTGTGGACAAGAATAAGTGTTGGGGAAGCTTTTATCGGTTCATAACTTCACTTTTGCTTTATTATACTAATATTTGTGTGAAGCTAGTGTTTCCAAAACAGGTTCTATGGAAGGATCCCCAACTTTTCGAGTTATTAGTATATGGGGAATGAATCTTGCAAGGATATAGTCGGGCTGACGACTTTAAACCAAGCGCTATATGGGAGGCAACCCACTGGTTTTGTATTTCTTATCTTTTAATTTTTCTTTTCTTGTTTTTAGCTTTTTCTTTTCGCAAATTGTTAGGATTTCCCACCTTGACTTTCTTTGGACGATTCAATTTACATTGAGGACAATGTAAAATTTAAGTGTGGGGGAGTGGTTAAGCATTTGCGTTGTAAATTTTTCAAAATTTTCAACTTTTGTGTAATTAGTGAATAAGAAAACTCCAACTTGTAGTTAGTTTAGAGTCACATAGTATACATGTCGCTAAGATTACATCGAGAATCTCATAAGAGTGACTGAACTTAGAGATGACAGAGAACATGATCGGGTTTCTTAATTGTATGAGAGTTAAAGTTGGATTTAACCATGCCAGTGGCAAATAAGGTGCAGACTGAATTCGGTATTAGAGTAGTGATCCCCTATAGTGGAGACTACCCATGTTACATAATGTGAGGCACCGACCTTCAATTCTTTGTACCTGTCTAAATTTGTGCTTTTTGAGGGTGTGTCACCGTACGTAAATTCCGGGCAGAATGGTGAGATGCCCAACCTCCCACCACTAGAAGCACTATTTTGATCTCTTGAGTGCTATTTTTATCAACCATGATGGTGACATCGAATTGCTAACTTACATACCACTTGTAATCTTGTTCGCAGTTAGCACCATCCACCTTATCTCTCTCTACACCAACAGGTCCATAGAAACACCATCATCATCAACAAGAGGAGCATCACGAATTCGAAGGAAAGTTGAAGACGTTCAAGGTTTACAAGCAACAGTACAGAAATGGGCAGATTTCAGAATTGAGTAAAGCAACAAGACAATGAGCAGAATTTTTATAAGTTGAAGACTATTGTATAAGAGCGAAGTTTATAAAGATGAGAGTTCGAGAAATTTATGATATCAAGACATACAAGTTGTGAAGAATCAAGCGGTAAAGTACTTACACCATGGCCTTTGTATTTTATTTTATTTTGTATTTATTTTTCTCTTGTCTTAGAAAAAAAAAAAAAAACGAAAATTAGAAAAAAATTTGAAAAAAAAAAAAAAAAGGAAAAAAAAAAAAACAAGAGAACATTTTGTTAGGTTCATTATTAGTTTTATTATTTTGTTTTGTTTTTATTTTGTATTTGTTTTATTTTTCTTGTCTCATAAAAAAATTAAAAAAATAAAATAAAAAAATAATAATAATAAAAAAAAAAAAAAAAGAGAAAAAAAGACAAGAAAAATTCATTGTATCATATTTTGGGTTTGTATAGTTCGTTTTTAGTTTTGTATTCTTTCAATAAAGCCAATGGAAGAAGGAATATCTATAATGAAGTTTCAAGCACCAAGGAATTAGAGGAAAGAATCACATTGTCAAGATTCTACGAAGTTCAAGAGTTATCATCAAGAGTTGAAGACCGAAGACGAAGATGAAGATACAGATAGAAGACCGAAGACGTTTCTATGGATGCTTTGAGAGTGGTGCTAGCTGCACGCCGAACGGATAACAAGGTAAGTAAGCATATTCCCACCTTCGTTAAGTGGTTGATTTCCTTTTGATAGGGTGTAGAATACATCCTATTTACTATCTATTGTTTATGCTTTCTTTGCTATTTTTCTTGTAAATTATGTATTTTACGCTTGTTTTGAGTTTTGTAGCTACTTTGGAGTCACACGGAGGAAAAGAAGAAGAAATTATTCTATTTGAGCCAAAAGGGCAAAATTGTCATTTCAGGGGCGAACACTATCTGGAGCCCAGCCAAGGTTAAGGGGCAACTCTTTTGGGAAGAGGACTAAATGCAGTCAAGTCAAGGTTAAGGGGTTGCAAATTCGGGTAGCCCTTATAGATGCGTGGGCCGTTAGTACTTACTATGCCCTAACCCTACATCTCGAGAGCCTCTCATTCATCTCATTCATTCACTGGTGAGAGTTAAAACAGCAGCCATGACTGCTAATAAACTCGAGAGGTAAAATTGCATCAGAAATCGAGAGAGATTGGAGAGGGATTAATTGGTTTGTTGGTTGAGCAGATCGAAACCCAGAGAAGATCAGACCGAGAAGAAGTTATTAGGGTTCGAATCGAGTATGTGATTGAAGCTCAGGAAGATGGAAGCAACAGAATCGGAGAAGATGTTCATGGTTTTGAGGTTGTATTTGGTGAGATGATATCTGTGAATCGAGATGATGGGTTCTGCTAGTCGATTGAAGATGAGTTCTGGTGGTCACTGTTGAGAAGAGAGCAGATGGGTTCGATGCAGATGTGAAATTGAGAGAAAGATGGAGAAACTAATTGGCAGAGTGGGTTAGGGTTCCTGATGAGATTCGATGGAGGTTGAAGATGAAGTAAAATTGTGAGATGATTCTGCTCTTGGAAGCTGCAAATTTGAGATGATGGAAGAATGGGTTCGATTTTCGAGTGTGCTTTGTTGGTGGCGGCTGGTTGAAATCGAGAAGCAAAGTGAGAAAGTGAAACCAAGAACGATCAGGAGATGAGTTCAAGATCGAGAGAAAGCGACTTAGAAGAGATGGATTTATGGTTTATCCGGGTTTCTTTGTGAATCTCGGAGAACTGAAATTGAGTTAAGGGATTTGTGGTTGTTCGATGGAAAGGAAATGGTGCTGTTGAAGCTCGGTGAATTTGGGTTTGATTGATTCATGGCTGTGAACGAATAAGGAGTTATAGATGGAATTTTACAGGGAAGCTACACCAGAATGAATGGGTTTGCCGAGAAGAATTGGGAATGAGAAATTGATACAGAAAGAAGCTGATGATGAACAGATGTATGAAGTGAAGTTGTTGAACTAAATTAGATGTATGTTAGGATACAGGTTGTGCAGGAATTGAAGACAGATCGGCCTGAAATTGGCCTGAGAAATGCCCAGAAAACAGAGGAAACTCTGTCTGAATTTTCCCTCCGGCGATTCAACTCGTTTTCAGATAACCGATCCAGAAACGATTCAACCCAGCCCAATCAGACCAGTTAGCCGAGTAAGATGCTGACTCGGTGGATGAGTCACTCTTCTCCCTTGACCGTTGACTGACGGTTTGACCCTTTTGACCGTTAGTCCTAACGGTGGACTGACGGAATATTCCGTCGAATATACCAGTGACGGCGAAGAATTCAGGTGACCGGCGGTGAATTTTCCGGCCGGATTCCGGCCATAATACCAGTTTTCCGGTGAGCCAAAAATTCCAGAATTTTCTGTGGACTTCTCTCATGGGTGTGAAGACTTGGACTAGGAATTGGATGGAGAATTGGGCTCAAATTTGGAAAGAGAAGATGGAAGAGTTGAGAAAGGCTTGGATTTGGAAATTGAATTGCTAAAGGAAAAGGATTCTATTCCTCGGAAGATTTGGAGAATATTGAAGCCTATAAATAGAGAAGTTTTCTACATCTTTTTACACACCTCTCTACACACACAACACTTGTGTTTTTGCTTTCAATTCTTCTTCTTAATTATTTGTGTGAACTTTAAAATTCTCCTTTTAATTATTATTTGTGTGAATTTCAAAAACATGAGTAGCTAATTTTCTTATTGATTGAGGATGAATTCTTAGTTCTTAATATATGATTTTAGTTTTGTTTCAATTCTATCTTGAAGTTTTTCACATGATTATCGTTTGTTTTTACTAATAGGAATGTTTATTCATTCATGATTGATTGATAGATTGTTTAGAGTGCACGCTAAATTGATTTGTTAGTTTAATCTAAATCTAGTATAAGTTAGGGAATAAGTAATCGTTCTCGACACTTTACACAAGTAGAAAACACGAGACCTTGCGGAGGGATTTCGTGGAGCGATTGTGTGTAAAAACAACGCTAGAAAGTGGACCAAGCGAACCGAGTTTAACTACTAGTACTAAACCTAAATTCATAGATCTTAATGCATTCGGGGAATTGCATCTTGTAAGCGAACCTCAAGGTGGTTCTTTTGAATAGAATCTGATAACTAAGCGGACTTGTTACCCAGTGAAATAAGGGATTTTGGGGCTAGCTAAGCGGACCTGCTATCCTACGGTTGGTGATAATCTGTGACTAATAACAAGTAGAAAATAACATAACTTTAATCATTGTTTTGCAGCGAAGAATGATTCCTTGATCTTGTCTCTCTTATTGATTTCAACTTTATCTTTTAATTGCTTTGTTTATTTTCTTTTGCTTTATACATCCCCCTTTTTTGTGACAATTTTTACAACTAGAATCTCTTGCTCCTCGTGGGAACGAACTTGACTTCCATTATATTATTTTTAATTGAGTGGAAATATTAATTAATTTTATTGCACCTACGACACGCATCAAATTTTGGCGCCGCTGCCGGGGAGCAGCGGACGATTTTAGTTGTTTTTATTTTTCTTTTTGCTTTATTCTTGCTTTGTTAGATTCTATACCGTATCTAACTTGGTTTCTGAGAATCTTATTTCAGGTATCGGTTTTCCATGTATTGTGGACAAGAGCAAGCATATTACAACAATCAATACAGTTTTCAACCTCAACATTATGGCGACTTCCAACCATCCTTAGGATACAATCAAAACCAATCTTTTGGCTATGATCAAATTCCTACAGAACCTTATGGATATTCTCATACATATCAACAACCTTATGACGGGTATGTAAGTGGACAATCACAAGGATGGGAGGATAGTTTTGTTTATCATCAGAAATTCTCTAGTTTTGCAGATAAGATGTCTGCCATGATTGGGGATCTTCAACAAAAGTTGCAAGAATCACTACAAGACCAGCAACCCTATGTTTGGGAGGAACCACGTCGAGACGGCATTGCTAAAGAACGAAGAGACATGGATCAATACAAGGAGGATAGGGATAAAGAAGAATTTTGCTATCAAAGCAATAACTATTCTAATGTGCCTATGGTGTGTAGTGAATATTTGATTGATGATTATGTTGGAAAAGGCCAACCTTTGGAGACTTTTGAAGACGCTAGTGTAGCTTACTCTAGCCTTGATCTTAATAATGATCAAGCACCTATTCAAAAGGTAGAGCTTGAGGAAGATGCAATTAGTGCTTGGAAAAACTTCCTTAGGGAAAGATATGAGTCCGCGGAAGTGTATGAGCGTTGCAACAATAAGGAAGTTATTCCAACTCCGGATCATAATAACGATCCTTCACCTATTCAAAAGGAGGAGATTGGGTGTGACTTACCTATTGTTATAAACGGTAACACCCGCACAAGAGGATCTTACAATCTATACCGATGAGAATCACTTTAGTGAATGGCCCGATTCCGATGATGAGAATGTTGAAGAGATGATGCTAGAGGATGAAACCAAATTGATTGATTTTGTGGAAGACCCAATTGAACTTGCCGATGATTATAATGATGCCAAAACTTTGGTTAAGATAGAAAATAACGACGATTGGTTGCAAGATTCGATAGAGGACCACGATATACAAGAGGTAAGTAATTCATATGAATTCTCTAAGGATGAAGAGGATTTCGCAAAACAAGAGATTGTGCAAGGTTTGTCTAACCCTTTGCATATTGATTCTTCTCCTTTACCTCCTATTGGTTTGAATGTATGTGCTTCGAAAGTATTTTTGGATGATTTTGTTTCTAAATATCCACCATTGGAAACACTTGATGCTAACAATATGCAGGTTTGCCAAAAAGAATACATGGAAGTTCCCAAATTCTATGTTCTTTATACACTTCCGAGTGTGGACGAGAATAAGTGTGGGGGAAATTTCTATCGAGCGATAATTTCATTATTATTTTCTTGTGCTAACATTTGTATGGAGTTATTGTTTGCGAAACAGGTATTATGGGTGGATCCTCAAATTTTCCGATTGTTAGTATATGGGGAGTGAATCTTACAAGAGCTAAGTCGGGCCGTCGACTTTAAAACAAGCGCTTAATGGGAGGCAACCCATAGGTTTTGTATTTCTTATCCTTTTGCTTTTTATTATTTCTTTTTCTTGTTCCATATCATGTTAAAATTTCCCACCTTGACTTTACTAGGAGGATTCAATTACATTGAGGACAATGTAAGGTTTAAGTGTGGGGGAGTGGTTAAGCATGTATTTAAAAAAAAAAAAAAAAAAAAAAAAAAGTTTTACATAAAAACTCCAATTTTTAGAGATTTTAGAGTCACTAGCATACTACTAGGTATGTTTACATAGAGATTTTGACCGAAATAATTGAACTTGGAAATGTTAGAGAACTACATTCGGATTTCTTGCTTGTTAGAGTGTTAAATAATGGATTTAATCATGCCGGTGATGCGAATTTGGTGCAGGGAGAAATGCATTATTAGAGTTGCTGATCAATCATTAGTGGAGACTACCCGTATTCATATCATGTGAGGCACCGACCAGAAATTTTTTCCATCTACTAAAGAGCTTTCTTTTGAGTGTGTGTCACCATATGTTAATTCCGGGTAGAATGGTGAGCTACCCAACCTCCCACCAATAGAAGCACTACTCTTTGATCTCTTGAGTGCTAATTTTGTCAATCATAAGGGTGACGTCTATAGATGAAAGCCTCCTTCTTGTAGTTCGATTTGCAGTTAGCACCATTCTCTCTCTCGACAACAACGGATCCATAGAAACACAATCATCATCAACAAGGAGCGACATCAAAATCTACAAGGAAAGTTGGAAAAGTTCAAGGTTTACAAGCAACGGAACGAGAAAAAGAGCAAATTTCATATTTAAGTAAAGCAACATACAAAGGGCAGATTTTTACATATATGTTGAGGACTTACAATACAATGAGATAATTCTATATTCAAGTATGAAGACTCATTCACAAGAGCAAAGAAAATCAAAAGGTGAGAATTATTGAAGTTTATGATTTTGAGGCGATACAAGTTGTGAAGAATCGAGCGGTAAAATACTTCTCCCACGGCCATGGTTGTATTTAATTTCTCTTGTTTCAATTCGGAAAAAAAAAAAAAAAAAAAAAAACAAGAGAAATATTTGTTTTGTTAATAAGCCGTGGGGAAGGAAAATTTATAAGAAAGTTTCAAGCGACAAGGATTCAAGGTAAAGGTTACAAATTGTTATGGATTTATGAAATTCGAGAGTTTATCACCAATAGTTGAAACCGAAGACGAAGACCAAGGAGATCAAGACGAGGAGCGGAAGACGTTTCTATTGGATGCCGTGAGAGTGGTGTTATCATAATTGGCGATCGGATGTGAAGGTGAGTAAGTAATCTCATCCTCAATAATAAATGGTTGATTTCCTTTCGTAGAGATCGTCAGAAAAATGGTTTTTCAAAATATTAAAAGATGTGGGTTTTTAAAAATATTTCGGAAGTTGTCCTTCCCACCATTCAACGTGTCGCAGGATTTCTCTCTTCATTCCTACCTGCACACATGTGAGAACCATAAAAAAGCCGTCTTTTTGAGTGCAATTATCACAAAATCCTTTTTGGTGAGGCAGAAGTCAAGGCGAAATGCTTATTGATCGTTTCTCAAACACGCGTTCTCTCATTATGGTGTGGTTATTTCTCACTCAACATTTAAGAATGAGAATATGTTCCTTAGTATTTCTAACTTCTTATTACTAGCATGCAGAAACTCTATGTCCTCATAACTCTTTGGATGCTTGGGACGCTTGAACGCTTTGAAGTTGTGAGTTTTTAGTTTGATTTGCTCGAGGACTAGCAAAGTCTAAGTGTGGGGGAATTTGATAGGGTGTAGAATACATCCTATTTACTATCTATTGTTTATGCTTTCTTTGCTATTTTTCTTGTAAATTATGTATTTTACGATTGTTTTGAGTTTTGTAGCTACTTTGGAGTCACACGGAGGAAAAGAAGAAGAAATTATTCTATTTGAGCCAAAAGGGCAAAATTGTCATTTCAGGGGCGAACACTATCTGGAGCCCAGCCAAGGTTAAGGGGCAACTCTTTTGGGAAGAGGACTAAATACAGTCAAGTCAAGGTTAAGGGGTTGCAAATTCGGGTAGCCCTTATAGATGCGTGGGCCGTTAGTACTTACTATGCCCTAACCCTACATCTCGAGAGCCTCTCATTCATCTCATTCATTCACCTGAAACTGAGAGTTAAAAGCAAAGACCATGACTTGCTAATAAACTCGAGAGGTAAAATTGCATCAGAAATCGAGAGAGATTGGAGAGGGATTAATTGGTTTGTTGGTTGAGCAGATCGAAACCCAGAGAAGATCAGACCGAGAAGAAGTTATTAGGGTTCGAATCGAGTCTGTGATTGAAGCTCAGGAAGATGGAAGCAACAGAATCGGAGAAGATGTTCATGGTTTTGAGGTTGTATTTGGTGAGATGATATCTGTGAATCGAGATGATGGGTTCTGCTAGTCGATTGAAGATGAGTTCTGGTGGTCACTGTTGAGAAGAGAGCAGATGGGTTCGATGCAGATGTGAAATTGAGAGAAAGATGGAGAAACTAATTGGCAGAGTGGGTTAGGGTTCCTGATGAGATTCGATGGAGGTTGAAGATGAAGTAAAATTGTGAGATGATTCTGCTCTTGGAAGCTGCAAATTTGAGATGATGGAAGAATGGGTTCGATTTTCTGGTGTTGTTGGTGGCCGCTGGTTGAAATCGAGAAGCAGTGAGAAATTGAAACCAAGAACAGTCAGGGAGATGAGTTCAAGATCGAGAGAAAGCAGCTTAGAAGAGATGGATTTATGGTTTATCTGGGTTTGCTGTGAATCTCAGAGAACTGAAATTGAGTTAAGGGATTTGTGGTTGTTCGATGGAAAGGAAATGGTGCTGTTGAAGCTCGGTGAATTTGGGTTTGATTGATTCATGGCTGTGAACGAATAGGGAGTTACAGATGGAATTTTACAGGGAAGCTACACCAGAATGAATGGGTTTGCCGAGAAGAATTGGGAATGAGAAATTGATACAGAGAAGAAGGCGATGATGAACAGGATGTATGAAGTGAAGCTGTTGAACTAAATTAGATGTATGTTAGGATACAGGTTGTGCAGGAATTGAAGACAGATCGGCCTGAAATTGGCCTGAGAAATGCCCAGAAAACAGAGGAAACTCTGTCTGAATTTTCCCTCCGGCGATTCAACTCGTTTTCAGATGACCGATCCAGAAACGATTCAACCCCGGCCCAATCGGACCGAGTTAGCCGAGTAAGATCTTGACTCTCGGTGCATTTGAGTCACTCTTCTCCCTTGACCGTTGGTGACGGTTTGACCCTTTGACCGTTAGTCCTAACGGTGGGTGACGGAATATTCCGTCGAATATACCAGTGACGGCGAATAATTCAGGTGACCGGCGGTGAATTTTCTGGGCGGATTCCGGCCATAATACCAGTTTTCCGGCGAGCCAAAAATTCCAGAATTTTCTGTGGACTTCTCTCATGGGTGTGAAGACTTGGACTAGGATTTGGATGGACAATTGGGCTCAAATTTGGAAAGAGAAGATGGAAGAGTTGAGAAAGGCTTGGATTTGGAAATTGAATTGCTAAAGGAAAAGGATTCTATTCCTTGGAAGATTTGGAGAATATTGAAGCCTATAAATAGAGAAGTTTTCTACATCTTTTTACACACCTCTCTACACACACAACACTTGTGTTTTTGCTTTCAATTCTTCTTCTTAATTATTTGTGTGAACTTTAAAATTCTCCTTTTAATTATTATTTGTGTGAATTTCAAAAACATGAGTAGCTAATTTTCTTATTGATTGAGGATGAATTCTTAGTTCTTAATATATGATTTGAGTTTTGTTTCAATTCTATCTTGAAGTTTTTCACATGATTATCGTTTGTTTTTACTAATAGGAATGTTTATTCATTCATTCATGATTGATAGATTGTTTAGAGTGCACGCTAAATTGATTTGTTAGTTTAATCTAAATCTAGTATAAGTTAGGGAATAAGTAATCGTTCTCGACACTTTACACAAGTAGAAAACACGAGACCTTGCGGAGGGATTCCGTGGAGCGATTGTGTGTAAAAACAACGCTAGAAAGTGGACCAAGCGAACCGAGTTTAACTACTAGTACTAAACCTAAATTCATAGATCTTAATGCATTCGGGGAATTACATCTTGTAAGCGAACCTCAAGGTGGTTCTTTTGAATAGAATCTGATAACTAAGCGGACTTGTTACCCAGTGAAATAAGGGATTTTGGGGCTAGCTAAGCGGACCTGCTATCCTACGGTTGGTGATAATCTGTGACTAATAACAAGTAGAAAATAACATAACTTTAATCATTGTTTTGCAGCGAAGAATGATTCCTTGATCTTGTCTCTCTTATTGATTTCAACTTTATCTTTTAATTGCTTTGTTTATTTTCTTTTGATTTATACATCCCCCCTTTTTTGTGACAATTTTTACAACTAGAATCTCTTGCTCCTCGTGGGAACGAACTTGACTTCCATTATATTATTTTTAATTGAGTGGAAATATTAATTAATTTGATTGCACCTACGACACGCATCACCTTTCGAAGAGATCGTCAGAAAAATGGGTTTTCAAAAATTATAAAAGATGTGGGTTTTCAAAACAATTCGGAGGGTTTTTACCTTCCTACCATTCAACGTGTCGCAGGATTCTCTCTTATTTCCTACCTGGACACATGTGTGACCCATAAAGAGTTGTTTATTATTGAGAGCAATATCATAAAACCCTTTCTTGTGAGGCATAGTCGAGACTTTTGATTACTCCGAACCCGAATTTTTGTCGAGAAGGGATGGTTATTTCTCTCTCAACTTTTAAGGATGAGATTGTGTTCATTTATGTGTCTAACTTCTTATGGCTAGTGTGCAGAATTTCTATGTCTTCTTAGCGCTTGGATGCTATTATTACGGAGAACTAATAAGTTGGAAAAGTAGGTTTTGTGGGTATATCTCTAGTAAACCCTCACGAGACTATAACTCGTCCACTAGGGACACCTAGGGGTTTAAAGGCTTGTTATTTATGCTAAAAGTGACCGTAGCCTCGTCGACACGGAGTTGTATGTATGTTTTAGAATAAGTTTTGTTTGATTTGCTAGAGGACTAGCAAAGTCTAAGTGTGGGGGAATTTGATAGGTGTAGAATACACCGTATTTAATATCTAGTATTTATGCTTTCTTTGCGAGTTTTCTTGTAAATTATGTATCTTATATTTGCTTTTGAGCTATATAGGTGTTTTGGAGTCACTGGAGCAAAAAGAAGTGGAACTTGCTCAAATCCTGGATATCATCTCATCAACTTGAAGAGGACGAAAAGACGAAGCCAACGGTGAAAGAATGAGCCCATTCCGACTTCATATGAAGAAGCTGCGAGCTTTTGAAGCATAGCAGAGTTGCGGAATTTGTTAACTGAATTGAATTGAATTGTCAGTCTCGCAGAACTGACAGTGGGAATGAAAGTACTAAGGGATTGTTACTTCAGTTGGTTAGCCCTTAACCATTGAGTGGGGCGTCTTAATCCATTCATCCTCTTTAACCCACAAGCCAGGCCGAGTTCAGATTCAAAATAACAAAAAAAATTATCTCATATCTTAGTCGGCTAGCCCATTCGCTGTTGCCAAGAGTTTTCTCGCCGACAAGCTCAGGTTCACGGATTCGAGTTCAAAAGAGATGAAATTGGTGAAAGAGTCATACATGGAATGGCAGGGTCAGATGTGTGGCTCAGGCGAGATTTTGAGCTGAAATTCAGGTGGAAAGAAGCTGTTAAAGACATGGCTTTTGTTGAATGATTGTGTGAATCTGTGGCTCGAATTAGTGTGGTGGTTGTAGTTCAAGATTGCAGGTTGATTTGGGTTTAAAACAATGAACATCTAATGGAGTTTTAAGACTAGTTTGAACCATGGAAGAAGATAATGGTGTTGTTGGTTGATAATTGGGACCAAATGTGAAGATATATGGATTTTGTTGCTCTTTGAAATGATGGGCTGAATGGGTTTTTATGTTGAATGTGAAATTATTACAGGGAAGGTCTCTCCATCAGATGTGGAGTTTAAATCACTGGCAAAGATATTCCTTCATCACCCGATTCAGGGCACAGCTGGTGCTCGAGAGATGGCCTCAGTGACCAAATGCTTGATGTAACAGTAGCTAACCATGATTTTACAGGGTATTGGAGGATGGAGGCAGATAAGAAGATTATTAATGAGTGTGCTGGATTAATGAAGTTGAGGAAGTGCCAGAGATGTTGTGGGTTTGAGTTGTGAATGCAGCTGGTGGTTGGGTGGTTGGCAGTGAATACAAGAGCAAGAAGGCGTTGGAGCTGAGCGGATTATGGAATTGAAGCTGAGAGAATGGTATGAAGTTATAGATGGAAATGGTTGTGCAGCTCAGTGAGTAAAGCTCAAATTGAGCTGTGCTGCTGTGAGATTGAGCTGTAGTGAACTTGGTGGTTTGTTTATGAGTTGGTGCAGGGCAGTGCTTCGATTTGAGGTTTTTTGTGAGGATTGCCAGGAGCTTCAGTTGTGGTCTATGAATGAAGAATTGAGACTGAGCTGGTGACGATGAGTCGAAGGTTGAGTCGGAGAGAATGATAATGAAACTGCAGGTGAGCACCAGTGGGTTGTTGATCTGTTGCGGCTTTCGAAGATTGCAGGTGATGGCAGTGATGCCATTTTGGTGGTTGTGTTGCTATACCTGGAAGAGTGAAGGATAGAGGGAATGAGAGCTGCAGGGGAGGCTTTGATGGCACTGGTGGTTCGATGCGCAAGTCAGATGATGGCTTTGAACTGAAGATGGTTTGCCCAGAGAAGTGGACATGAGACTGGTGGATCTGATGCCGCAAAAGTAATGGGATTTTTGAGCGAGGAAAGTACGATTCTTTGCAATGGATTGCAATGAAGAGCGAAGCAATGGTTGGATGGGTTGAGTTTGGTACTACGAAGGTGTGGTTGCAATTGAAGAGTGGTTTGAGTATGCCGTGACGGTGAGTACTGCAGTTCGAAATGAGAGCAAATGGATGTCTGAATTCCAAGTAGATGTATGTTAGGATTGAATTGTGTTGCAATGGCCAGAGCTGAGCAAGAAGTTGGTTGTGCTGTTAAGCTGAAATAGAAGGAATTGCTGCTGCTAATGTGGGTCTGGCAGAGAATGAGAGCTGAGATTGGAAGCTGCAGCATTGGTTGTTGTGGATTGTGAAAGTATGGCCTGAAGCTGCAGAAATTGTGCGAAAACGGAGCAGAAATGGCGAGGCGGTGGAACTAGTTCCGGTTGTCGGATTTCGGAACCGAGAGTGGGGATCGTAATGCTTCAGTGAATCGCGAAGTGGGTATGTATTGGATGCATGATTCGGCCGCGGCACATATGAGCTACGAGTCGCGCTTTTGGGCGCGTTTTCGCAAGAATTCAAGAGTTAGTTTAGATGGTGCATTTGAAATATGGCTCTGAATTGTGAACTGCAGAGAATGATAGTGAGTTGCTGGGAGTTACGATAGTCGGATACAAGCTCAGGTCGTCGGAGATAAATTTTCAGGTGACCGGAATCCGGTGACCGGAATCCGGTGACCGGATTCCGGTGATGACGTCGGCAATCCGGCGACCCGTTTTGGACCCAAAATTTCCAGAGACTTATTTTCGCACATGGGCTTGGTGGACCACGTGGAGATGGGTTTTGAGAAGACCTAATATTGGAAAGAGTATCCTTTTGGAATGGGGGAAGCATATAAATAGAAAAGTCTTTTTCAAACCTAGATATATCTCCATGAGGGAGACTTCTACTTGTTGTCTAGGGTTTCACATGATAGTTTTCTTCTTTGCTTTCTATGATGATTTCCAAAAACACAAGTAACTAAGTTTTTATTATTGGTTGAAGATGTAGTTGGATTTTGCAACCAAGTTATGATTCTTATGAATTAGTTTTCTCTCAATATTATCGTTTGATTTCTACGGGTTATAATAATTGCATGATAGACGTATTGCAATATGATTGAATATTTGTTTAGTTAAGTCTAGAATTGATTGAACTCGCATCCATATCTATAGATATTTTAGGGTTTTCATCGAGCGATAACCTTGAATACGAGTAGCATGATATGATTCTAGGTTGTAGTGATACATCCTCGTAGTCATATGTAGAAATTGACCTTTGTCCGAATTGTCATGCGCAATGTGTGATAGTTGCATTGATTAGCCTATTTCTGAAACTTAATGCTCCTAGGAATTGAACTTAATTAGCGCAAGGCGTTAGGTTATTCTTTAGGTAGAATTCACATACGCAGCCCTAATGTGTGTGTGATGAATTAGGAAATTAATAGATTATCTTGCTCTCTTGATTCTCTAGGCTTTTGATGATAGTGAGATTAAATACGAATTCTATTCATAAATTCATAAACTTGTTTACAATTGAAGATGAAATCTTTATCCAATATTTTCACCTCCTTGATTTGCGTGTTTACTTTTATTTGCTTTGCTTTTATTTATTTCCGTTTATAAAAATCAGAAAATCCTCGGTGTTTTATATAGGAAACCATAACATATTGACAACCAAGACCTCTCTGTGGGAACGATCCTTTCTTGCCCTTGCTTCATTATATATTTTGAGTAGTAAGAAAGTGTAATTATATTTGTGTCGGCTGACAACCGGTCAGTTATGTCAGTTGAATGGGTGCACGCGGCAGCCCATAGCTTATAATCGTAATGTCGATTGGCGAGCGCTTATAGCAACCCGCAGTCTATAGAGTGAACTTCTTTAATTTGAGGAAAACAAAACCTATTGTTTCTTTTATGCATGTTCGCTCCGTCCTTCCGCAGACTAGTTACATGTAAGTTTGTCATATTGGTTAAACGAAAGATCATATTCTGCTACTCTTGCTACCCCTTCATTCAATGCCGAGGGAGAAGGTTGCGTTCGATTTCTTGATCGGACATTTCGATCTCTCCGGCCATTCATTTCCTGTTGAATATGCTCATGATAGCGAAACATTCTATCGTTGGGTGACCCGGTCGCTGATGGTAATGAAAGTACTTAGTGACGTTTTTATCCATTTTGTTGACATCTACTGTTGTTGGTGGTAACTGAATTTACTTGTTTGCTACCCATTGTTCCAATAGCCCGATAATTTTTTCTCGTCCGCATGGCAAGGGTGGCGACAGAATAAAATCTCGTTTTGGTTGCCTAGAGATGGTTTGGTGCGTGGGCATGTTCCATCCACCCAAGTTGTTATTTGCGCCCGTGTTACGGGAGGCTACTGACACGATGTTTATAGAATATCTCCATGCGTGATCCATGCTCGGGTCTTCAGTGCAGTCGGAAATCCCTCTAGTTCGACGAAGGTCTGAAATCTAAAGTTATTAAGATTTCTCTTGAAGGCGGCTGTCATTCCACTTATGCAGATCTCTACCAGATCGCTCTTTGATATCTTCATGACAATCCAATGAGTAATGTACCCTCTTATATCTTTTCCTATCCTCTGGGTGCATCTGCTCAGGTATATAGTCGTGATTTTTCTCTTTGCGGAATAGAATTTTCTGAGGAAGAGGAAGAACATAGTCGCCCATGAATCTATGCTTCCTGGCTTCAGATTATCGTACCATGTAAATGTTGGTGTCTGTAAGTGATTTTGGGAATTCTCTCAAACAAAGACTACCGTCGGTGGCGTAATCATTCATAGCTGTTAGGAATCGGTTGAGATGTTCATGCGCATTCCCTTGTCCGTTGTACACTCTGAACTTTGAGGATGTGTAGTCTTATGGGTACTGATATTAAGTGATCTCGGAGTTGTACGGGCTGTTCATGAAGTCATAGTTGTCTTGTTTTTCCATATGGTAGTTTGTCTCTAAATACTTTGTTATCGCCTCATGTGTTATTGGTGTAAATGTGCTTTTGTTGATCGCTTTACCTTTCTCCTCTTCTCTGCTAGTGTTTTGCTCCATTTTTATTTGTCCCATTAGCTTTTGTAGCTCTTGTTTTCTTTGGATGTGGCTTTTCAACTCTTTTTGCATGTCTTGTAGAGTTAGTGGTGCCGAGTGTGTACTCTAAGATGTCTGATGTTTGTCTTTTCCTTGTACCCATTTGGTTTTTTCCGATTGGTATCCCCTTGTGGTTGTCTTTATGATCGCGCCCTCTACTGGTGTTTTTTATTCACTATCTCCAGGCTCGTCCTCTATCGATACTTTGTCAAGATTAATTGGTCGTTCAAACAACTGATCTTCCAACGCGCATGCGCTAGTGTCTTCTTGGTGTGCCATGATGGACTAGAGACGAGCCTCCGGGTGTGGTCGCAGGGGCGGAGCCAGCCCATTGTGTGCACTTGCACCCCCTGCCCAGCTGGCTCCAAAGCCTATTTTAGGCCCAATACGATATTTTTTTTCTATATCCAAGCCTATTTTTGCTTTTTTGCACCCCCATAACAAAATTCTTGGCTCCTCCCCTGTGTGGTCGCCAAATGTTGAGAGGTAAATATGAGTTTGGTCCTAAACGTCCTAGTCACAACAATGACAACACCTTTTCCTAGGATAGAATGAGAGAGAACTTGCTTTCCATTGTACTATGTACCTCCTTTACTTTTCCAAAATCCCTTACTTTTATGACATCATGCCACATGTCCCTAAACCTCCTTAATTACTACTAATGCCACTCCTCCTAATATAACCTTCTCTTTTCCCAATAATTCCTCCCTTATCCTTCTTATCTTATGGATATTCACTAGTGGGCTTGGGCTCTAGTCCCCTATGCCTCATCTTGGGCTTGCCTTCTCTTTAGGGGCTCCCTAGCCCTTCTAAGGGGTATCTATTTTCATGTATCAACACTTATCAAAGCATCAACGATTGCATAAAGAAAAATTATAGAGCAACAAGAGAATATGTGAGATTCTAAAGACTTAAATCATATATAATTGGGAAAATTATCATATAATTGGATTGTAGGATTCTTCAGAATATTTTCTTAATAGTCTATCATACTAACTAATAACTTCAGTAGGATTGGAATGCCAGCATGACTGCTCATGTTACCAGACTCATGACTGCACTTTCCCAAGATCGATGGAGAAGCAATTGCATCGGGAAAGAATGAATCGCTAGATTAAGAAAGGAATAAATCTCCATTTAGGACTAATTTTTGGAACGGATTCATCACTAGGTATCAATATTGTTTCATAGTCAGAGAGATTTTCAAAAAATTCTACTATTAGGCTAGGGTCAGTATGACCATGAAAAAAACCATCTAAACTCACGAATCCAGGTGAAACAAGCTAAAAATCATACACAACAAGTTCTTCATTATGGAGAACAGGACAATACTCAATCCGATGAGCAAAGCGAAAACAATAGATGAAAAAGTTATGAGGGATCCTATAGAAACCAAAGTTAACCATGGTTCTACGAGAACCGCCAACTGAAACTATTATTTGTTTCACCATCGGTCTTTCAATGTCGATCATGGTTTTAATTCTAACTGTTCCATCTTTTAACGTAATGAAACTCATAGGACGTTTACACAGAATCATTCCTACCTTGGAAGCTATTTGGGATACCAGAGTTTCATTTTGCATATAAGGTTGAAGGTCGTGGACAGAAAACCAAGTAGTAAAGAAACGAAGGTAAGGACATGGTATAAAGATATATGGGTACTATCCAGTTACAGTGAGGATATCCCCATAAATGACCCAGTAGTTGGTCATACATAACCAAGATACTAATTTTCTTGTTTCAAAGCTAATATTATAGTGGTTGTGGCATACATTAGAGATGATAAAATTATTATGTTTCCCCCACATAAATAGAAGTGCTCTTCTAACATCATAAAGATAGTGGAAAGAGGTAGTGAATAGCCTAGCTAAAATGCAGTGCTTACCCTCCACAATAGATAAAGAGGATTTTTTGGTAAAGGTTGAAGGATGAGGATCAAGAATTGATTTTGAGGAGTTAATGCTCATGCTAGCAAACTTAGTAAGCAAACTAAAACAGAGTAAATGCACCAGTTTGAGACAAGAATAAAGAGGGGGAATGTTTGAATGAGCAGGCCGGAGGAAGAGGGTATATTTACTTTCAAAAAAATGCAAGAAAGGGGGAGAATAAAGTATTAAAATCAGCTTACACCAAGAGTTTGAGTACACTGACAAGATAAAGAGAAGTTTGCAGAGGCTTATGATCGAGGGATAATAAGTCCAACCCATACCAGGCAATAAATGAGATTTAGCATTCGCTTGAGGTATTCTTAAGCTAATACAAGGCTTAGTTGGCCGATATGATTTAATAGCAGTGCATTAATAAGGAGGTGACAATTTGGAATATGATAAGACCACTCTCTGATGACTAAAACTAAATTAGGAGAGCAATAAAAGAGTTACTTTAGGCTAGTTAATCTATAGAACAGTCTGCTCAATAAAGAGAAAGAAGGTCTATGAAGCACAATGCATCCATTAATCAATTAACTTTAAAACTTTACTACTCTAATTAATTCCCCAACATTGCCTTGCCTTGCAATTATTTCCCATAAGGAATTAAATAAGTAACAATGGAAGCAAAAAACTCTAAGAAAAGAAAAAAAAAATAGTTCAAAACAAAAACCGGGTAGCTAAACAACCCAAAGAATAGGTGAATGCAATAAGTGCAGAAGCTTGTTAATCTAAACTACAAAACAGAGAAACAAGAATAACAAATGAGCATTTGAACAAAATCATCAAACAACGAAGAACAAGAGAAATCAATATCGCAAGGGATTGTAAACACCAGATAGTGCCTAAAGATGCTAGAGTAACCACTACCAGGACTATGCGATATAGGAAGGGGAAGCTCCACCGCATTCATTATTATGCATGCACAAGTTGTGGGATGCTAATATTTTGACAACTAGAGGAAGTGCAAAGGATGGTGAATTGTAATGGAGGTCTTCTCCATCCATTTATACCAGAATGGATTGAAGATGAGTAGAAAATCAGGCGGGGGAATTTCATATCCCACCAGGATTTGAGGGCGAGTATGTGGATCATGTCCATTTGGAGTATCATGAGTTTCGACAAGCTTAAACAAATTCCATCAAGAATTTAATGTCTAGGCATATCTTAGCTAATGACTTGTATTTAGGAAAATATGTTTTAAGGTTTTAATGTATAGAAAGGTATGAAATGCAAGTAGCTTGGTTCTAGTTGTTATGGATTGAAAGTTTATTACAAGGAAAACTAACAAGTTCTATGTTTAACAATAAGATGTTCACAGAGACCAAACATCTAGAAGCCTATCTATGAACATGAATTCTAAAACCCATACTTCACCTTTAAAACATCCAAACAATTATTAAACTCTTCATTTTACTAGGGAAAGGAATCAGTTCAATCTATTCCTAATGGTTCTAGTAGAGGATAAAATTTTAGGGATACAAATTCGAATTTTATTTCTATGGTGAGAGTCTAAGGAATAGAATATAACTGAGCTAGAAAGAGTATCTGATTGAAATTACTAATTGGAAATCTCATTCCACTAAAACTACGAGAAAGATAATGAATATATCGCTATACATAGATGATAAAAAGTCCTCAAAAGAGTTAAAAACTAGTACGAATACAGCTTCTAGTAGTGCAAAGGATTCACCGGCGACTACATATGCGAGAATTAAAAGACCAAACCAACCAGAGAGAAACAATTGGGATAAATAGCCTAAAACAGTCCTCGATACATGCCCAAAAACAATAAAGATTTTCCAATAATCCCAAACCAAGACACTAACAATCTATTGACTCCAACCAAAGAAAAGAAATAAGAGAAGAAGAAAATTTTTGAAGAAAAAGAAAGAAAGAAAAGAAACGACATGATCAAGTATGGTTGACTGTGAGTCATCAGAGCTTCAAAATGATGAGGGGAGGTGCTACCAAGAACCAATCTGAAGCAGGATAAGGTCTCTATTGATGAAATCTACTCCATATTTGAAAGTACAACAACTAGTTTTTTTTTAGAGAGATGGAGAGCTCTTTTTTACGCATTTGAGTGCTGGCATTATTATATTGTTTTTCTTTCTTTTAAATTTCCCTTTTTCTAGTTTTTTTTTTTAACCTCAATGATTTCCACAATTTGAGTCAAAATTTAATCTACCTTGCTAAATCCCAAGACTAAAAGAGTAAACCCACATATTATTAAAGGGCCAATTGTGATGGATAGTCAAACCACCAAAATATTTCTTAAGTTTTCTAAAGTAAATAGCACAATAGAAAGCCAGGTTCGTTTCGCAAAGTTTTTAATTGAGTAGTTATCTATTTTAACCTTATTAAAATCGAAATGAGGTTTCTGAGGTTTCATACTAAGGTAAACACATTGGTTAACAAATGACCATCCTTCAATAAATATACAGCACAATTAACACATCAGAATTATCTTCTCATCTCTTTCTTTACCAATATCCAAAGAGTACTTCAACGTCAATATACTCCGAGAATTTCCTTAAATGATCAAATACCACAAAAGTGCATATAAGAATTCTTTTCGCTGAACAATCCAAAGCTAGTGCAATTAGACTTAATCCGCTGAAAGAAATAACTTATGTGAAAATATGATATTTTAAGCAATAAATTCATATGAGTGGACTATTCAACCTAGGTTATGCATTATATGCGTTTGCTTGGAAATATCATTATTGTTAACAATTACATTATGCTTTTTGTAATTAGGATTTTCGACGATCAAGTATCCCAAACTCTAATCTAGTGTTAGAAACATTCGCATGTTATAGAAATTGCATTTTAAACAATCACAATAGTAGTTCATATATTTTATCCATATAACATGGATATTAGTCACCACAATAAAATATAACGATTAACGAGAGAATAAAATTTACTTCATTAATCAATTCATCATATCTAGAACTTCAAAATAAATCCTAAACCAACAATAGAATTAATTATTCACAGATTTACCAAAACCCATGAAAAATATGCAAAGAAAGAACAAAAAGAAAGTGTTATGGTTTTCTCCTCAAACGGGCAAACCCTAGTATGCTTATTCCTAAAAAAATTTTGTTGAGTATAGTCTCTCACTAGCATATGTATTGAGACCATGTTTCACCAATTTATAAGCCAAAATCATGCAAAAGCGCCTTCTAGAATTAGCTAAGTCGCAGCTCAAAGAGCTGAGCTCCTATTATAGATTTTCAAATATGTCTTCAAAAGCTTGTAAGAATCGGCTGCGTCTCGGGAAAAAAATATAACTGATTATGGGGTTGAGAGAATCAGCAACATACACCTGGACTAAGTCAAAATTCAAAGTATGACCATAAAGATAACCAAAGCGTTGCAAAATACTATCAATGTGATGCATGTCATCCCTCGCAAAGATGAGGATGTCATCTGCAAACAGAAAATGAGTAATATGAGAAGCTCTTCTTGCAACTTTAACACCTGCAATAATCTTATTAGTCTCGGCATTCATTAAGCTTCTAGATAAAAATTTCATAGCCAAAATGAACAGATAATGCGACATGGATCACCTTGTCAGGAGTATATGCCTTTTAGAGGAATTAGACAAGGATATCCATTAAGAAGAACACTAATGCTAAGTAACAGAAAGCCTTATTGAAGCCAAAATGAGACAAAACATTCAGAAGAAAAGTCCACTCAAGTGTGTCAAAAGAAGTTAGCATTAAATCTTCTTTTTGTTTCATGGCATGAGTAAGTTCAGGTTAACTAAAAACATACAACTTTTCTTCTTATCTCTCCTCTTTCTCTCACCCCTTGTTCTCCTCCAACAAAAACACCTCTAACAACTCCTTCTCTGCTCAGATTTAGTCCATTTCGGGTTAGATCTGAGCATGTTTCTTCATTTTTTGCTTGCTTTCTAGGTTAGTTAGTAAGTTTAGTTTAGTTGTTATCATGTTTTTTAGTTATCTACACCATTATGGTGGCTTTATTCATTTTTGAAGGTTTATATACGCTTTATTGGTGGTTCTTGGTTGCTAGTTTGGGCTTTAAGATCAATATGGATGTTCTCCAATGACGAAGCCTTCATCTTTGTTGTCTCCGACGACGAAATCTTCATCATTAATTTATCCGGCGACAGAAACTACGACGGTGATTTTTTTGACGACATAATCTCCATCCCTAATTACAAGAGATTTGAGCAAATCACTCCTATTTTGGGAGCACATCATTCGATAGAATAAAATCAAACAAAATGGTTGGATTTTAATTCCGAAAAGAACCATTCTTCCTCCAGTTTAATCGGATCTTATTCATACTTGTATTTGTCTTACTTCGACAATCCTTCTATTTCTCTTGTCGGATTTTTCGGTATTGTATTCTTACGGTATGATCTTGTTTCTTTGTATTCTCTTATTTTCGATCTTAAATTCATTATAACCTCGAATTAACATTAATGAAAAGGTTCCTTGTTTATAAAAAGAAAAGAAAAAAAAAGAAGAAGAAGTTCATGAACAATTATAATATTGTCATGGATATCTTTACTAGGCACAAAAGCAACTTCATAGGGAGAGATGAGTTTCTTAAGAAATGCCTAATCCTATTAATAAAATGCCTAATCCTATTAGCTGGAATTCTGGATACTATCTTATAAGAAACATGGCATAGGTCTAAAATCAACTGTTTTTTTTTTCCCACCTTTAGGATAAGACAAATGTATGTCATGTTCAAATATTTATGCATGAAAACAATTCAAAAAATCTTTGGACAACATCAATAACTGTTTTACCCACAATTGCCAATCGAGGACTAATAAAAATCAGTTTGAAAACCATCTGGATCAGGTGAACTCCAAACTAGCATGGAATGAACAACTTAAAAAATTCATCTGCAGTTGGGATTGCAAGTAAACCAACATTATCAATCTCCCCCCTCTTTAATGCAAGCAAGCTAAATCAAAACACCTTATCCTTTTTTGGTTCACCTAACGGAATTTGGTTAACCAAACGGATTTTGGTTCACCAAACGGAATAGGCATCATTTGGTAAATAAATCTCAATAAGGACTGAAATGCTTAACAGAATAGGGACTTAAGAATAATAATATTTGAAATTAATTATTTACAGAAATGCCATTTTTTATAAAAGTGATGATAAATATTTTAAAACTTTGTAACTTCCAAACGGTACGTCGGATTTTCGTGAATTTTATATATTTGAAAAGCTCTTTGAATCACATACGCAACGAGCATAAGTAACGATATCAAATTTTTATTTTAATATTTTTATAGTTCTCCAAAAAAATTAGCTATAGTTTAAAGGTAAATTCAAAGAACCTATGCACTTTTTATATGTTGCCTAGATGATGCTCAAATACTTCACTTCATAAAAGAATCTATAGATTTCAGTATCGAATACGAAAGATTATCTATGTTTCAGTAAAAGTGATACTTTCACTTTTTCATTCATACCTGAAAATAGGCTATATTGAAGACAAAAAATTGAATCAACAAGTGAACTAAATGCTTAAACACTAAAGGCTTAGCTTGTTTCACCTTAGTAAAATTTTGTTCTTAGTGAGATTATGTTCTTAGTGATTCGTTTATCAGTGATTCTGTTTCGAGTGATTCTGTTCTAGTGAGATTCGGATTAGTGACCTTTGAAAGCGTTCGTGTTAGATTTGGAGTTTCGAGAGCTTTTAAAAAAGTGTCCGTGTTAGAGTGATCTTATAAAGGAAATCACCATGGGTAGCAACAAGAGTATCGACATCAAAAGAAAACATACATAACAAACATAAAATATAACTGCAAGAACTAATAAGAAGATAAAGAAGGAAAGAAAGATAAGAAACTAGAATTTCAGACAAAGATCTTAAACTCCATCATCACTAGAATAAACAACCACTACATCAACTTCCTTTGGATCTGGATTAGATTTCAAAACTCTCCTACAAGTTTTTACGGTACCAACCAAAGGAGCCTTAGCTTCACCAGCCAAACTGAGGTCAGTAGAACTTCCGGCATCATGATCATTATCAGCACAAGTACCAACAATGGGTGCAGTATGGTCATAGAGGGAGGAGGAGGATTCGAGAGAAGTTTGGGTAGCTGTAGGACCCAACATGGAGTCATTCACAGTCTCAGGAGATGGAGGAACAAGGTTATCAGGCGCATCATGATTTGGATAGTAGTCGTTATCCTCATCATCAGAGAAATTACCATACAGTTGATGAACATCGTGAAGTGCATTCAAATAAGCAGCTTCAGCAGGTTCCATACCGGCAGGATGTACATTAAGAATGAGAGGGTTATTGAGATAAAAATGCTATCTATCAATGAGGAAGTCCTCCCTCATCTGGTTTGTCACAAGAACACCATGAATATAGCGAGCCATAGAAGCAGAAGTGGGAAGGGGTTTAAAAATATGCAGTGGGATGGAGTATGGAAAAAAAAGAAAAAAAAGAAATGCTTATAAGAAAGGAGGATGATTACAAGATATTGAATATAAGATCGAAGATAATGCCACAAAAAACCTTTTTCCCAAAGATTTTTAGAACCCAAATCCAAATCCTTTCTCTAACGTCTAGCAGATGCTCCGGCAAACAGAAACCAGAACCTTTTTCAGTGTCTGTTAACGTGTCTGTCAACGTCATAGTCATAAAAAACTGAGGCTTACATTCTCTGCATTTTCTCTTTCAGGTATCTGGATGCCCATCGGGTTGGAGTGTTTATCCGGGACATCAACATTTGTCTGGATGGTGGTGGCAGTATCTACACCAAGTTGGGTTCTCGGGGCAGGGTCATCCGGCCGGATGCGGGTCACTGGTGATAAGGGTTAGTTTCTGTAGAGTCTTATCAAAACCTAACACCTACACTATTATACCAAATCTCAAAACCGACAAGCTAGCCATCGGTGGAAATGTTTCAACCAAAATCGAATGGTATTTCAAACCTTTAACAAAAACAACCACCACAAAACCAACACGTATTTCCTAACCTATTGGATCACCTCTGAAAAAGCGGGGGTACAACAACCACACCCAATATTTTGTTGGGCAATTCTGAATAGACAAACTCCAATATACTTTCAAGAGAATCAACTAGACAGTCAGACTCAATCTAGAGAAAAGTATATCAAAGAGTTTTATATCTATATCTCTCAATTCAATCTGCAATCAGCAAATAGGAATTTGCGAGCCCGATTGAATATAAGAGAAGTAACTTGAACGGTACCAAAGACCAATATTCAAGGATCAATCAATTTCAATCAACAACCAAAGGTTGGATTTACCAATTGATCGATTCAACGCACAACCTGTGATATTTCAATTATATAACAAAATATAACGCGGAAAAGAAATAACACAGACACCAGAATTTTATTAACGAGGAAAATCGCAAATGCAGAAAAACCCCTGGACCTAATCCATCTTTGAACACCATACTGTATTAAGCCTCTACAGACACTAGCCTACTACCAATGAACTTCGGACTGGACTGTAGTTGAACCCTAATCAATCTCACACTGATTCAAGATACAGTTGCGCTCCTTACGTCTCTGATCCTAGCAGAATACTACGCACTTGATTCCCTTAGCTGATCTCGCCCACAACCAAGAGTTGTTACGACCCAAAGTCGAAGACTTGATAAACAAATCCATCTCACACAGAAAAGTCTATTGGAATAGATAAATCTGTCTCCCACAAAAATACCTACGAGTTTTGTTCCGTCTTTTGATAAATCAAGGTGCACAGGAACCAATTGATAAACCGGACTTATATTCCCGAAGAACAACCTAGTATTATCAATCACCTCACAAATAATCTTAATCGTATGGTAGCGGAACAAGATATTGTGGAATCACAAACCTTGAGACGAAGATGTTTGTGACTACTTTTAATCTTACCTATCGGAGATAAATCTCAAGCAAATCTTAGAAAAGATAATACTCAATCACGATAGAAGAAGTAAGATCAGAACACGCAACTACAGAGAAAATAGTTGGGTCTGGCTTCACAATTCCAATGAAGTCTTTAAGTCGTTAACCTACAGGGTCTCGTGGAAAACCTAAGGTTAAAGGATAATCGACTATAGCATATGAAAAGGCGAGGGTACCCAAATATACCTCAAGCTAAAACTTTTCCTACCTATAAGTCCTTTATCTGAAAGTGATTGTCTATAGACTGAGTCGAGACAATACAACTAATCGGTTCACACTTCGTGTGATCGTCTATGGATACGAGATCGAGACAATACAACAACGAAGTATGTTTACTTGATAAAAAGGTTCGGACTTAACCAAACACAATAGGATTACTTATCAAGTAAATAAGAGTTAACGTTTGTGTAATTTACTTTAATTATAATAAGACAATTATAATGCGGAAATATAAAGTAAATGACACAGCAAGATTTTGTTAACGAGGAAACCATAAATGCAGAAAAACCCCGGGACCTTGTCCAGAATTGAATACTCTCAGGATTAAGTCGCTATACAAAATTAAACCAACTTCGTATAGTTGAGACCAAGCAACTAAACCTATAGTTCACCTAGTTCCGTCTGTATTCCCACGCCTCCAACTTATGAATAAGTCATGTACTTGGAACAATTCCTTTGGTTCGTATTCCAAACAGTAAAGGAACAACAAATCTATTTGGTAGCAACTCTCTTCAACCAAGTGATGTGAGTTCGACAAAGGCTCTTCTGTTTATCTCGATAAACTCCTTCGCCAGGTTCTTAGATCTATCTTATTATCAACTACCAAAGGTAATTGTTAAGATTTTGCAATCAATACTTTTAATCACAAAGAATTATATTGATGCCGATCTACACAACTAATCAATCTAATCTATCACAAAGATAAACCGATTATAGTTGGATCTTCTATATCGAAACAAGTATTGTGCACACCAAAGATTATGAACCCCAAATCAGAAATCTTCAATATCTTCTTTGTCTTCAAATCTTCATATCAACCTTATTCATCTTAGCCACAACTAGTTCAAATGACTCAAATGAAACTAGTTAAAGAGTTGTTCAATTGCTATATTCTCATAGAAGTATACAAGAACACAATCGAAGCAAAATCGGTTTGATTCACTCGAATCAATTCATGAACATTATAGCCACGGTTTGCAAAGAATGCATTCCTTAATATATAAATATATTAGTTCATGTACCAACCGATTTTAGAACTTTAACCACTCAAGTATGCAAACGGGTACTCATACTTAAGTAGCCTGTCATAGTATGGGTTCGCCAGTATGCGAACGTATACGCATACTTAAGTACACTTCCAAAACCCAGCAGAAATTCCCGGACCTATACCTCACGCAAGTACGCATAACGGTATGTGTACTTGGTACACAGAATTTCACAACTACAAGTACGCATACGGGTATGCATACTTTAGTTCCGGTCATGGATCACATACATGCAAGAATGCACACTATGTTTATAATCCAATAGTTCTAAACTCTATTTAAATCATTGAGACTTTCTTAGAGGATGACAATAGCTGTTTTCACACACTATTAGCATCAAAGCAATTTTCAAGTTATTAAAATAATCATAACGAAACATTCCAAGTCTACATCAAATGATCGTATCACACAAACCATGTGAGATGTTACTCGGCGATTTTCACATGATCATCTTTTGACTTTCGTCAAGAATATAAGATGAACTTGGTTGAAGAGAAAGCTTACCAACACATATTTCGAGAAATATGTAAGCGATTTAATCTCAGCTCGAAATCTCAAATGTGTATAATCGACAACTATATAGTAATACGACTTTTGTCTCAATATAGGAGATAGAGTAGAAATAGACTTTCCAAGTGATAGATGAGTTTTAGTCTCCACATACCTTTTGTTGATGAAGTTCCACAAGCTCCCCTTAGTAGTTCTTCATCTTTAATTGATGAACGCCGTGAAGTCTAATGCTCAACTACACAATCTATCCTAGTCCGAGACATCACTATAAGTAGACTAGAAATCAGGACTTATAGTTTTGATCACTAACATTGACAAACAAGCTTGAGATAGCAACGCTTGCGAGTTCGACCGAGCAGTGCTCTAACAATCTCCCCTTTGTCAATTTTAGTGACAAAACTATCAATACATATGGATTACAAAATAAATAAACTTTGTAGATTCTCATCCAAATGCTTGATCTCTTTGGTTCTTCAACATTACTCAAAATCTTCGTCACTTCCAAGTACTCCAATGATTCCAAATGTGTTCAACTCAGCATCATATTTGTTGAAGATCCGTATGAATAACAATGAGAAAACAGTTGATCTCAATCATTGTTATACAGTGTCATAGTATCATTACACAACATCAAAGTTCAATTGTATCACAACTTTGACAACAATAATATGGTGATATGTATCACTCCCCCTTAGTCAATACTTTATCTCACAATGAAAACCACTCCCCCTTACATAATGATTCGTAAACCATATGTATTTATAGTGTGAACTACACATTAATTCTCTCCCTTTTTGTCAACAAAAATTGTCAAAGGTACGAAAATTAGTGGGATCCTCATGAAATTTCCATAGAGATACTTCATGATCAAAAGAGAACAACATATCAACTTGTTTAGATGCCATCATATAGTCGAAACTAAATGCATTCATCAAGGAGTTTATAAAGATACAAGATAACCCCTACAATATTCCAAGGCCGCACTCCCCACAAAGATTTGGCAATTAAGCACAAGTTCAATTAAGAACTCTCCCCCATAAAATGTCATTCCCGAAAGAACAAAAGAGCGACCTTACTTTTACAAGAATAGAAGGATTTCTTTGGACATTAACAAATCACATGAGACATGAATTTGTATCCTAAGATCTCAATTGAATTAACCACAAGGAAAATGATCAATTCAATTGGCCATGCTCAACATAATAGAACTTACGGAGCAACACGGTATATAAAAAAAGATGTGGATAAGGGAAACACCAATACTGCGGAATAATCAAAGATTCATTCTATTTTTCATCACTTTTGCACAATGACATATAATAGACTTAATCTTTGTAAACAAAAGTTCATCCTTTCTTCCATCAATATTTGCATAATGACATAAAAGACTTAACTTTTGTAGTCAAAAGTTCATTCTATCTTTTATCAATACTTTCATACCGACATATAATAGAAATAACTTTTGAACAAATATGGGACAGTCAAGGTTCACGGACGTAAACAACATATCCCATAATAATTTGCAATATATAAAACCATAAAGATTAATACTGCAAAAATCATCTTCCAAATCAACTTTAGAATTTAAATAAATAAATCTAAAAATATTGCAAGATGAAAGACGTTGGCAATAGCTATGTGTACTCACAATAATGGCTATTCCAAACCTAGTTATCCTTCATAAAACACAAGAATAAATTCTCATAAGAAGTTTCCTAGACAATCATTAAAAGAAAAACTAAAAACAAAAATGATCACAAGCAAAAATCAACGTTCACGTGCGCAAGCTTCATGAGTTTCAAGACCTTCCAACTTGTGACAGATGGAATCGACTGTATCTTTGGACAGGATATTCTTCTTGAGACGATCCTTAACATGTGTTTTCATGAGAGCAAGGTCAGATTTAACCTTTTTCAACACAGTTCTTAACATATCAAGGTTTTTTAAGGTATCTACAAGAAGCAGTTTTGCATCATTAAACTGACAAATAAAATCTTGAACAACTTCAGCAGAAATCTCTTCATCATCCTCAATGTCTGAACAATTATTAGGAGATTGAGTAGAGGTGTCATCAACTTCCACAAGAGTTCTTTTATCCTCTTTTTCGAAACCACAACGCTTTTCAAGAAACCTTTTCTAAAGATACAAGTTCCCGAAGGAGATGCCATTCTTGACAGGAAAAATAACCTGGAGTAAGCGTACTCAAGCAAAAGATTTTGGTATTTAAATGGTTTCTCAAGGAACCAGAGTTTAGGGTTTCCAAAGTTAGTTCGTGACGAGTAACGTGGGTACCCGTACGAAAACAAACTTGACCTATAGCCAGAAAATACCCAAGGGTGAACAATGGAAATTAGGAAAACTGTTTGTTCATCAATGTTTTGCTACGTAACAAATTTCACAAATTTTAGCTCAATAAATTTTACATTCTCACTAGAGACAAAATTTAGAGCATAAGAGTAGCAATTTTGACACAATCAAGTTAAAGGACAAAAGCTTGAAAACAAAAGCACAAATACTTATGCAAAAATGTTTGTGAATGATAATCTAGCTAAGAACGACAAGAAAATATCTAGAGAATCAGAAAACACTTTGCCATCAAGTATACCTGACCATGTCTCACTCAACTCGAATTTTTGTGAGTGAGATTTAAACCTTGTGATCAATTAGCACAAGTATGAGCCTAGAGCTCGTCAAATGAACGTTGTTTTCGGTTAAACCTCTTTCTCCTGAACTTTGGAGGAAAACCATTATGATGTGAAAAGTTATCATAAAAATTACTATCATCAAAATACGACGCATAGTTTTTGTTTTTACCTGAAGAAATTCTAGAGGGAATTGACAGCCTGTTAATAATTTCTTTATAACCTTCAATTATCCTTTTTAGGTTGTCTTCCATCTCTCTATTTTTGCTTCCTTCTTCTGGTACCTTTTTTACATCCTGAACAACATGATCTCCCTTTTTAATAGAAGAAGATCCTTGAGATTTTCTTGGACTAAATGGTTTAGGAAGACTGTTACGTATTCAAACATTTGAGGAACACATCGAACTGACTTTCCTGGTGGGGTACACAGGGTGAGTAAACCAATTGGTTTAGACATACGAATGTCAGTTACACCTTTAAGAATTAAATCTAAGGTGTGTTGAAGACGATCAATAGAATTGTCATTCAACCTAGATTTCCTCTTTTGTTCACCATGTCCTTTTGAATCACAAAAGAGACACACTTTCTTATCACCTAAGTGATTAGACAGAACAGTCTTAATACCATCGTTGGGAGATATCTTCCTTCCAAGAGATGTGGATATTCTTTGATTAGAGGAAGACACAAGCACATCTTTTCCAACAGGAAGGGATTTCGATTTTTCTTCTGGAACAGAAATTTTTCTAGTTAAATCAGGAGCAGTTGCTATAGTGGACTCTTTGGAACATTCTTGAATAGAGAGTTTACTCAAAAGAAGTTCAGTTTCCAAAGCATCCTCTTTGTGTTTTCCCTCAAGCTGAGTTCGTGAAGAACAGACTGAGGCGTTTTCCTCTTGAAAGACCTTTAAAAGAGAGTCACACTCATTTACCATACCAACAAGGATATTGACTTTGTGTTTCAACCGGTTGACATCATCAGCCTGGATTCTAACAAGTTTTAGAATCACTACACTCTCTTTGGTTGCTTCCCTTTCAACTTCAGAGTCAGACTCGTCAGTAAGGTAATCCGGGTAACACTTGTCAATGGAAGTCTGTTTCATTGGAACACTAGGTTCTTCTATATTCGAGATCGACAAATCTTTCTCTTTAATATATTTTATTGAAACATACCTTTTATTTCTGGCAATGCGTTTATCAGAGATATCACTTCTGTCCATATTCATATTGCTACAAACATAGACTTATAAGGTCTTCAACGTGTTTGCCTGCTCTGATACCAATTGAAAAAGCGGGGGTACAACAACCACACCCAATATTTCATTTGGCAATCTGAATAGACAAACCCCAATATACTTTCAAGAGAATCAACTAGACAGTTGTTTGTGGGTGAAAATGGTTTCTGCTGATTTCGGTAATTTCGGGTATGTAGTTGAGAAACGAATTTAAACCCTAAACAATATACTGCAAGGGAGTACTTTAGATTCGAGAGATCAATCTGTACAAGTCCGGCCTAAACCAAGAAATGGCCGTTCCAGACTTGCTTCGGTCATAAAGTGGAAGAGAATGGGTTGGTTTTGGGGAGGGAAGCAAGGAAAGTGATGAGACCAGAATAGTTGATTCTGGAAGAGTAGTTGTGTTACGACTTGTATCAGAAAATGGGAAGCTAACGTATGAAAAGCTAGCAAACGTTTTCTGAGCGGTGTATGCTCCTGACTGAACTTGTTGTTCGGTGGAAATAGGTAAGACCTATATACAAGTCAGAGTGAAACGTACTCTGGTCTCATTAAGGAATGGAAAAATGGGTGAATAAATGGGAGGAGGTGGTAACGTTAACGCATGGAATTGATGTTCCATAAAATCGTTAACACATGGAATTGATGTTCCATAAAACCGTTAACGCATGGAATTGATGTTCCATAAAAAGAACGTTTCACCATTAACTCCCTGTATTTACTAACCGCCTCATCCTTATGACACTTCCTTATGACGGGCGTAGTGTACGCCGCACGCTGTAAACCGCCAAACCAATACCCAAAGAGGATCCCCCACTTTGTGATATGTGTTGATGTCTCGAATGTTTTTGTGGAAAAATGTAGCATGTTGTTGTTGCGACGGTCGAGATTTTGGCAAGTCGCATTGATCCGCTTTCGGGAGACTTGCTAGCATGGGTGACCTTCGGTAACCTTGGTCGAGATTTTGCATCTCAAGAGGAAAGATAGCCATTGATCGTTGCACGCTTTCGTTTTGGTAGCCGCGTAAGGAAGGCCAGCATGGTGACGCGGTTAGGTTGGCATGCCGTTGGCATGGCATGGTTTGGCGTGGCCAAACTTAGGTTTTCGGGCCAAAAGTTACCATGTGTCGTCTGGCAACCTTGGATGGCTATGATTTCCTCCTGGGATTGAAGGGGAACCGTTGATCGTCGCACGCCTTCATTTTTGGTAGCCGCATAGGGAAGGCCAGCATGGTGGCGCGGCTAGGTGCGTTTGGCATGGTGGGTCCAAGGGCTTAGCATGCCGTTGGCACATGGTGCGGCTAGTATGGCTAGGGCCAAGGCAAGGAGCGGTTTGGATTGGCATGGTGGGGCCAAGGGTTTGGCATGCCATTGGCACATGACGCGGCTAGCATGGCTAGGGCCAAGGCAAGGTGCGGTTTGGCTTGGCATGTGGGGCCAAGGGTTTGGCGTGAATGGTTTGGCTTGGCATGGCGGGGCCAAGGGCTTGGCATGCCATGGGCGCATGGTGCGGCTAGCATGGCTAGGGCCAAGGCAAGGTGCGGTTTGGCTTGGCATGTGGGGCTAAGGGTTTGGTAGGTGTGGCTGGCATGGTTTGCCATTGGCACAGGGGTGCGGCTAGCATGGTTGGCATGCCTTGGCGCGGTAGGTGTGGCTGACATGATTTTCCATTGGCACAGGGGTGCGACTAGCATGGTTGGCATGCCTTGGCGCGGTAGGTGTGGCTGGCATAATTTGCCATTGGCATAGGGGTGCGGCTAGCATGGTTGGCATGCCTTGGCGCGGTAGGTGTGGCTGGCATGATTTGCCATTGGCACAGGGGTGCGGCTAGCATGGTTTGCATGCCTTGGCGCGGTAGGATGTAGCTGGCATGACGAGCCATTGGCACAGGGGTGTGGCTAGCATGGTTGGCATGCCTTGGCGCGGTAGGATGTGGCTGGCATGATGAGCCATTGGCACGTGCGGTGTGAGAATTAGGGTTTTGGCTTGTCGAAACCCTAATTAGCATTTAAAAAAGGTACCCTGGTGTTTTCTCGCAGACATATTAAAGGGTTTAATAAATGCGTTCAAGTCCTGTGACGTCACTGTCTGACTAGGGTTTACGATTTTACCCCTAAGCTAAAAACCACCATCAACATTAAGTCCCCTGCTTAGCTCGGAACAGGGGCGTTGTTGCGAGGTAAGCATAAGATGGTGACAGACAAGGACAGAATCGAAACGTAAATCATGCAAGATGGTCAGGAAGATCCGTCTAACCTTTTTCGGGAAGTAAGGAGAATCCGTGGTCCTCGTATTTGGCGGCTTTGCGTAAATTCTGCTCGTGGTACTTGCAGGTTAGGCTGGAAAGGAGCCACTAGTGCAGATTTGGTGTGAAGGAAAGGTGCTAGCACTGGTCGGCTTGGACTTGGATCCGTTAGCACTGGATCAGCTTGGAATAGGAGACTTAGGTATCGTGCGGCTTGGAAAGGAGCCGTTAGCACTGGATCGTCTTTGAAATGGGAGCCGCTAGCGTAAATTTGGCGCGGGCGCTGATCCGTTGGCCTAGCATGGCGTGAGCGTTGGCTTCGGGAAGACAACAACTTGCTTCAGTTTCGTGGGAAGGTGACGAATCGAGAGGTATGGAGAGTTCATGATCCTTGTGTTTGGAAGCCTTGCATAGATTCTATTTGTGGTAGATCGTGAAGCGGTGAGATGAAGATCGTCGGCTTAGTCTAGCCATGCATCATCTTGGCTGGGTTAGGGAACATCATGACGCTGGCTCGGCGAGTTGTTGGTGTTGGCGCATTAGCATGAAAGGCGTGGATTGTTGCAAAAATTGAACGTGGAGCGCTGGCAAGACTGACACTGACAAGGAAAGCGCGGATGTCTTGGGAGTGGCAAGGTTTGCTCTTGTGGGACCGATTGCCTTTCTTCATGCACGACTTTAACAATGAATTCTTTCCTTATTTAAAAATCTGGAAGCGTTACACCCATAAGAGGGCATTACTTCTCCTTTCCCCTTTTTAGGGTTTGTGCAATACATATATTGCTGGTGAAATTGTATCATCTTCCTCTTTCCAGTTGTTCGTTGGTGAAGGTAGGGTAAAGCTCGTTCCTCCTCCTGGTTTGGTATTGTGATGGAATCTCCTAGCAACGATCGTACCTCCTTTTTCCGAGAGATAAGTAGAATCCGCGATCCTTGCGCCTTGCAGCTTTGCGTAAATCCTGGTATGGTTGTGCGTCTTCAGGGTTAGGCTTTTGGAACGCGAGACGGAGCTGCTAGCATAGACTTGGCATGAAAGGGACCCATTAGCACTGATTTGGCTTGGAATGGGCGTGGGCTGCTTGAAAAAGCGTTGCCCAAGCATGGCGTTGGCGAAGCAAAGGTGCAGACTGTTTACATGGTGGTGGCTTGTCTTCGCGGGACTGATTGCCTTTCCTCCTTACTTAGCCAAAATAGGAAATCCTTTCCTTATCCAAATTCCGAGAGTGTTATGCTTTCGGATGGAAACTTTGTTGCCCGAGAGATTGCTGGGGAAAGTGCTTAAAGAAGCTCTAACATAGGCGTTGGCAACTCGCGCATCCGCTTTCTATGACCAGTTTCCCCTTTCTCCTATTTTTTCTTTGTTGTATAGACGTCTTGGTGCTTTTGCAGACTTATTGTTATCTTCTTGGTATTCATGGCGAAGTTAGGGTTTCGCCAGTTAGCATCCCGCTTGCGGTTTCACATCTTTGAATAAAACTTCTTATTTAAAAGACTTCAATCTTCCATTCCCTTCAGAGCTCCTGAGTAATTGAATAAGGCACTTCCTGTACGTTTTCAGCTTTTTTGGTCGTGACCTGATGGTTGATCGTGTCTTCTGAGCTCTGACAGTGAAAGTATTTCGTGTAGATCCCCAGTCCCCAAGTATGGTTTACATATTTCCATCTTGTATGGTCAGTGAGTTGACCAGAATAAAGATATCACCATCGTGCATTCGTACTGGTGATTTTGTTACTTCTTTCACGTGAAACTAAAATATGGAGGAGTACGGGTTACCTTCGTAGTGATTGCTGCTGCGGTGAAGCTCTGGCTGGTATCAAAAAATGAGCGGCAACAGTTCTTGGTAGCAGATGTAATCAGAAGAGACTATATTGTCGTGGGAACAAAGTAGGTTGGCTCGAATCGTATGGGCATCCACGGAAGTAAAAGGGTTGGCTGGATGCGTAAGCGAGCAAACTATCCATGGTCACTAGTTTTGGCGGGATGGATCAAAAGGTGGCCATGACTACGAAGATTGGATAGCTGCGATCATGATCCTTGACGTGGGGAGTGTGGTGGCACGACCCTTTGCAGGAAGGAGTGGTGTTGAAGCGGCTTCGGCTCTTGGAGAGGAAGTTGAAACTTAAGGAGCCAAATGCTGCAGCTTATGGAGATAACACCGAAGCGGAGCGGCTGCTAAAGCGAACATTGAAGCGGAGCGGTTGCTGAAGCGAACGTTGAAGCGGAGCCGCTGTTGGAGAACGTTGAAGTGGAGCCACTTCTGGATAGAACGTCAAAACGGCGTCTTGAAACTCTCAGAGCCTTGACGGTTACAATACATTTGTTAGGAGTCCCCAAGTTCCATCTATAGATCGTGCTTTCCAGGAGAGGTTGAGGTTTGGGAACGACTTCCCTGGCTGGAAACAGCTGCTTTCCTGATGCAGTGCGGCTGAGGGATGCAAATATGTCTTGACGCTACGCCTTGGAGAAATATAGAATCTCCCATAACTTTGCCTCGATTTTGGAGAAGTCGTTCCCGATCTTTACGTGTCATGAAATTGGATTGCTGATTCCCTTCTACTGGGCGTTCAAGAGCAACGCGAGCCTCTTCATCTATAAACACGCGTCCTGCTGAAGTGTCTTTTGTCTTTTCATCAAATCAACAGTGGTAAAAGGAGGTCGGCTTCTTCCGGCTCTTCCAGTATCTTGCCCTGATGGTGGAGTAGCGTCTCTGGTGACGGTTGGAGCTATCATGCTTGAAGAAACGTTGGGGTGGCGGAAGCGGCTGCAGTTACGGTGATCGTAAGTGTATCGCGCGAGAGATGGCACGGTTTGATCACGAGTCTTTGGAGCCATATTATTTTTCGAAGGGTGAGGATATTTGCTTTGGCTGGTTGTGGAGCGGAGAAGATGGTGCTGGAAGGGTGCAAGATGTTAGCGCTGGAAGGATGTAAGCCGTTGGCATGCGCGTGTGGCATGGGTGCCTGGCATGCGCGTGTGGCATGGGTGCCTGGCATGCGCATCTGGTAAGCGCGTCTGGCATGCGCGTCTGGTAAGCGCGTCTAGCATGCGCGTCTGGCATGCACGTCTGGTAAGCGCGTCTGGCATGTGCGTCTGGCATGCACGTCTGGTAAGCGCGTCTGGCATGCGTGTCTGGCATGCGTGTCTGGCATGCGCGTCTGGTAAGCGCGTCTGGCATGCGCGTCTGGTAAGCGTGTCTGGCATGCGCGCCTGGTAAGTGATAAGCACGTAAGTGCTACATATTATACCCATATTTATATTAGTTAGTTCTCGATATTTTGGCTAATAATACTATTTTAGTGCTTTTGTAGAAAGTACGAGCGAATTTGATCACGGGGAGTAAAAATAGCTAGATTGGAAGCTATATAAGGTGGAAGATATCATTTGTGCTACAAGAGTTAAATTTTGTCGGATATGAGTCCAAGTGACGACATCATTATTTTCTCTCTCAACGAATTAATCACCAAGATACTTTGTTTATCTCACATGCAAAATATATTTTATGTGATATGGAGCTTTATTGGAAAGTGAGTGGTATTAAGAAAATGAGAAATGTCAACATCAAAGGATAAACAAATTACTTGATAATCTTACCATTTATGGAGGAGGATAATTGGTAGCATATGATTTTCTTTCCTTTTACACTGGAATTTAATTGATAAGGATATTTTCTGCCTTTATGTGAGATAAGAAGATTTTAAGGCGGGTATATTTTTTTTTATTTCATCTCCATTTGGGTGCATGACTATATATGAGATGGTGAGAACTATTTTTGGGGGAGCATGGCTGGAGAGCCAAAAACAGAAAAAGAGTTCATTGTATTATTTTATTTTCTCCATGTCTTGCTAGATTTTATGTAACTAGGGTTCTTCGGTGGAAACCATTTTGATTGCGTAGACTCAAATGTTAATTCTCCATATAATATTTTGAATAATGATTTAAATGTTTAGTAATTTTCTTCAATATTTGCTTGGTAAATTATTGCTAAATAGTTGAATTGCTTAAATATGCTTTCTGATTGATACGCCGTGCTTGGATTAGGTCTTTTACGGGGTATGCTTATAGACTGATATTTAATTCTTTGAAACTTTATATTGGTTGGATATCTCCATTGTTTATTTATACTTTTAAATTGATGTGCCATGCTTAGTAATATTTGATGGCATATGCTTTTATACGATTGATAAATAAATCTCTAGAACTATCAACTTAGAAGCGGAGGAAATTAAAATGGTGAAACAATTTTATGGAGTATACGGTTTAGAAATTGAATATGAGTTTTGCATGATAAAATTGGTTGAAACCAGATTCCCTAGTTACCATCTTTCTCATTACATTTAATTAATTCTTTTTTTTTCCATTCTTTTAATTCCTTAATTCTTTCAAAAATCCCAAAATATTGTTCCTCGTTAGTTTTATTAGAGATATTGATTACGGTATTTCCTCCGCTCCCTGTGGGTTCGACCCGTACTTGCATCTGTCTACGAGTTAGACACCATGCGATTGCGGTTATTATATATAGGCATCTCCGGATCCGATCAATTTTTTGCGCCATTGCTTGGGGAGCCAGTTGTGGAATATTGTGATTGGTATTTTTGATTTTGTAAATATCGTTTTATTTTTATTCTTTGTACAGTATTTTTTCTTTAAGGATTTCTTTTTCCTTTTGATTTGTTTTGTGCTTCAGAATTTTATTTCAGGAGCCTTTTTGAGAACGATGAATGCTTTGCGCGAGACATCGTCTATGACGCTTGGTGAATATAAGTATGGGTCACGGTATAAGGAAGTTCTAGCTTATAATCGTCTCAGGTATGGAACTTGGAATCCACGTAATTTCACTATAGGTGGTTATTCAGATGAGTATCAATACCATGAGGGTGAAAATGAACTTGACACTAGAAGTGATTTTAGGAATTATGATACCGATATAATATCTGATTCTATTGTATCTTACCCAACTCATTATCATTTAACTGATTATTTGTCTATTCATAAGGACGAGAGTTGTGTTAGAGACGTCATTTATTCATATAATGATGATTTAGAAGAACATATTTATACAAAAGATACTATTGTTGAGTCTGATGGCTTAGAGACAATAGACGTGCATAATGAGATATTTTCTAATCATTCAAATAATGAGTTTCCTATAAGTCACTTAGTTGCCGATAGTGATGAGGCGATTATTCATGATATTGTTGCTCCACTGTGCTCTTGTTTTTCTGATCCATCTAGTGATTTTCTGAATGCTGATGTGAATGTTGAACATATTGATATTGGTCAGATAACTTGTGTCGATGATTTTGAGCCTTTATCTGTTTGTTTAGCCCACTTTTCTGATTCCGATGACCCTATGATCATTGATATTATCAATGCATTGCGACCTCCAATAGTTAATCAAGGTAACTCAACAACGGAATTTATTTCCGCAGACTTAAAACCAGATTTAAGAGTTACTGATTTTGATAAACTTGAACCACAATATGCATATTTTTGTCATTGTGCTGAGTTTGATGATTCTTTGACTTTTGAAAATGTCGATTCATTACCTCCTCTGATTTCTAGTGATAATAATGTGTCGACCGAATGTATTTCAGCTGATTTAGAACCTGATTTAGAGTGTGCTTCCCAAATAAAAAATAATATACATTCTATGTTTGTTGTCCATGTGAGTGATTTATTTATCTCGACTAAGGACTATTTTCCGTTGGGAATGAATTTACACTTCTTTTTGGAGGTTTATAGTGCTTGGAGTTGATTCGCTAAGCAAACTTGATTTGTTGGAGTGATCCCCAACTTTTCAGACTATACATAAATGCTTTGCAGTTTACTTTGGTGCAACCTCACCTTGTTTGAGGTTCTTTATGTGCGCAAACATGGATGCAAAGATTATGCTTTATGGGAGTCAACCCATACGATATCGCTTCATGGGAGTCAACCCATCAGATTTGTTTTCTTTCCTCTATCTTTTATTTGTTTGCTTGAATTTCCCATCTTAATTTCTACGTTGGATGACTCAATTACATTGAGGACAATGTAATGTTTAAGTGTGGGGGAGTGTCATTTTGGTTAGGCTTTGAAAAAAAAAATTTGCATTTTATGACCAGCTGTATAGTGGGTCTAACTCTCTCTTATGATATGACCAGCTGTTTAGCGGGTCTACAAAAAAAAAAAAAATTGACCAGCTGTTGAGCGGGTCTAAAAAAAAAAAAAAAAAAAAGAAAAAATAGAAAAAAGAATTGTGACCAGCTATTGAGCGGGTCTAAAAAACAATATGATTAGCTGTTGAGCGGGTCAATTCTTTTGTTTTCTTATCATTTTCTTATGACCAGCTGTTGAGCGGGTCTATTTTTATATATTTTCTTTTCATATTATGATCATCTGTGGAGCGGGTCTTAAAAAACACACACAATATGACCAGCTGTTGAGCGGGTCTTCTTATGTTTTGCTCGAGGACTAGCAAAATATAAGTGTGGGGTGTTGATAAGCACGTAAGTGCTACATATTATACCCATATTTATATTAGTTAGTTCTCGATATTTTGGCTAATAATACTATTTTAGTGCTTTTGTAGAAAGTACGAGCGAATTTGATCACGGGGAGTAAAAATAGCTAGATTGGAAGCTATATAAGGTGGAAGATATCATTTGTGCTACAAGAATTAAATTTTGTCGGATATGAGTCCAAGTGACGACATCATTATTTTCTCTCTCAACGAATAAATCACCAAGATACTTTGTTTATCTCACATGCAAAATATATTTTATGTGATGTGGAGCTTTATTGGAAAGTGAGTGGTATTAAGAAAATGAGAAATGTCAACATCAAAGGATAAACAAATTACTTGATAATCTTACCATTTGTGGAGGAGGATAATTGGTAGCATATGATTTTCTTTCCTTTTACACTGGAATTTAATTGATAAGGATATTTTCTGCCTTTATGTGAGATAAGAAGATTTTAAGGCGGGTATATTTTTTTTATTTCATCTCCATTTGGGTGCATGACTATATATGAGATGGTGAGAACTATTTTTAGGGGGAGCACGGCTGGAGAGCCAAAAACAGAAAAAGAGTTCATTGTATTATTTTATTTTCTCCATGTCTTGCTAGATTTTATGTAACTAGGGTTCTTCGGTGGAAACCATTTTGATTGCGTAGACTCAAATGTTAATTCTCCATATAATATTTTGAATAATGATTTAAATATTTAGTAATTTTCTTCAATATTTGCTTGGTAAATTATTGCTAAATAGTTGAATTGCTTAAATATGCTTTCTGATTGATACACCGTGCTTGGATTAGGTCTTTGACGGGGTATGCTTATAGAATGATATTTAATTCTTTGAAACTTTATATTGGTTGGATATCTCCATTGTTTATTTATACTTTTAAATTGATGTGCCATGCTTAGTAATATTTGATGGCATATGCTTTACGATTGATAAATAAATCTCTAGAACTATCAAATTAGAAGCGGAGGAAATTAAAATGGTGAAACAATTTTATGGATTATACGGTTTAGAAATTGAATATGAGTTTTGCATGATAAAATTGGTTGAAACCGGATTTCCTAGTTACCATCTTTCTCATTACATTTAATTAAATTTTTTTTTTTCATTCTTTTAATTCCTTAATTCTTTCAAAAATCCCAAAATATTGTTCCTCGTTAGTTTTATTAGAGATATTGATTACGGTATTTCCTCCGCTCCCTGTGGGTTCGACCCGTACTTGCATCTGTCTACGAGTTAGACACCATGCGATTGCGGTTATTATATATAGGCATCTCCGGATCCGATCAGTAAGCGCGTCTGGCATGCGCGTCTGGTAAGCGCGTCTAGTGAGCGCGTCTGGCATGCGCGTCTGGTAAGCGCGTATGGCATGCGCCTCTAGTAAGCGCGTCTGGCATGCGTGTCTAGTAAGCGCGTCTGGCATGCGCGTCTGGTAAGCGCGTCTGGCATGCGCGTCTGGTAAGCGCGTCTGGTAAGCGGATGGAGGAAGCTTTGTCTTCGATTGACGACATGTGCAGCGTGACTGGTCATACTATTTCTGAGGATGTAATCTCGAGCTGGAGGTTTCATCGTGACATGTGTGTAAACTTTGAATTCAACGTTCTTTGGTTCGTTGAAGGTTTCTCTGAGGTCGAGAAGTTTCTGGTCGAAACATTCGAAGGTCCTTTTGTGGATATGGTGAAAAAGCAAGAAGCGGAAATCGAAAAATTATCCAGGAAGCTGAAGTTGAAAAGGGCGGCTCTTCAAAGCATGAAGGAGGCTCTTGCTAAGAAGAGTAAGCCATTATTGAAAAACTTTCCTTGAATGCATTTCTGTCTTCTGAACTTCTTATTTTTAGTTTTTTTTTTTTTTTTTTTTGAAAGGCAAATGAAACGCCTAGTTCATGGTTCTGATTTTCTGGATTTTTTGGGTTGATAGACAAGTGTTAGCTATGAGGGTTTTGGATTATTATTCGGGATGAACCGTTTTAGGATGAAATGTCATTTTTTGGTTATGATTGAAAGTATTGCGGGCATCCCGGAAAACCATGGAACTGTAAGTTTGGTAGATAACATGGGATGAAACATAACATGGCTATTGGTTTTATCATTCCCGTGAAAACTCGAAAAAAGCAAACCACGTATCTTGTCTAGGTAGGACTTACTTGGTTTTTTAGGTATCCTGATGAAAAGGAAACCTTAGGGTGTAAAACCGAGTTTTATGGGAAGCACCGTAGTGATTGTGGAAAGTCCCCGGTCGTTCATCGAGTTATCGATAACCGAGTCGTTGATTCTCGGGCGGATCGTTTGCTTCTACCCTCTGGGAAGTATCCAGTCATCCCTTGTCGTGTCATGACTATAATCGGGTCGCATGGTAACTGAGTCGTCGATCCATGAGCGGATCGCCTGCTTCTACCATCTTTATGTCTGGGTCGAAGCATGGGATTGATGGTTGAAAATTGAAATTGTAACCGAAAGATCAACCGCCCACTGTGGTCGCCAATTGTTTGTGGGTGAAAATGGTTTCTGCTGATTTCGGTAATTTCGGGTATGTGGTTGAGAAACGAATTTAAACCCTAAACAATGTACTGCAAGGGAGTATTTTAGATTCGAGAGATCAATCTGTACAAGTCCGGCCTAAACCAAGAAATGGCCGTTCCAGACTTGCTTCGGTCACAAAGTGGAGGAGTATGGGTTGGTTTTGGGGAGGGAAGCAAGGAAAGTGATGAGACCAGAATAGTTGATTCTGGAAGAGTAGTTGTGTTACGACTTGTATCAGAAAATGGGAAGCTAACGTATAAAAAGCTAGCAAACGTTTTCTGAGTGGTTGTTGATGGTGGATTTCATTTAAGGTTAAAATTGTAAAAACCAGAAAATTATGCGCTAACATCTTGTAAAAGATAAAGCCATTAATAAGTGTTGAATACTTCTTCACTTTACTAATTCACCTAGAATGGAGCATGTGACAACAATCCCATTATGTGAATTAAATACATGAAATTCATCCGAGGTTGGAGCATGTAGCAACAATCCCATATACCCCGTGAATTTATAGCATTATTAATTAATGCGTAAGCAGCCTTGTATTTCTGTACTCATTATCGGTGCGGCATGACGGTCGAGTGTTGCTCTCAGCAGAGCAACACGAACCTCCAAGCATTATAATGAAAGCATGTATGAAATACCGACACAGCCGCAACTCTCGGTGTGTTATACTAGCCCGATTGAGCAACTCTCGGTGTGTTATACTAGCCCGATTGAGATCCGGACTGTCCGTATCAGTCTAGAAATGATCTCGATCATCCAACTTCACCAGCATGATTGGATGGCCCAGATCAATTCCATAACCCCCAATCAGGTATGGAATATTCGCTGCCGAACCAACGCGGAGCCCGCATGGTCGGCCTCCCCAAAGATTGGCATAGCTTGCCAAAACGTCCAAACCAGAGCGGTATGGGCGGAAAGCCCTAAATTAGGGTTTGCGGCACATTACATGTGTCACAATACAGTCTCAACCATCCATCTTCGCAGGTATAGATGGAGGGTGTAGATATAGATTCAAAAGGCCCAGAGCATGTCAACACAATCACCGTGGGCCCGCCTACATACCTGACCAATCGGTCAGGACCAACCATGGTTGGTCATCCCAATTCGTACGCCCGATTGAGCATGACACATGGCCGTGAAACCCAAAATTATGGTTTTATGAGCATCACGAGCGTCCATCTTCTCCGGCACGAATGGAGGGTCCAAGATTAGATTAAGCAGGTCCGGTCATACCAACATGACCACCGTGGACCCATCTATCCCCTCACCTGGTCGTCCAAGGCATACCATGCCTGGTTATCCCAAATCGTCCGCCCAAACTAGCGTGGTTACACTTCCCAATTGCAAACTAATCTCGACCGCTCAACTTCGCCGGACAATTTGAGTGGCTTAGATCACGTTTTCATGGGACAGTCAGGTATAGGCGTGAACACCAGCCTATCACCTACACGCCAGACCGATCGGCCAAGACCGACCAAGATTGGTCGTCTTGGAACACGCGCCCGAAGTTGGCACGATGCGCGGCTTTTGTTTGCACTCGTTTTACGCCAAACCGATCTCGACACTCGACTTTGCCGGACGAATTGAGTGGTCCAGATCACACTTTCGTGAGATAATGGGGTATGGGCGCCTACACCGTCATGCCGTCTACACGCATGTATGATCGGCCTGTCCAAAATCGTATCCCAAGCTTGGATTCGACCAGGCTGAAGAGGGATGCTTGCGCACCTCTTCTAAAACCCTAATTCCATCAATGGTCGCGATGAGTGTCTCAAAGATCATCTCGTCCGTCCAACTTCACCGGCTTGGTTATACAACCCTTGTTCAGGAGTTAATTGGTCAGTAAGGCGTCTTGGTGATCACCACCCGTCACTTTACCACACCATGATGCAGTACCTGCATAGAATACACACGATACTTCACAAGTATCGACCTCCTGAATAACACAGTTATTCAATTTAGCATTACATGCTACCTTTTGTGGGTCCCACGACCCACACATTCCAGACATCAATCATGTCACAAACTGGGGGATACATGGGGGGTATTGGTCTAGCGGTTTACAGCGTGCCGCGCACAACGCGCCATCACAAGAGCGTGTCAGGAAGTCATGGACGGTTAAGTGATGATGGGAGAAGTGGGCAAGCCTGGTCGTGTGACACTAACACATTACTCCACTACTCCATCACTCCAATTTCTCCACTTCCCACGAGATACGAAGGTTAGGCTAAAAGACTTGTATAAATAGGTTCTCCATCCTATTTTTTAAACAAGAACAAGTCCAGACAACAGAGGCAAGTGTTGATACAATCGTATTCAAACACCGGAACTGATAGCTTACACCCTGCAAGCCAGTTCAGCTTTCTGATACAAGTCATTCATAGCCAACACCTTCACATTCTCAACACCTTCTTCGCTTCCCTCCCTAAGATAAACCCCATCTCCTTCACTTTGTGACCGAAACAAGTACGGAAAGACCATTTCTTGGTTTAGGCCGGACTTGCAATGATTGATCTCTCGAATCTACAAGCACTCACCGCGCAGTGCATTTGTTTAAGGTTTAGACTCATTTCTCATCCACACATCCCAAATTACCAAAACCGGCAGAAATAGTTTTCACCCATAAACAGTGGTGTATGCTCCTGACTGAACTTGTTGTTCGGTGGAAATAGGTAAGACCTATTTATACAAGTCGAAGTGAAACGTACTCTGGTCTCATTAAGGAATGGAAAAATTGGTGAATAAATGAGAGGAGGTGGTAACGTTAACGCATGGAATTGATGTTCCATAAAACCGTTAACGCATGGAATTGATGTTCCATAAAATGGACGTTTCACCATTAACTCCCTGTATTTACTAACCGCCTCATCCTTATGACACTTCCTTATGACGGGCGTAGTGTACGCCGCACGCTGTAAACCGCCAAACCAATACCCAAAGAGGATCCCCCAGTTTGTGATATGTGTTGATGTCTCGAATGTTTTTGTGGAAAACATGTAGCATGTTTTTGTTGCCTGGCAAGTCGCACTGGGGAGACTTGCTAGCTTGGTGACCTTCGACGGTCGAGATTTTGCATCTCAAGAGGAAATATAGCCGTTGATCGTTGCACGCTTTCGTTTTGGTAGCAGCGTAGGGAAGGCCAGCATGATGACGCGGTTAAGTTGGCATGGCATGGTTTGGCGTGGCCAAACTTAGGTTTTCTGGCCAAAGGTTACCATGAGTCGTCTGGTAACCTTGGATGGCTAGGATTTGCTCCTGGGATTGAAGGGGGACCGTTGATCGTCGCACGCCTTCGTTTTTGGTAGCCGCGTAGGGAAGGCCAGCATGGTGGCGTGGCTAGGTTGGCATGCCGTTGACATGGCATGGTTTGGCGTGGCCAAACTTAGGTTTTCGGGCCAAAGGTTACCATGCGTCGTCTGGTAACCTTGGATGGCTAGGATTTGCTCCTGGGATTGAAGGGGGACCGTTGATCGTCGCACGCCTTCGTTTTTGGTAGCCGCGTAGGGAAGGCCAACATGTTGGCGCAGCTAGGTTGGCATGCCGTTGGCATGGCATGGTTTGGCGTGGCCAAATTTAGGTTTTCGGGCCAAAGGTTACCATGCGTCATCTGGTAACCTTGGATGGCTAGGATTTGCTCCTGGGATTTAAAGGGGACCGTTGATCGTCGCACGCCTTCGTTTTTGGTAGCCGCGTAGGAAGGCCAGCATGGTGGCGCGGCTAGGTTGGCATGCCGTTGGCATGGCATGGTTTGGCGTGGCCAAACTTATGTTTTCGGGCCAAAGGTTACCATGCGTCGTATGGTAACCTTGAATGGCTAGGATTTGCTCTGGGATTGAAGGGGGACCGTTGATCGTCGCACGCCTTCGTTTTTGGTAGCCGCGTAGGGAAGGCCAGCATGGTGGCGCGGCTAGGTTGGCATGGCCAAACTTAGGTTTTCGGGCCAAAGGTTACCATGCGTCGTCTAGTAACCTCGGATGGCTAGGATTTGCTCTCGGGATTGAAGGGGGACCGTTGATCGTCGTACGCCTTCGTTTTTGGTAGTCGCGTAGGGAAGGCCAACATGGTGGCGCGGCTAGGTACGTTTGGCATGGTGGGGCCAAGGGCTTAGCATGCCGTTGGCACATGGTGCGGCTAGTATGGCTAGGGCCAAGGCAAGGTGCGGTTTGGCTTGGCATGGTGGGGGCAAGGGTTTGGCATGCCGTTGGCACATGGCGCGGCTAGCACCACTAGGGCCAAGGCAAGGTGCGGTTTGGCTTGGCATGGTGGGGCCAAGGGTTTGGCATGCCGTTGGCACATGGTGCGGCTAGCATGGCTATGGTCAAGGCAAGGTGCGGTTTGGCTTGGCATGGTGAGGCCAAGGGTTTGGCATGTCGTTGGCACATGGCGCGACTACCATGGCTAGGGCCAAGGCAAGGTGCGGTTTGGCTTGGCATGTGGGGCCAAGGGTTTGGCATGAATGGTTTGGCTTGCCATGGCGGGGCCAAGGGCTTGGCATGCCATGGGCGCATGGTGCGGCTAGCATGGCTAGGGCCAAGGCAAGGTGCGGTTTGTCTTGGCATGGTGGGGCCAAGGGTTTGGCATGCCGTTGGCACATGGCGCGGCTAGCATGGCTAGGGCCAAGGCAAGGTGCGGTTTGGCTTGGCATGTGGGGCCAAGGGTTTGGCGTGAATGGTTTGGCTTGGCATGGCGGGGCCAAGGGCTTGGCATGCCATGGGCGCATGCTGCGGCTAGCATGGCTAGGGCCAAGGCAAAGTGCGGTTTGGCTTGGCATGTGTGGCCAAGGGTTTGGTAGGTGTGGCTGGCATGGTTTGCCATTGGCACATGGGTGCGGCTAGCATGGTTGGCATGCCTTGGCGCGGTAGGTTTGGCTGGCATGATTTGCCATTGGCACAGGGGTGCGGCTAGCATGGTTGGCATGCCTTGGCGCGGTAGGTGTGGCTGACATGATTTGCCATTGGCACAGGGTGCGGATAGAATGGTTGGCATGCCTTGGCATGGTAGGATGTGGCTGGCATGATGAGCCATTGGCACAGGGGTGCGGCTAGCATGGTTGGCATGCCTTGGCGTGGTAGGATGTGGCTGGCATAATGAGCCATTGGCACGTGCGGTGTGAGAATTAGGGTTTTGGCTTGTCGAAACCCTAATTAACATTTAAAAAAAGGTACCCTGGTGTTTTCTCGCAGACATATTAAAGGGTTTAATAAATGCGTTTAAGTCCTGTGACGTCACTGTCTGACTAGGGTTTTACGATTTTACCCCCAAGTTAAAAACCACCATCAACAGCAGTCAGACTCAATTTAGAGAAAAGTATATCAAAGAGTTTTATATCTCTATCTCTTAATTCAATCTGCAATCAACAAATAGGAATTTGCGAGCCCAATTGAATATAATAGAAGTAACTTGAACGGTACCAAAGACCAATGTTCAAGGATCAATCAATTTCAATCAACAACCAAAGGTTGGATTTACCAATTGATCGATTCAACTTACAACCTGTGATATTTCAATTATATAACAAAATATAATGTGGAAAAGAAATAACACATACACCAAAATTTTGTTAACGAGGAAAACCGCAAATGCAGAAAAACCCCGGGACCTAGTCCAGCTTTGAACACCACACTGTATTAAGCCGCTACAGACACTAGCCTACTACCAATGAACTTTGATTGGATCAGTAGTTGAACCCTAATCAATCTCACACTGATTCAAGGTACAATTGCGCTCCTTATGTCTCTAATCCCAGCAGAATACTACGCACTTGATTCCCTTAGTTGATCTCACCCACAACCAAGAGTTGCTACGACCCAAAGTCGAAGACTTGATAAACAAATCCGTCTCACACAGAAAAGTCTATTGGAATATATAAATCTGTCTCCCACATAAATACCTACGAGTTTTGTTCTGTCTTTTGATAAATCAAGGTGCACAAGAACCAATTGATAAACCGAACTTATATTCCCGAAGAACAGCCTAGTATTATCAATCACCTCACAATAATCTTAATCGTATGGTAGCGAAACAAGATATTGTGGAATCACAAACGATGAGACGAAGATGTTTGTGACTACTTTTAATCTTACCTATCGGAGATAAATCTCAAGCAAATCTTAGCAAAGATAATACTCAATCACGATAAAAGAAGTAAGATCAGAACACGCAACTACGAAGAAAATAGTTGGGTCTGGCTTCACAATCCCAATGAAGTCTTTAAGTCGTTAACCTACATGGTCTCGTGGAAAACCTAAGGTTAAAGGAGAATCGACTCTAGCATATACAACTAGTATCATATAGGAGGTGTGGGGATTAGGTTCCCAGTTGCTAGAGTTCTCTTTTATATAGTTTTCAAATCAGTGTTTGCAATCTAAGTTACCTTGGTAACAAAGCGTTCAATATTCACCGTTAGATGAAAACCTGCTTAGACTCAAGCTAATATCTTTCAACCGTTAGATCGAACTTAGCTTGTTATACACAAATGAAATGTACCTTCATTTAGGTTTATGTAACCGTACCTAAACGTGTACACCATGTTGGCTCAACAGTAGTTAACCGAGGTTAGATATATGAACACTCTCATATCAACCTTATTCATCTTAACCACAACTAGTTCAAATGACTCAAATGAAACTAGTTAAAGAGTTGTTCAATTGCTATATTCTCATAGAAGTATACAAGAACACAATCGAAGCAAAATCGGTTTGATTCACTCGAATCAATTCATGAACATTATAGCCACGGTTTGCAAAGATTGCATTCCTTAATATATAAATATATTAGTTCATGTACCAACCGATTTTAGAACTTTAACCACTCAAGTATGCAAAAGGGTACGCATACTTAAGTACACATCCAAAACCCAGCAGAAATTCCCGGACCTATACCTCACGCAAGTACGCGTACCGGTATGTGTACTTGGTACACGTAATTTCACAACTACAAGTACGCATACGGGTATGTATACTTTAGTTCCGGTCATGGATCACATACCTGCAAGAATGCACACTATGTTTATAATCCAATAGTTCTAAACTCTATTTCAATCATTGAAACTTTCTTAGAGGATGACAATAGATGTTTTCACACACTATTAGAATCAAAGCAATTTTCAAGTTATTGAAATAATCATAACGAAACATTCCAAGTCTACATCACATGATTGTATCACACAAACCATGTGAGATGTTACTCGACGATTTTCACATGATCATCTTTTGACTTTCGTCAAGAATATAAGATGAACTTGGTTGAAGCGAAAGCTTACCAACACATATTTCGAGAAATGTTTAAGTGAGTTAATCTCAGCTCGAAATCTCAAATGTGTATAATCGACAACTATATAGTAATACGACTTTTGTCTGAATATAGGAGATAAAGTAGAAATAGACTTTCCAAGTGATAGATGAGTTTTAGTCTCCACATACTTTTTGTTGATGAAGTTCCACAAGCTCTTCTTAGTAGTTCTTCGTCTTCAATTGATGAATGCCGTGAAGTCTAATGCTCAACTACGCAATCTATCCTAGTCCGAGACATCACTATAAGTAGACTAGAAATCAAGACTTATAGTTTTGATCACTAACATTGACAAACAAACTTGAGATAGCAACGCTTGCGAGTTCGACCGAGCAATGCTCTAACAACCTCAGACCTTGCCTATTGTAGAGTTGAGCGTGCTTCTTGTGTTTGCAAAATAAAAAATAAAACAGTTAGAAGTCCAAAGAAGTGCAGGAAAGTACATCCAATCAGTTACCGTTTCATTACCCTTGATAAAACCAAAAAGAAAACAAGTACCCAGAAGTTTAAAAGATACCATAAAAAAGAGGGTCAAGAACAAAAATACCATTCATCAAAGACATACTCAGAACATCTAACCCAGCCAAACACAAAACACTGCTTTCTAAATCATAAAAGGAAAACAGTGTGGGTGATCGTTATGGAAGGTAATCAGGTGCTAGAGATATCGAAACTAACAAATCAAATGGAGGGACAACTGATTCTGCCTGATGATGAGACGCATGTGGTGGTGATGAACAAAGCAAACCTAGCAAAGGATGCAATTGAATGGAGGCTAACAATGCTAAACAGAATCTGTGTGAATAGGGTGATATTACAGTGGGAATACATCAACTTTGTCAGGGCCAATTGGAGGTTAACAATATCAATGACTATATCCCCCTACAAGAACAAGAAGTATAAGAATGTGTTCATACTCAAGTGCCAAAACGAGTCGGATTTTTATAAGATTAAGGAATTCAAACCTTGGTTTTTCAAAGGATATCTGGTAGTATGTGCGGAGATACCAAGCAATGGAATCCCAAATGATGGAAGCTTGGACCTGAAGAATGAATTGTTTTGGCTAAAAGCAATTGAAGTACCAATAGCTTACACTTCAGAGGAAGCTTTAAAGAAGGTGGTCAAAAATTCCGGAAAATATCAGAAGCATATAATTCTAGCTGGAACTAACATACTTGAAAAGGATGTTATGATAAGAGTCCTAGTGGAGGTGAAGAAGAAGGTGAAGTATAGAATGGTGGCTGCAGAAGAAGATGGAGAACATACAATCATCAATTTTGAATACGAATGCCTTCCACCAAACTTATGCAACAAATGCAACATCATGGATCACCAGGATTTACATTGTGAAGGGAGTAGACAATGGATCAACCCGACACTGAAAAAAAGGAGGTGGAGAGGAAGGGTATAACACTAACAACTCACAGAGTGTGGAGGAAATTATAACTGGAGAGAAGGAAAAACAGAACTCTTCTCCCCAGCAAGTAGGAAAAAACATGAGTCCAATGTTACAAATAAAGGACACAAATATGGCTGAAGGGAGTGACAAACCAACATGAAATGGGGGAGATCACAATAATCAATTGGAAACTAATGGCATGGAGGAGATGATGATAGAGATGGAAGGGGAAGGAATACTCAATGAGAAGAGTAAAGGAAAAGATATCCTAATTGAAACCAAGGAAAAAGATGCGATGAAAGGCACAAGTTGGAAGATGAACATGAAGCCAAAAGGAATAGTAATAAAGGAAAACCAAATTGCTGAGATGACTACTAAGGTAGTAACAAATTCTCAAACTGCTGGCACTATGAACACAGACTACAAGGCACCTCAAATATTGTCTCCTGCAGCCAAACACCAATCAGAAAACCAATTAACAACCAATCAAAATACAAACAAAGTTATTCGATCATACCAGAAAAAGTCTGTCCCAATTAAGCAGAGAGCAAGATGAGTGAAAAAGGAAGATCAAGTTTCTCCTCTAGCAAAGAGGAAACTGATCATAAGTGAAGATGAAGAATTGGTAGAAGGAAACAAGAGGCCGACGCCTGATAAGTAGGAAAATGAGGTGAAGATACTCCATGATGGGTCTGAGTTCAACATGGGAGGGTGGGGAGATAGGAAGGGAAAAAAAAAAAGCAACCAGAAACACCCAACCAAACTATCATAGACTCTACAGAAAAGAACCAAATAATCAGCAGTCTGCACTCGGAACAACAAGATGAACCATCACATGAGGACTCAGCTAGGGGAATACATGGCATCATGCAGGCAAACCCGGATACGCAACCCAGCCTTGGGCACCAGGTACAAACTAATTCGGACAAATTTTTCCATTACCTAATTTCTTTTGCTTTATCAACAATGTCCTGAGCATAGAAAGCAGATTGATTGAGGCATATAAATTCCACACTTTCAATAACCATTACATGCACCAGGCTGGTAACATCGGAATCATATCTTGGAACTGCCAAGGTATAGGAAACCCATTAACACAAGACTACCTGAAAGACCTAGTCAAAGAAAAAAACCCAGATATCTTGTTTTTGTGTGAGACAAAAAAATAAGAAATGTAGTGAATCCAATTGTTATAAAGTTAGGATACAAGAACTGCTTTATTGTCGACCCTATAGGTACTGCTGGGGTCCTTGTGGTGGCATGGAAAATAGGAACTGATCTTAAGGTGAGTATGTTCTCCAAAAGTCTCATCAATTGTCAGATTAGAGATATAGCAAGTGGGAAGGAAAGCACACTGTCGTGTGTCTATGGCCCGTCGGAATGGAATGAAAATACAGCTTTTGAAACTTCATGGCACATATAGGAAGTAGCATAAACCAAGAGTGGCTAGTCATAGGAGATCTCAACCTCACTCTAAAAGAGCAAGACAAAAAGGACGTAGGTGATTTTAACAAATCAGAAGCAGACAAGATTAAATATGTGCTAGATATGGCAGATTTGAAGGACCTGGGATTTGTGGGGTATCCTTATACCTGGAGTAATAAAAGGAAGGATGAAGCACTCACTGAAGCCAGGATTGATAGGGCACTGGCAAATGGAGATTGGTGGGAGAGAAATAGTAATGCGAATGTCACTCATTTGATGGGGGTGGGATCAGATCACAAACCAATCATGCTCAATTCAAGACAATTTCAAAATGGAGGAAACAAACCTTTCAAGGTAATGGGTACTTGGCTGAAGGAACAAGATTGCTAGAACCTCATAAAGGAAAGCTGGAACTGCAAGGTTAAGGGAAGTAAAGCTCACAAACTAGTTCAAAAGCTGAAAGGAACTAAGAAGAAAATTTATATATGGAACAGAAATTCTTTTGGGGACGTTAACATGAACTTGACGAAAGCCAAGAACAATCTGTTACGAGCGAGTTCTAACACACACCTTAGGAATAGAAGCAATGTTATTAGGGAAGGTGAAAAAGAAGTGGAACATTGGTGTAGGGTGGTGGAAATTTTTTGGAAAGACAAAAGCTGTGAGCAAGATGTCAAATTAGGGGATAGGAATACGACCTATTTTCATAGGAAAGCTGTAAATAGATACAGGAGAAACATGATAGAAGTTATAAAAGACAGCTTAGGAAACTGGGTGGAAGGGAATATGAAAGTGGCGAAGACCATGACTGGACATTTCAAGAAAGTAGCTACTACTTCTAACCCAGACAGTGAGAGCAGCTATCTAGAGGACATTAAGCCCATAATCTCTATGGAGGATAATATGCAGTTAACTGAGATCCCAAATTTGGAAGAAGTGAGGAGTGTCGTTTTTTTCCATGGAACCAGATAAGGCACCTGGTCCAGACGGATTCACTCATAGGTTCTTCCAAATGAATTGGGAAGTGGTGAACAAGGAGGTGCATAGTATGGTGGAGAGCTTCTTCACCTCAGATTTCATTCTTAGGGAGATAAACAACACCTTCATCACCCTAATCCCTAAAGTTGAATACCCACAGAATGCTAGTGATTATAGGCCTATAAGCCTAAGTAATGTCATCTACAAAATCATTTCTAAACTACTGGCAAACAGGATGAAAAAGTTGCTACCTAACATAATCTCACCCCACCAAGCTGCGTTTATTCAAGGTAGACAAATATCGAATAACATATTCATAGCTCATGAGATGATTCATACCATGAGAGCCAAAAGGGGAAGTGAATTTCTCATGGGATTAAAGATCGATATGTCTAAGGCTTTTGATAGGGTAGAGTGGAACTTTCTAGGTAGGATTTTGAACAAGCTAGGGTTTAACAGTCATTGGTGTAAGATGGTGCATCAATGCATTAGTTCCTTGTCAGCTTCTGTCCTTCTAAATGGGGTGCCGTGTGAGAAATTCACCCCATCTAGGGGACTTAGGCAGGGAGATCCTTTATCTCCCTACCTCTTCATCATTTGTATGGAGGTGCTATCCAGGGCAATCTCCAAGGCTGAGGATTTGAACCTCATTCATAGGATAAAGGTGGGACAAAATGACCCCAAATATCGCATTTCTATTAGTTTTGCTAATATTTGCTGACGACTTACTAGTTTCAGCACTGCTACTAAGGAAGAGAGTGCTAACATTCTGAAAGTTCTTAATGATTTCAGCTCGGCATCAGGTCAGCTAATCAATCTAGATAAGTCAGGCATTTTTTTTCAGCCCAAACACTCACCAAAACACCATAAATGATGTCATTAACACGCTAGGGGTTCAAAGAATTTCTCTAAATGACAAGTATTTAGGGTCGCCATTATTCACCCATACTTCTAAGGTCAAGTCGTGTGAATTTATACTTGATAAAGTGGGTGGTAAGCTTCAAGAGTGGAAAGGAAAAAATATGTCTTGTGCAGGAATAGGAGTTATGATCCAGGTGTCTTCATCGACAGTTCCGATGTACCAGATGAACTGTTTTAGAGTTCCGGTTGCTGTCACTGAAAACATAGATAAGATGCAGCGTGATTTCTTTTGGGGTAAGGATGGAAATGGGAAAAAAAGGAGTGTACATTAAGGCATGGATCTCGGTTTGCAAACTAAAGAGTATGGGAGGAATGGGCTTTGTGAATCTTAGAACTTTTAATTCAGTAATGTTAGCCAAAATTTGTTGGAGATTATTTCAGGAGCCTAAAGGGTTGTGGGCTATAATTTATGAAAATAAATACTTCCCAGAATCAAGTTTGTTGAGTAGTAGACACAAATGTTCTGACAAAGATTCTTGGGTGTGGAAAAAGTTGATGAAGGAAATGGGGAACATAAAGGAGAACACTGAATGGATTGTAGGAGATGGGAAATCAATTAGAGTTTCGGAAGACATTTGGTATCCAGATCAACAACAACCTCTTGTAGAACCAACTGATCAGTGCCAGAAAATCATTTTCATAGAGGAACTGATGATAAGGAAAGAGAACCAGTGGAGTTGGGATGAACAAAAACTAGCCGCTTATTTTGAAGCACATATAAGAGAAAAGATTAAGCAGGTTAAGATAAACAAAGAAAGAAGAGATGTGCTGAGATGGAAGCTGGAGAAGAATGGGAGGTTTACAGTTAAGTCTTTATATAAAAAACTTATCCATAGAGGTCAGCCAGAAGATATGGAGCAAAAGAAATTCTGGAAAAAGGTTTGGGAAATGAATACAATCCCAAGAGTGAAGACTTTCATCTGGAAATGCATTCACTCCAGTTTACCTTTGAATGAGAGAATAGGCAGGATCCTTCCTTATATCAACAAGAGTTGTCCCATGTGTGGGACGTAGGAGGAAACACTAACTCATGTCTTTATGGATTGTGACTTCATCAGATCAGTGAATGATAGCATTTTTAGGCCTTAGTCTAGAACTATATACTAACAACCTGTCGGACTTTCATTCCTGGCTTGAGGACTGGTTCTACAGAGGAGGTGTGGATAGTTTAGGGCGTACTGACTGTGCAGATATCATGGCTATCACCTGCTGGCAGATATGGAAGAAAAGGTGTGACCTAGTCTTTAAGAAAATTAAACCGAACCCTCAAAGAACTGGAAACAGCATAACAAGAATGGTCAATTGTAGTAGGAAAGCTAGAGGAAATGACAGACATGAGTCTGAGGTTCAGATTATAGCTAATAATAAAACCCATGTTACTAACCTGTTAGCTATTAAAATTAATGTAACTTTGACGGCCAGGAATGACAGAGAGTTAGGAGGGCTAGCTCTAATGCTTTCTGATCATGTAGGAAAAATCTCGGAGGCAAGATGCAGATGCGGTGAAGCAAGGGCTGAGGAAGAGCTAGAGGATGCAGCAACTTCCATGACAATCCAGTTGGCACATCAACTAAATCACCCCCGAGTTGAAGTTGAGAGTGACAATGTGAAAGTCCTTGAAGCTGTCAGATGTCAATTACAGACGATGAAAAGAAATAAAACAAGGTTGTATGCAGGCAACAACAGAAATTTCTTATTATGTATTAGGAACTTAACGGAACTTAGTCATGTTCCGGAGTCTGAAAACTATCTGGCAGTACTCTTAGCCACGATGTGTGTGGAACAAAATGTGTGTAAGCAGTAGAAGGAACCACTTATCAACTCTTTCTTGGTTCATATTCTTCAGGGAGGTGATAACTCAAGCTGTATTTTGTAATCCCAGGGATGGCCCTGGTTTATTTATTAAAAAAAAAAAAAAAGAAGAATTTTTTTTGAAAGTGCCGTTTTATTCGGAAATGGAAGGAAAAATTAAGAAAAGATAGTGTTGCCGACGTGCATCGCACGTGCTCACTGCTTGTATCAGTAATAACAGAGGGAATAATATTAAAATCATCAGCAGGCAAAAAAGGATTACTAGTACAACCAATAGAACTAAAGTGATAGTAAGGAGGTTACCAATATCAACCAATTTGAGTTTAGGCTCTTAAATTTCAATATACATGTTACGTTATATTGACAAGATTCACAAGTACAAAGGCCTTGAAATGCTATAGAGTTCACCTAACCATTCAGTAGGGGGTTGAAACTGAAATTACAAGTACTCTGATTTAGGTTACTGCCGACCTACATCAAATTTCTCATTTTGTCTCACTATAATACCCACATGAAAACTTAAAAATTATTATCAGATGAAATACCTCTTTTTGAATGCATCATGGATATACTTGCTCCCTATGGCATCTGACAACCTTCTGTACATCCTCAAGCAGCTCAAACTCACTGTAAAACTTCACAAGGCTAACTACAATAACATCTTCTGATAACCTACAACCAGATTTAATTGCCCGACCGTGTATTTCCTTCCCTTCTTTCAGACCTGATGTAGCAATACAAGCACTAATAGCAGAAGAAAGTGCAAAAGGATTCGGTTCAACATCTTCACAAATCATTTCAAAATATAACTCCATAGCTTCATGGTTCAATCCATTTCTTACAAGTCCAGCTATCATTCTTGCCCATAACCCTACATGCTTCTCAATCAACTCATCAAATAAACGACGAGCAGTTACCATTTTGTCACATTTCTCGTATAGATTAACTAGAGAAATGATTGTCTGCGCTCCAGGTTTATACCCAAATTTAATCATGTTTACATGAATTTCCTGACCTTGTTTAAGCAGTTTTTCGTTAGTACAAGGTCTAAGCAAACAAGTAAAGCCCAAATCTTTAACCATCTTCAAATCTAACCCAGACCTCAAGATCCTTCTAATTAAGTTAATCGCGTCCTTACTTCGGTTATTCATCGTATAACCATCAATCATTGCCGTACAATTAGGAATAGTTGGTACTCGAATCTTATCAAATACTCGCCGTGCATTATCCGTCTTCTCACATTTAGAATAAAAATCAATCAATGTTGTGCCAATAAAATCATCATTTTCACATCCATCTTTAAGCAAATCTTCATGAATTTGAATACCCATTTTCAAATTCTGAATCTTAGCACAAGAACTCAACGCTATCGTATAAGTAAACAGATTAGGTCTAATTCTTGGATCAAATTTCATGGAATTGTAAAGGCGCAGAGCTTCTTCATGAAAACCATACTGACTATACATAGAAATTATACTAGTCCAAGACACAGTATTTCTAGCAGACATATTATCAAACAGTTGACGAGCAGTTTCTAAACACCCACATTTTGAATATAAATTAATGAGATTATTCACAACATAAGCATTGTTTTCTAACTGTGTTCCAACTATCTTAGAGTGAATCGTTTTACCTAATTCAATATTCTCCGCCTCAGCACAGCTCTTGAGGAGAGTACAGAACAAATTAGGTTCAGGTTCAATTCCTTGTGATTCCATTAAATCCAATACACCAAGAGCTTCTTCAATTCTCTCTTCAAACGACCAGTCATTGCTTGATGATGAAAAACGTTGAGAATCTCGATATTGATTGTTATTCCGATGAATTGGAACCATCGACGATCGAGGTAGCTGTAGAAGTAAACGGTTTCTGCGTTGAGAGGGTGTCGGAATTAGGGTTTTTAATGTTTGCTGTTTTAGTAGGATTTGAAGGGTTGGAGACAGAAATGAGGTCGCCATTGTAACGCACACAGACTAACTGGTAGTTGAGCCGACCGTTAAAAGATCAAGGAGTTTGGGATATTTAGAGAGATAGAAAATGAACGGTTCCGATGAGGGGATTAGTAGGTGGGATTCAGTGATGTAAGTTAAAACGAAAGAACTTAATGTAGCAGATCAATATTATTGGGTTCTTCTATTTTGGGTTTTGAGGCCAATTTCTTATCATTCATCATCCGCTGAGAGAGAGTGAACCCAAATGGAGAGTAAGGAGGAATACTGAAAATACACCATTTCTTGAACCCTAATATCTCCTTCGATGGATATCTGTTTAAGTTCTCCGTCTTCTTGTACTTTTCGAGTTTCAGCCGTAAAACTTCTTAGTTCTAGAACTAAATCCAATCGTACAAAATTTCCTATTAAACCCACTGAAAGTTATAGTCAGTCTTTGTTAAATAGCTCGAAGAGTTATTCATCAACCTTTAGATTATCTGAGTGTACAAGTTGCAGCAGCTGGGGTGTTTCGCATAGACATTCAAGGAGTTTTTCAATCTGGGTATGTTTATTATCTACCAAATTTCTGTTTTTTTTTTTTTTTTTTTTTATGTATACCAAATTTCTGTTAGTGTAGCTTTTTTTACACTGTGTTTCATGTTAGTCTTTCTCACATAATCATTAATTATCAATTGGCATATAAATTTTGTTGTTAACAAAAAAAAAAAACTTACTGTCTTTATATGGATATGGAGTCTTTAGCAATTTTAATCTAGGATGAAACGATTTGGAATGGTGACAATGCTCAAATTAAAACCCAATACCAGTAAGCAACTCGAATGTTTCATCATTATCATTCTTTCGCTTAATTATGAATTTTAAGAATGCGTGCCTGATACCTCTTTTTAGCTTAAGTGTGCCTGATACCTCTTTGTAGCTTAAGTAGCAACGCTTTACTTTTTTTTTCTTAGGAAGATAACAAACAGAAATGAAATCAGTGAACCATCTAACTGTCATGTAATTTAAGTTTTGAGTTAGATGTAATTTCCGAGTTGCCTCCTAATTGTCTAATATACGGATTATTAAGAGTTGATTTGGGTTCATCTGGAACTCGATGCTGGGCAGGGCTGCAGTGGAGTTGAAGCTTCTGGATCCGATCCTGGTGCATTGCATAAGGTTTCAGAGTTTAAAGATGCAATCTGGAGATTTTTAAGGCCTCATACAATTCGTGGGACTGCGCTAGGGTCTTTGTAAGTAATTACCTTTGGCAATTTATTGATCTCTTTAGCCTTTTCTTTAAGCGCTGACCAAATTTATGTTTTGTTCTGCTTACAGTGCATTGGTATCAAAAGCTCTGATTGAAAATCCAAATCTAATAAAGTGGTCGTTGGTGACGAAAGCACTATGTGGTCTTTTTGCTCTTATATGCGGGAACGGTTATATAGTGGGCATTAATCAAATTTATGATATTGGAATTGATAAGTAAGTCCAAATACTCAATCATGCGTGTTACTTTTTGTTGTTGTGACGGTTTATATTTCTTAGTTTTGCCATTTGTATCTTGTTCACAGGGTAAACAAGCCTTATTTACCAATAGCTGCAGGGGACCTATCAGTTCAGTCCGCATGGTTTTTGGTGCTATTTTTTGCAGTTGCTGGCCTTTCAATTGTTCTCTTAAATTTTGGTCCATTTATCAGTTCTCTTTACTCTCTCGGTCTTTTTCTCGGCACCATATATTCTGTTCCTCCATTGAGGTTGAAGAGATTTCCTGTTGCAGCATTTCTCATCATCGCTACTGTAAGTTCATTTTTGTCATAACCTTGTATATTTTTTTTCCTCTTACTCGAAACAAAAAATAACTATTTCTTAATCTTGTCTACAAGGGCACTTCTCATTGATAACTTAAATGCCTCAAATATCAGTGTATAGCCAGTTTAAATGTTGTAGTTATCATAAAAGTGTGGTTTTAGGGTTTAACTGCTTCGTAAATCATATTCTGTTTTGTGCAAATAAAACAGAGAAGTGGAAAGTTCTCATTGTGCATAGACTCTACATGCTACCGAGGGTATGTAGAGAGAACGATTTCTGTATGCTGGTTTACATAGTCCAAACAATTTTTTTCACTATATACACTTTTGCCTTTGCATAAACTTTTATTGGCTGTGCCATTTCTTTAGTAAACTTGCATTAATGATCTTAGTTGTCGTTAGATGTTAGCTTGTTAACCGGCAAAGGCAATAAGCATGTTGAACCTTGCTTATCTAATATTGCCCAAATTTTAGCTTCAAACTGAGTAGAAAGGGTTAATTTGGCAGGTACGTGGTTTTCTTCTGAACTTTGGAGTTTATTATGCCACGAGAGCTGCGTTGGGGCTTGCATTTGAGTGGAGGTGATAAATGATTCCATCCATTGTTTTATTATTTTATATTCTAATTCAGTTGAATGACAGTGGGGAAAAAAGTAGATTCAAGCATGTCTGTTCAAGTCTTTGTTAATAATACCTTCCTTTTGGTAACAAATGTCTATATAACCTATTTCTACTTGCAGCTCACCCGTTGCTTTCATCACGACTTTCGTGACGGTTTTTGCCCTGGTCATTGCCATAACAAAGGATCTGCCAGATGTAGAGGGAGATCGCAAGTAAGTTGTACGACCAACTCAAATCGAGATACACGGGATATTTTCTCTTACTGCTAATGTATTCTGTAACTCATTTTATGAATAATACCCTATCTGACATAATGTTTAAAAGTATCATGTAAGCACATTAATGAAGCTCAATTTAGAGTTCTGCCTTACTTGTGCAGTAAGACAGTTCTTAGAGCTTCTCCAATAGACTGTATGTGAAGATAAATGTCTAAGTCCACATAGGATAGACATTCATTTTTCCTAAAATTCTTCTCCAACCCCAACTTCTTAAATCAATGTGAAGATGATATCCTAGTAAGCTTTTGCTTACCTAAATTAATTTTAATATATTAAATAGCCATTTTTAGCTCTAATAAAATCTGAAAATTACTAAAAATAAAATTTACATTTAATCCATTAAAAATCACAAACAGGAGATGAACTATTTTTCCTCCCTAAACTTAAGGAAAAATTGGAATGAGGGTGTCTTGTTTGTGTTGCCACCTAGGAAACACACACAACCACCATTGGAGAAGCTCTTAAGTTGATGTAGGCCTTATCCAGATTGCAATGAATAGGAAAATCAGGTTGATGATCACTTTCTAATAATTATTGTTTGGTAAATTTCTGAAATGATTTTGTAGGTTTCAGATATCAACTTTCGCAACAAAGCTTGGTGTTAGAAATATTGCACTACTTGGGTCCGGGCTTTTGCTTGTAAATTACATTGGTGCTATATTTGCTGCAATTTACTTTCCTCAGGTAAAGGCATCTTGTGTGGTGTTTTGATTGTTCCATTAATCATATTCTGCTGACACATTGATGAAGGTCCGCAACATTTACTCCAAAAAAGTCCTAATTTTTTTTTTTTTTTGACATTTGTGTATTGCAGGCTTTCAGGAGTCGCTTGATGATCCCTTTGCATGCAGTTTTAGCCATGGGTTTGATTTTCCAGGTATTACACTTCTCTCCTTGCATGCAGTTTCTACTTCTGTTCTTTTATTTAACATCTGAAATCATTTGATGCTGGCGGGTGTAATAAACCGTATACCTCTATCTACAGATTTTACCACGAGGTATATTTGAGTTGCATGACTGCGTAGGTAATTCCAATGTCTCAATATTTAGACATGAGAAACTTCTATCAGTTGCCCGAAACCTTGTTCAAATGAACTCAAACCGCCAAAATCATAACAATGAGATTTTTTTTTCTCCACCTAAGGTTAAGCTAAGTGCCCTCGGTTCCCAGCCTTCCCTACGAATATATGGAATATATTCAGGTAGTCATTTAAAACTTAATTTAACCTTCAGCATGGAGCGCAGTCATAGATACAAGAAAAAGCAAAAGGTTACCTCACCCCGCCATTTGTCAGAGCACTCCTTCAAACCCTCTTGAGGTTCAATCTCTTCTTATCTCATGTTTTGAGGCAAGAAGTCCAGCTAAAAGGGATCATGACAGTGTATCATGCAGACAAGCTGCTACATGTTGTGGGATGGCCTAGGCTATATTATACAGTGGACATGTTCTATTGTCATTGGTATTCGTCAATTCCAGTTTGAGTATCATGCAGTCTTGTATGAGCCTTTGCATTTTGAAATATTTTCAGTAAAATGCATTTGGTTACTGAACCACTGAAAGGGCTTCTGTGTTTATTCTTCAAGTATATCATTTCTGAGTAATTTCTTCTAATATAACAATGGAAACAGCTGAAAACATGTGCAGGTCCACTGTCTTTCTTTTTCATTCTTTCCCAAGTATGTTGTTCAGATGAAAAAGAGTTACTAGTATTTTCTTTTAACATCATTATTATGCAATTTCATCTCCTTGTATCAGTTATAATCTAATATAAGATCAATTTTTTGACAGACATGGATGTTAGAGCAAGCAAACTACACCAAGGTAATTACAATCTTCACCTGGCTAGAAATTTATAGGTAGCATTGTGTAAAACCAAGCCAAGTATACCATTTCTCGAGAACATCGTTTCATAAACTTTTTTTTATCAAACATAATAAAGATCGTCTCTAATACACCATACACTTAACTTTTTTACAGGATGCGATATCGGGGTATTATCGGTTTGTTTGGAATCTCTTCTATTCTGAATACATCATATTTCCTTTTATCTGATAGATGTCCATCTTTCATTTTATCATTTTTTTAATCAGAGAAAAAAATTGTAAATTACCGGGCATTTGTGTACATATGCATGTCCAAATGGATGCGTCCCTTTGTCTATGTAATAAAATGTATCAGTAATTTGGTGGGTAAATATAACTGGGTTTTGTCGAACTCTCGATCTATTGGTCATATTGAGCTATCTCAGATGTTTTAAGCTAGGGACCATAACTCAGTTCATAAACTCCGTGCGTGTGAAGTCCAAATCAAGCTTTAGTAACTAAGGTTGTGGATTAGCTAATATTGTGAATGCTTCTGCAGTCTCGTTAGTCTCCTAGTAGTCAAAAGGAACAGAAACTTGAACATCCTCTTCTAGGAGCATCATTCTTGTCCATCCAGAGTAGTCTTTTCGTCTCCTAGAGTAGTCAAAAGGAACAGAAACTTGAACATCCTCTTCTAGGAGCATCATTCTTGTCCATCCAGAGTAGTCTTTTCGCCTTCAGAAACTTGATGATATGCGAGTACAACTTTCTGTATCCAGATTTCAGAATTGTAGTTGTATAGTAGTCTATTTAGCCGCTTCTATAGTTCTATTGCAGCCTATGTTGTCATGGGCGTAAGGCGCTGCGTGGCGTCAGGTGTAAAATCCCAAGGCACGGCGAAGCCGCGGCGTAGAACAATAATTCCCACATAGGATTTTCTTTTTTAGCTCGTAAATCTTAATGAAAACATTTGCAAAAAAATTGGAAGATTTTGTTTCCTGCTCTATTGTTTAAGTAATTAACAAAAACAGCTAGATCTGTTTCTTAACATAATTAGATTAGGGTTTTAAAATATTAATGTTGACTTAATGAAAAAGATTTTGGTAATATTTTTCTCCTTTTTTTGGCATAAAAATGCCACTTTGGCGCCCAACAAACTGGCGCCTTGGCCCGAGCGCCTAGAAAGGCGACGCCTGGGCGCCACTCTTTAAAGTGGCATCTCCTTACCCACTGTGTGGCGCCCAAGTTCAGAATAAGGCCACTTTGGCGCCCAGGCGACGCCTTTGACAACATAGATTGCAGCCTTCTTTCTGCCCCCTCAGATATGTGATATTGTAGTTTTATAGTCTATCTAGATTCTAGACTCGGAAACAGGTTCTAGTAGAATTTAAAGTGAGCCCATCACGGTTGGTTGTTTAGGACCTTTGGGTTGGTACGGAGAAAGTCTCTGATTTTTTTTTTTTTGGATCAGGCAACAACGGGAATTGAACCCCTAGCCTATAACTTGGGAGTTCAACCCCTAGCCAACTGGGCTAATCCTAGTTGGTTAAAGTCTCTGAAGTTGGAGTGTGGATTGCTATTGGTTTTTTTTTTTTTGAAGGCGATATGATTTTCTTGAAAATACAAAAAAATGAATATTATTTTTAAAATAATTAAATATTCAAGATGCAAATGCGTAGAAATGTGTCGGACCATTTTCCAGACAATTTGTGTTGGGTCAAAAACATATTTTGGATCACAAGATATATCTTGTATTATAATGAATATTTTGAGTCATGAGATAAATTTTGATTCACAATGTACATTTTAGTCCAGTGATAAATTTTAAGCTCCAAAAATTGTGATTTTTTTTTTTTTTGATGGTTTGGAACAGTGGTCTTGGGTTACATCCTTAACTCCTTATAAGGAGTTATTTCTGGCAATTACAGGGTTGGAACCCCTACCTCCGCAGTGGGAGGGAACATACCAACCAAAAATTTCCTTAACTATAAGTGGAAAAAATCATCTTGGAAATAGGATTCCACCTATCTAGTGGACAAGCGAAATTCAAAATTCCGCCTTTATAATAGGATGGAGGGAGTATATTTTAGGTCACGTGATAGATTCAAATTTTTGCTAATAAAATACTAAATATTAAGCCATTAACAAATTTGGATCACATAACAGATTTTAGAGTACAGTTGTAGATTCTAGATCCCAAACAACCATACACGCGGTAATTTTTGGCCACGACAACATATTCTGGATCACGACACAGATTTGGATCACTAGGTGAATATCAGCCACACAGTAAATTTTATGTAACTTAAAAGTAAACAAGTAATTGGGTCACATGATGATTTATTAGTCACGGTAGCAGTTTTGAATGTAAATTTGGGTCGTAAACAAATGTCGATCAAGAAGAAAACTTTAGGCCACAAAAGGAAAATTTTATGTTTACATGCATAATGTGTGTTATATCGCAAATAATGTGTGTTAGAATGCATATTTCGAATCTCAAGGTAGACCTCATAACATATCTTGGTCCAGTTAGCAAATTTAATTTTGTTATCTTATGCAACCATACACAGGATAATAACCAGTTATTACATTGGAAAGTGTTAAAAATAATAAAAAATAGTAGAGATAATGTTAATTTCATTTATAACAAAACCCTTGCAAATTTATATCACATAATATTTCGTGTTATTGAGCAAATTTTCAATCACAATGACTAATTTTAGGTCATGATATAAATGTTAGAGTGTTAGACATATTTTGGATTATAGTGATATAATTTGGCTATAGTATTGACTATGAGTCAGGAGGTAGGTCTTTGATCCCCTTGATTATCATAGAAATGGTAGCTAATTTTGGAGCATTAAGCAAATTAGGGATGATGGCAGAATCTAGGTATCAATAGCGAATTTGATCTCACTTAGAATATTTTATATCCCAGTTCGTTACAATATAGATTTTGGGTAAGTGATTTTTTTTTTTTACGGGACATAATATATTTCAACTCATGATAGCATAATTCAGTTTCAATGCAAATGTTAGTAAATGAGACAGATTCTATAATTAAGTATATTCGGGTCACATGATAGATTTAGCCATATAATGGTATTAGGGTCTAAGGTTGCGCAGACTCGGACACGAACACAAGAAACGATTTGCAGTAGTGGATACTTTGTAAAGTGTAGTTTTGAGACATACGACAAATTTAGGGTCGAAATGTAAATTGTTTTCGTATGACTGGGGGCGCCCTTAGCTTTGAGTTTAGATGTAGTAATAGAATTAACAGGTAGTAATAATCTGATAATTAGTTTATATTGTTGTTTCCGTGCCACGCGTCGAAGCCCAGATGATTGATTTTAGGTTTCTGGTGTTTTTTGTATAAATGTGTAATAAGTTGTAGTTGGTGCTTAATTAGGTTGTGTTCAATTGAACCAGAATTTACTTCAGTTTTTTCTTCAGTTTGTTTCAATTTTTGATCTCAAATTGCACTAAGCATAGTACATTTGGTATCAGAACCGTTTCTTCGTGATCATCATGGGAGGATCTGGTAACCCAACTGTGAAAGAAGTAGCTGAAATCACCAAAAATCATCACGCAAAATTAATTACGTTGGAAGAAAAATGGAATGTGTTATCTTCTACGATGATCACCAAAGAGGATTTGCGTTTACAACTAGATGAATTAGTCGTGATTTTGACCCTGAATATTTCTAACAACAACCAAAAATTTGGAGATCCACGAGAAGATTCAGGATCTGATACTAGTAGTGAAGGTTTTTCAAATTTTGGTGGTGGTAACTTTTTTGGTTCTCTTTAAGGAAATCAAGAGGAAAATCCAAGAGGTTGAGTTCAAAAAAGTGAGAGATATTTTTAGCTCAATCAGATGGATGACTCTCAGATCAAATTGTTTAGATGATAAAATAGATAAGTGGTTTCTTGATTTTCAAATTGTTAAGACAGTGTTAACATGGAAGATATATCTTAAGGTATGTGTGCTTGTTTTGAAAATCCTATTGATGATAATTTTGTGGGTTCATTAAACAAGTTGGCTTAAATCACCGTCGTAGAAGATTATTTTGCGCAGTTTGAAGCCCTTAAAGCACTCATGTTATGTAAGGAGCCCTACTTGACTGAACATTATTTCGGTTTGAGTTTTATCAATGGTCTCAAAGATGAGATTCGAAATTTTGTTTTGATGTTTATTCTTACTACTCTCTTATAAGCCTTTTCCCTAGCTAGAATACAAGAGCATAAATGTCATTTACAATATAAATTTGTGGAACCATTTAACAAATCTTTTGCGAATTCATTATCCTCTATTATACCCTATTCCATCTCTAATTTTCTTCGTAAAATAATCATTACTACACCTACTACTTCAACCTCCACTTCATTCACTCATTACTCTGGAGCTACTACACCATCAAAATCTAGCCCACCACTGCCACCAATAAAAAGAGTAACTCAAGAGAAGATGAGGTTGAGAAGAAAAAAAGATTATGTTATAGTTGTGATGCAGTCTATAAACCTGAATATTTGTATAAAGGAAGACATCAATTCTTCATGGTGCAGGTGGAGCAGCCAGAATATCCAGATGTTGAGTTAGAAGAGGAGATATACGAGGAGGCAGTAGAGTCACCTGTAGAATTTGACATGAAAATCTCTCGACATGCCTTAACTAGTAGTGTCAGTAATGACACAAATAAGATTCCTGGTGTCACTAAGAAGCATCATATTTATGTTCTGGGAGCACACATAGCTTCATTGATTGTGCTATAGCAAATATACTTAAATTTAATATTGAACCCACTGCTCACATGTTTGTCATTGTTGACAATGGGAAAAGAACAGTTAACACTGGAATTTGCTCACAACTCAGTGCAATATCCAAAGGTACAAAATGAGGATTTGAGACTGTTACCTCTAGGAGGTTGTGAAATGGTCTTTGGGGAAGATTGGTTAAGAAAATTAGGTAATGTGATATTTTATCTTTTAAGCTGATGGTGGGTTTGTTTGTAGAATTTACTGTTTCCAAGAATTTATAACCCCATGGGATTATAAATTCTGGGATTCATGTAAATTCCTTGTGTGTTTGGTAACTCAATTAAAATTCCTAGTATTTATAGAGTTTTCTTGTTTTAAAGTCTTTGTACCGTTTGGCATTATTCTCAATTCTTAAAATTGCATATATATGGGATTTAGAGTTAAAAAAAAGTGGATCCATAAATCCCTTGATAAGTTTCCCAGCAAATCTAAGGGGGGAGGGGTCGGACTCCATATGGAGGATTTGCTGGAAAAATGAATCCCGTAGGAAACGTGATCCCAAGGATTCAGGCAACCAAACGTACAGAGGGAAACATAATTCTACCAAATCCCCTGGACCCATAAATTCCACCTTTAAAATTCTACATCCAAACCCACCATGAGTATATTCTTCGAATATGGGGGTGGGGGGGTGTTAAGAAGCCTACCTTGAAAGGTGCTACTGAAAAGACTTATTTGATGATGATGGTGGCAGCACAACAAATATTTTTTTAATGGACAACTCTCATGGTCTTATTAGTCAGCTTTTCTCCATTACCACACCAAATTCCCTCAGTCACAACCCATTTTACCACTATTGCAGTAGTTTCTAGAATTTTTGATGAACCAAAATAGTGACCCCCACCTAAATGTTTAGATCATACTATTCCTCTTAATCAAAACTTAAAACCTACAACTCAAACCTTACAAATTCCCATACATCCAGAAGGAAGTAGTAGAACAGTTGGTTAAAGAGATGTTAAATTCAGGCATTATTCAATAAATCTATATATAGTCCAATTGCTTCTTGGAGATTTTGTGTGGACTGTTGAAGACTAAATAACATCACTGTCAAAGAAAAATTTCACATTCATGTCATTAATGAGTTATTAAGTGAGCTTCACGGGTCTAAAGTATTCTCTAGATTTATCTAGGATCGGGTTATTACCAAATCAGACAAACTTTCTTCTTTAACTGAGATACATGAAAAATGGGATGAATTTTGGCACTAGGAGGCAGTTGTAATTTGTATGCCAGCATTCATACCTTATGCAGAACTGGAAATGGTTCATAGTATTTTGATGACAACTTGAAATTCTTGCGAAGGCTACTGAAGCTTGTCTGTAAGGTTGGAGACAGATGGAAACGGTCAACAACATTTCGTAAACGATTATCCAAAGAAGTTTATCGTGGAATAAGATGCTAGCAGTACAAGTACGGGATTTGTACTGAGACAATAGGGTAAGCCATTTGTTTTTTACATTAAATCATTGGGTCCAAGATCCAAAACAATATCTGCTTACGATAAGGAACTTTTACCTGTAGTGATGGCAATTACAAAATGGAGACACTATCTACAAGGAGGTAAGTTTTTTATTCAAAGTGATCACTAAAGTATCAAATATTTCCTAGAGCAAAAGATCACTATAGTACTCCAACAAATAAGGTTGATGAAGTTGCTAGGTTTTGATTATGACATTAAGTATAAGAAGGGTGTCTATAATATAGTAGCATATGCTCTATCTAGGAGACTACATACAAATGCTAGTTGCAGCTATTTGGCACTCTCAAAACCCTCTTGGACGCAAGATATATGCTCCATCATCTCACAACTTATAATCTCTACTACAGCTGTGAAGCATTTCACATTTTGAAATAAACTGTTAAGGTATAAGAGTAGATTATATGTAGGAAAATAACAATAATGTCAGATCAATTATTCTTGCTTCAGTTCATTCTTCTGCAGTAGGGGGGTCACTCAAGGATGCAAGTTACATATTTCAGGGATAATACTTACTTTTATTGTCCATGAATGAAAAAATAAGTTCTCCTATTTCTCTCTACTTGTGACATTTCCAGAGAAAGAACGAAGATCACAATTTTCTAGGTGGACTGATACACTCTCTAACATCCCTAATCAAGCTTGGCAACATATTACGATGGATTTTTTTGAAGGATACCTGTCAGTGAGAGGATGATACAGGTGTATCCGTACTCCTTTATGGAAATTAGTTAACCTCAAGCTAAGTTGAGGGAAGAAATCTATTCTAGGCATGAATCCTTGTTTAGGCAGAATTCCTAGTTAGGGAAGAGTTTTGTTTTAGGCAATACTCTTAGTTTAGGAAATAGATTCCTAATAGAAGTCCTTGATCGGCTGAGTACGATGAAGACTATAAATAGAAAGCTTTGGCTAATAGCTAAACACACAGATACTAGGCACAGAAAACCTAGAGAAAGCTTACGACAATACTTGTGCAAGCTTAGCAAACAGTTTAAGGTTAATCCACTGTTTAGAGAAGATTGTGAGCGTAACAAAGAGAGAATTGTAATCGTTTTCTTGTTCATAATCTAAGAGAAGATATTTTCTTCGAATTATTATTTGTGTTCCGTTTTCTAAGTTTCTCGTCTATTATTATTCTGAATTCCGCCTTTATAGTAATAGTTACCAAGGTACAAAGATCAATACGTATCAAGTTGGCATCACGAGCAAGGTTAGTTTTTAGGGTAAATCCCTGTGGTTTATGGTTTTCACTAGATCTCTCTACATAAATCTTGGTGAGGTACTCGAGAAGCAAGAAGACGTTAGGAAAACAAGGAGATCAAGGATGACAAAGTCAGTTGATGATCCTAAGGAAGGCGAACCACAAACTATGGAAGAAAAGGTGGCTACGTTACAAACAGACATGAAGTCTATTCAAGTTACTCTTCAGGAATTTAGTGAATGTATTCGTTCTCATACACCTAAGAAGAAGACAAAGAAAAAGGTTACACCTTCACCTGCAGCTTCGGAAAAAGATGATTCGGAAGAAGACGAGTCGGAAGAAGAAGAAGAAGAAGAAGAAGAAGAGGAAAAAGATGAGGATGAAGAAAAGAAGAGAAGTGAGTTTCTTAAAAGTCCTACATCAACTAAACCTCATGGTAAGAATCTGAAAATTAATTTTCGTGTTGATATTCCACTTTACGATGGGAGTGTCGATGTAGAAAAATTGGATGATTGGATTGAACGTATAGAGACGTATTTCTCTTTCTTTGAATATGGTTCAAAGGAAAAGATAGCTTTCGCGGCATTGAAGCTACAAAAGCATGCTCTAACCTGGTGGAAATCTTATCAAAGACAAAACCTAGGTAAGAGAGTATTGTCGTGGAAAAGATTCAAGGCAGTTATAAGGAAACAGTTTTATCCTGTTGGCTACCTTGAGGAAAGATGGTTCAAGTGGTACAACTTGAAGCATACTTACAACCAAACCGTACAAGAATATACTTCGGAATTTCAGAATCAAGCTATGATTTTGGACTTAGACTTGGGGATTATGTTATCTACATGAAATATATTTCCGGGTTCCATGAGTATATACGGAAGGAGTTGAAGATGTTTTCGGTGGATACTATCTCCGAAGCAAGTATAAAAGCTAATGCCATTGAGGACAGCTTAAGAAATCGATTCAAAGGGAAATATTAAGGTGAAATCTGGAGGTACCCCTTTGTGAAAGGAGGTGAAAGGAGCAAAGAAGAAGGGAAGTCTAGTGACAAGGAAGGTTTGTCTTGCACTCATTGCAAGCAAACAGTCACATTGTCGACAAGTGTTGGGTTAAGAACCCTCATCTAAAGCCTAAAGGGTTGCAGAGGAAAGAAGCCAAGAAGGCGGCACTACTAGTCGCTCAAACTCCAAAAGAAGTCCACGGACTAACGGAACCCAATTCAAAGCTTTCACTTATGACAGGGGCAAAAGAAAGACCTTCAAAAGATGATCTTAGGGAGCAACTCTTCACAGTGAAGATGCAAGTCAAAACTTGACTGGTTGATGATGTTATTGACCCGGGAAGTCAGAAGAATTTGCTTTCAAATTCTTTGGTGCAGAAGTTAGGTTTGAAGACTTTCAAACATCCAAAACCATACCCCTTAGGATGGCTTCAAAAGGAAGGGGGCTTACAAGTTTCACAGCAGTGCACGTTCAAATTTGCTCTAGATGATTCTCCTCTTGAGGGAGCAAGTTTGATCACAGCCACTCAGGCTAAGCGGTTGGTGAATGCTAGCACAAAGTTTATTCTGCTTGTGATCCGTTCTCTTGAGGAGAAGCCGAGTATAGTTTGTTTGGAAGCCTTGGCTGCACAACAAGAAGATAACCTAGAAAGGTTGAAGTTGAAGTACAAGGATTTATTTTCAGATGTCACGGGATTACCGCCAAAGAGGAGTGTGGAGCATGAGATCATGTTGACCGGGGAGAGTTCTCTTCCTAATGTAGGTCTATATCGCACGACCATAGAGGAATCTAATGAGATCAAGAAACAAGTCCAGGAACTTCTAGAATTAGGAATGATAGTGCCAAGTTCTTCACCTTGTGGATCAGCAGTGTTGTTGGTTCCAAAGAAAGATGGGGGCTGGCGCATGTGTATTGATTATAGAGCGTTGAACAAGATCACAATCAAGAATCGTTACCCTTTACCTAGGATAGACGACATGATGTATCAGTTGGAAAAAGCTCGAGTCTTTACAAAGTTAGATTTCAAATTCGGATATCACCAGATGAGAGTTCGAGAAGATGACACATGGAAAACTGCTTTCAAAACCAAACAAGGCTTGTTCGAATGGTTGGTGATGCCTTTTGGTTTGTGTAATGCTCCAGTGACGTTTATGCGTTTGATGAATGATTTGTTACGACCTTTTATAGAAGATTTTGTGATTGTTTACTTGGATGATATCCTAATATGAGCGAGAACTTGGGAAGAGCATCTCGTTCACGTTGAGAAGGTGTTTAAAGTGTTACATGAAGGTCAACTGAAGTTGAACGTAAAGAAGTGTGAGTTTGGGAAGGAGGAGTTAGTGTATCTCGGATTTATTGTTGGTGGTGGACAACGGAAGATTGATCCAAGAAAGGTTGAAGTGATCACTAAGTGGCCTAGACCTAGTACTGTAACCGAAATCATGAGTTTCTTAGGGGCTTGCACCTACTTGCGTAAGTTTATCCGGCATTTTTCAAATATTGTAGGACCATTACATGGTTTGACGGGAGCTAAGGCAAAGTTTGAATGGCAACAAACTCATGAAGACGCTTTTCAGTTACTAAAAAGAAAGATTTCAGAAGCACCAGTGTTGGCATTGCCTAACCTACAGCGTACTTTTGAAGTTGAGACCGACGCTTCTAACTATGCATTGGGAGGAGTGTTGTTACAGGATGGTAAACCAGTGGAGTACCATTCAGAATTGTTCTCAGGTGCTATTAAGAACTACGCACCTTATGACAAAGAATTTTATGCTTTATATCAATGTATCAAGCATTGGCGAGTGTATCTCTTAGGTAAATAAGTAGTGGTACATTCAGATCACAAACCGTTGGAGTATCTACATGCACAGATGATGCGCGTCGTTTACACAACAAATTATTCAAGATATATTTCCCACTAATTAACTGGTAATATAGCGGTAGTAAGAGATCGTTCCCACAGAGAGCTGTGTAATTGATATGTTATTTAGTTCAGCAAAATAAGATAAAAGACAAAGGATTGGTTTAAAGTAAAATGAAAAGAATAACAAATAAAAGAAAGATGATTAAGGAATCATTCGCTGTCACTGGAAAGAAACTTAATAAAAAGTACTTGTTTATTTCTTGTAGAATTTTCATTGTCACCAACCGTAGAATAACAATAAGCTCTGCTATCCCCGGAATTCCTGTTGCCACTGGATACGGAAGCGCTCGACTACCAGATTATATCCATCTGAGCCACCATGAATAAGCTCTCAAGGTGTAACTCATCGAATGCATTACGTTTTGTGAATTAGGTTGATCCTAGCATCAGACGCATAAGCTCGGTCTGCTTACTAGTGTCATCTCTATACACAATTGCTTAACAGAATCCCTCCGTCAGCTTTTGCGATGTACTACTTGTGTATGGAATTGAGTGACTATTACACGTATCACCAACCCCAATACTAGTAGAAGAATTACTATCAGGTGTATTCAAATGGCCAGTTGAACAACCCAGTATTAATCTTAGACGATAAAAATAATAGTGACAATCGACAAGAAAATTAAACTCAAAATAAATTTGTAAAAATAATTAAAGTTTCATAAACCAGGACTTTGAAATCATACCTTAATCAGTAGAATTTAGCTACACATGAGTTTACTAAAACCCATAAAAAATATATAGAAGAAGAAGAAAATAGCTTGGTTTCCCCCTAATGGGGTAAACCCTAAAATATAAATTAAGAACCTTTCTCTCCTCGCTATTTTTCTCTATCTCCCAAGTTGTGTGTCTTTAAAAAGCTGCACTACAAAGGCTTTATATAGGCCTTCACCCAAACCTAGTACGTTTGAAATTCTCCACTAGATAAAGATAGGTAGTCGGTGGAACAGAGTTTTCCTGTTTAGCAAATTAAGCGAGTCTTCTATGCTGCAACACGCAATAACTTAATCGAGTGAGTCATGAAAACGGATTGGCTGTAACAACTGCCTAACCGACGTGACATCTCGATAACTGATCATACATAAAAATCGATGTACGGATTCTGCACCGGATTCCATTTTCACCTTCACCGCGTGAGAAAACTTCTCCAACAGATAACTCTCTTTCTGTTCCATGTTCAACTCAAACTTCTCTATTCCGCGGAAGAATCATTCCATTCTGATATTAAAAATCTTCGTTATATCTCTTGATCTCTTCCATATATTCTCCACCGGTTTCTCGGTCAAGAGACTCAGCCCAACTTCATCCAAATCCAGCAACAGCAACACCGACTCACTTTTGAACCCCAGTTCGAGTTCACAGAAACAACACTCGAAGCTCCGACTCGTCCCTGACCATCATGAGTATCACTAACGCTCCTTATCTTCTCCATCATCTCTGCGTCATTCATTCTCCATAGCCAACTCTCTGTCAGCAAATGGCAGCTGCCGTTCATACGTACTACCTTCGAAATCATCTCGAGCTCAACACTTCCTTCATTCACAGCTCCATGACTGCCTACCACTGAACCATGATCATCGTGATCATCATCTGCCAAACATGAAAGACGAACCCAAGCTCTTCTCTAATCTCTTACCATCATCATCCATGAACAGCGACCTACAACCTCTCCTAATGGGAACCAGCCATCGGTATTCATCACGATCATCAGTGGAAGCAACCAATACCGCCTCCGTCTTTGCAATCACCGGCATCATCACTTCCTGTGCCATCAATGGCAGAGCCCAGACTCAACTCGGTCTATCTGCATGCCTCTGCCAAGCTCGACCATCTTCTCTGTTTTGTAACTCGAGCCTCGTTTCATCTCTTTTATACAGCAGAATCATCTCGACTCCACCATCTACTGCCGATAATCACCAGCAACAACCAAACTCGAGTGGCTTTCATTCAAACGTCACCATTACTAAACCACAGTCAATCCTACATACTCTTTGACTTGAATAGATACCTTCCATCTCCTCGCTCCCATAAATCCATAAGCATCGGCGTTACTCAAAACAGCCGGAGCTTCCCTGTATTTGTCGTGATACTGTATGGTAAAGAAGATGATGGTGCCCTGAGAGATAAGCCTGGCGCCTTCAGCGGTATTTGAATTCCTGGTTCCCCCTTTGTAAAAGACCGAACTGCCTTTAGCAGTTCCCTTGAACTTGACTGCCCCTTAACAGAATGACCACCCCTTAACGTACAGCGGGGGTGTCAATAACACTTTCCCGATAAAATGACCATTTTGCCCTTTGCTTCTGAGTTCTTGTTTTGCTCATAACTTCTTCATACGAACTCAGAATGACTCCGTTCTTTCGCCATTGTCTTCATCTTCTCGTCCTCTACACAATGAAAAGTAGAAATCTTGTATTTGAACGAGTTCCAATTGGTCTTTGGCCCTTCTCCACTTGTAGCTAGATTCTTTCCTTGCACAATTAAGTGCATATTCACTTCTTTTGGATGATTTCCCTAACAAAACACAAATAAGAGAAAACAAGCGTAATATACAATAATTTGCAAGAAAACCAACATATACTAGCATGGAATTGACATTAAATATATGTGAAATATGCACTTATCAACAGACGAAACTACGACAAGCCCGGCACATGAAGTGGATGTCTTACTTGATGACTTTCAATATTCTCATTAGGTACAAGAAGGGAGTAACAAACAAGTTGGCAGATATGTTATCTCGACCTCCAGTTCGAGCATTAATGGTGGCCATGAGAATTGACCAATTGTCCCTCAAGAGTATGCGGAATCATACGCATCCAAAGAAAGACTTCAAGAATGTGTTAGAAGGTGTTAATAGTGGTTTGAAAAGCGAGTATGAACTCCGAGATGGATTGTTATACAAAGGTCAGTTAATTTGCATACCGGAATATGGAGATCGTTTACAGTGGTTGAGAGAGGCACACACTTCCCGAGTTGCTGGACACTTTGGGATGAATAAAACTCTACTTAACCTCCGACGTTATGTCTTTTGGCCGAAGATGCAAGATGATGTGGCTAAGTTAGTTAGAGGGTGTAAGTTGTGCAGCACATCTAAACCTTCCAACAGAAAACTTGGGTTATATCTACCATTACTAGTACCATCAAGGCCTTGGGAGAGTATTTTTGTGGATTTTCTTGGTGGGTTACCGAAGACCAAGTCTGGTCATGATTACTTGTTCGTTGTGTTCGACCGATTCAGCAAGATGATTGCATTAATTCCATGTACAAAGACGGTAACGGGAGCCGATGCAGCAAAGCTCTTCTTTGAGCACGTGTGGAAGCATTTTGGTTTACCTACTTCGATTATTTCTGATAGGGATAGTCGGTTCTTTAGTCACTTTTAGGATTCTTTATGGAAGATGATGGACACTAGGTTGAAGAAGAGTCCTAAAACGACTTTTCATCCACAAAGTGACACCTCAGAACCGTAGTTGCAGGATTTTCACACTACACCCCTCACTCAAACGGACAAACATAAGTGGTCAATAGGACTATGGTTCACATGTTAAGGGGATATAATTCTAAGCATCCTAAAACTTTGGATGAGAGTTTACCGTATCTACGGTTTGCTTTCAATATTAGCGATTCCAGTTCTTCATGGGAAATCTCCTTCGAGACGTGCTATGGTTACTTACCACCTAGTCCATTTTCGATCTAGTATTTTCTAGTGACACCTCAATGGGGGAAGGAAGTGAAGTGAACAGAAGGGCAAAAGGCACAAAAGTTCTTGGAGAAGATATCTCGAGATTTGAGAAGACAAAAGAGGTATATACATATCATTCATTTTAGATTTGCTTTGCTATGTCTTCCATTTCTTTCCTTTGTTGAAGCATAACTAAAGAAGTCACGAAACTATCGCTAAGATTTGTGAAGCCAAATACAAAGCAAAGCATGACAAGCATCTTGTACCTTGTAATTTTGGTATTGGTGACTTGGTATGGTTGATTTAAATCGCAGGACGTTCTTACATTTTCATGTAAAAACCCATTGATCTCGTCTTAAAATTAGGAAGCTTTTGTGCATTCACTTCACAAGATCTCTTCTTTTTGTTTCTATGGCATCTAGCATTAGTCTTTCTTTTTCTTTGTTCATCCCGTACACTCTTCCTCCAACCTTTCTTTTTCTTTTGTTCTCTCTTGCAGCTTTCTACATCCACCTCATAACACTTTTGCCCCTCTATCCAATCTCCTTTTATAATTCCTACACCGCTAGGATGTGGAAATTTTATGCATCGATGGTACATTTGATGAAGCCATGGTCTTCCAATCAACGCATTGTAGGGGAGATTCCACATCAACTACACAAAACAAAATATCACGATAACCCCCGCAAGGGTATCCTCATGTGCACTTCTCCTTTGGGGTTGTTCGCGGTACAATTAAAACCATATATTTTGTATGTTGAAGGATCAAGTCTTCATCTCTTCCTCCCAAAGTTTTGTAAGTATGGTAGAAAAGAATGTTGATCAAACGCAGGTATCAATCAATATTCTATTGATTGCCCAACAATTTTCCGCTTCATCATCTTCGCCATCAATGGGTTTTGGATTAATTTCCAGCTTCACAACCAAAGCTATCATGTATTTCTCTTCCTTTGGGTACTTCTTGAAGAAAAATAACTGCAGATTTGCCACTCTTTAGGCGATGTCTTCGCAATATTCATCACTTCTTTATCATCAAAGATCTCTCGAAAACTCTACTAAGTACATTGTCATGAAAATCTTCAATAGTGCGGTATGAGTGTACAATGGAGTTGCAAAACAAATTTTTAGCTTTTGACCCAACTTCTATAACAAATGTTTCTTTTCCCTTTGCGGTGGGGGTGGCAAATGTTGAACTTTCTCTTCTTCTTTTAGAAAGTGATTTAGCTTTCCTTGATCAATAATTCTTAGGATAATTCTCTTGATATTTCTGCAGTCATTTGTTAGGTGCCCATGAAAGCGGTGGTAAGAAGTGACTTCTATCTCCGTGGTGGTTCAATTGACCTTGTGATGCTCGCCACCTTTGTGTGTATTAGTTGAGGTAATAAACTTCCATTCGCGACACTAGAATTTGTGTTTGCCACCGGGTAAGATTCCATCTCGTTCTGTCTTTCTTCTAAAGAAATATATTCCTCCTGGAGCTCTCGTAATTCAAATCATTGTAATTGTATTCTTAACTCAAAACTCCGAACATATAATAGATTGGTTTCAACATAGTATTTATGAATGATGATGAGGTATCTTTCATCTACCTCGGCCATCTCGCGCACATCGTCTTCCATCTAATAGTTAAATGTCTTAGACTCTCGCCAACTCTTTGTTTTAGTCCAAATACATCTTCAATGCCAGGTCGCGAAGAGTTGTTACTTATATACGCCCCAAGAATATAGTAAATGATTGAATGATGTGATCGTATTCCTTGGTAAACCCTCAAACCATTTTAAAGCTTCTCCTCGTTAAACTTGACGCGAAGTATTTGCATAATATAGCGTCATGGTTTTCCCATTGTAACATACATCTCACATAAGCCTTGATGTGTTGTCTGCACAAGTTGATCCATCAAAAATGCTAGTTAGCGCTGGTAAATTGCATTTTGGGGTATTCCTCCTAACCGCACTTCTAATGTAAAAGGATTTTTCGCGAGCCTCTGCGATAGCTTCATCTAACCGCCTTCTCCCTCCTCCTTCTCTTCTCATCCGTTGTTCAATATTCCTCTCATCTCTCAATTCTCGCGAGAATTTGTTCATTTGCCTCATAGTAATCAATTGATCGGTCTCTTTAATTCTGCTTCTCTCCTTCTTCGTTCGTGTCTACTTTTTGTATTCTTTCGTATTTTTCGTTAATATCTCCATCGTTGCGATTTCGCCACGCCTCCTCTCTCGATTATCATGGATTTAACGGGGATCGCTTCTTCTAATTCCCTATTTTCCATTTCGCTCTCAATCTCTCTCTCGCGGCTAGACGTGCTTGCTCAATGTAATGCTTTTCAATATCATCTTCAATTTCCTTTTGTTTCCTTTGTGTTTCTCTCCCATGTAGTGCTCTTCTTCTTTCCTCCCGATTTTCTTCATTAATTGGGTTATTCGTCCTCGAGGCCGCCTATCTTCTTGATTTCCATCATCATGATTGTTTACCAAAATATAACGATTTTCTATTAGTTCTCTCTCTCGCGACCTTCTTCGCCATGGAATTGTTTCTCCCATCTCTTCTCGATTTCTCTTCCCGTCTATTATTCATCAATTGTTGTACTTCTTTCTTTCTTCCGTAGAATCTCGATCTCCATGTATGCACGCTCACTCTATCATAATCGATTAGTGAATTCTTTCTCCTAGCCATTTCTTAATTTTAGTAACTTGTTAAAAATTATTCAAGATTTCTTTCTTGTTATCCCTAATTCTTCCAAAAAGGTTGTTCTTAGAGTCAAGATTTCCCACATACATCACTCAAATCCGTTTATCAATCCATTTGAAGATGAACAATGATGCGTTTTATTAATTGTTTTCTTGAAAGATTTACAAAGAAATAGAACAAAGCTAAAGAAATTACAATCTCTTCCTTTCTCTCTCCTAATGAGTCAATTCAAAAGCCAAATACTTTATATAGGGTAAAGCAAAGCATTTTTGACAAGCATCTTGTTCACACTCTTAAATCTGTCTTTCACAATCTTTGGTATTGGTGTTTATTAACAAGTATTAGTGTTGGTCCTATAGGAACAAAAGTTCTTGGTTAAAATCCAAAGAAGGCCAAATACAAAGCAAAGCATGACAAGCATCTTGTACCTTGTAATTTTGGTATTGGTGACTTGGTATGGTTAAAATTAGGTAAGGAACGACTGAAGGGAGAGGTAAGAAGTTGAAACCATTGAGGTATGGACCATTTCGTATTCTCGATCAGATTGGTGACAATGTCTTTCGTCTATATCTGTCGCCTTATCTAGGAATGTATCGGTTATAAATGCCGAATACTTGAAGTTGTTTGAATCACCATTACTTGATGATGACGGCGACGACACTATGATCTTACCACGAGTAGAAGACTTATGGTTTGATAGAGAGGAACCACTCAAGGAAGACTGCATATTGGAGCGAAGAGTGACTAAAACACGACAAGGAGAGAAAGAATCTTTTCTAATTGGATGTAAAGGTCAAGTTCCTAGCAAGGCTAAGTGGTTTAACAAGGAAAAAGGTACCCTCGAGTTCCCTAACCTTCATTTTTAACTCTCACACGGAGTTCAAGTTCTTAAAAGGGGGACCCATGATACATGTGTATCCGTACTCCTTTAGGGAACTTAGTTAACCTCAAGCTAAGTTGAGGGAAGAAACCTATTCTAGGCATGAATCCTTGTTTAGGCAGAATTCCTAGTTAGGGAAGAGTTTTGTTTTAGGCAATACTCTTAGTTTAGGAAATAGATTCCTAATAGAAGTCCTTGATCGGCTGAGTACGATGAAGACTATAAATAGAGAGCTTTGGCTAATAGCTAAACACACAGATACTAGGCACAGAAAACCTAGAGAAAGCTTACGAAAATACTTGTGCAAGCTTAGCAAACAGTTTAAGGTTAATCCACTGTTTAGAGAAGATTGTGAGCGTAACAAAGAGAGAATTGTAATCGTTTTCTTGTTCATAATCTAAGAGAAGATATTTTCTTCGAATTATTATTTGTGTTCCGTTTTCTAAGTTTCTCGTCTATTATTATTCTGAATTCCGCCTTTATAGTTATAGTTACCAAGGTACAGAGATCAATACGTATCAGAGGAGAAGTGCGATCTTACAGGTGGTGGATAGGTTAACTAAGTATAATCATTTTATTGGGTTGCATCATCCTTACACGACAATAATTGTGGCAAAATTTTTTCTTCTGAATCAAGTGTTTAAACTGCATGAAATTCCTTCATCAATTATTTTATAGATGGATAAAATCTTCACCAGCAACTTCTAGCAAGATCTCTTTAAAGCTCTGGGTATCAATTTGAGTTTGAGTACAACTTACCATCCTCAATGTGATGGACAGGAAAAAAAAAGGTGAATGCTTGTCTGGAAAATACTTAATTGTGTGTCAGGGCGTCAACTCAGAAATTGGTATCAATGGCTTGCTTTAACAGAATGGTGGTCCGACACAAGCCAACTTGTAGATGAATCCTTTAAAGGCGTTGTATGGTTATAACCCTCCATATACGACTTTCCTTGCACATACTATTACTTATGTGGCAGCAATGGAAGATTATATGAAACAAAGGGATGTTATGCTTGATATACTTAAGGAATCACTATAGAGTGCATAAGAGAGAATTGAGTTCTTTCCTTCATCATGGTGCCATATTTCATCCCATATTTCATGTATGGAGTTCTCATCTTGGTGCCATAAGAGAGAATGGAGTTCTCATCCCATATTTCATGTATCTCAACTAAGAAATAAAATTAGTCAGATTCATGTTCCTTTTCTTATCTTGCTTGTTGTGGATTATGAAGGCTACATCATTATACAACCTAAAACAGTTTTGGATACAAGGAAGGTGCTTCGAAATGAAAGGGATTTGACAAGTGCTTGTTTAGTGGAACAACTCTTCTCCAGAAAAAACTATCTGGGATGATGTAGCAAACATCACGATACATTTCCTTGCTTTTATCCTTGAGGAAAAATATATTTTCTATGAGAGTGGTAATATCATGTTACTAAGGGTGCCTTAGCCTTGTTATTGAGTTTGGAAGTACTAGTACGTAGTATTAGTTGTTAGTAACAGTTGAACAATTAGTTTATATTACTGTTTCTGTTGGTCTATCGGATGGTGCCATGCATCGTAGCCAAGATGGCTGATTTTAGGTTTCAAGTGTTTTTGATATAAATATGTGAGAAATTTTAATTTGATGCTAATCCAAAATTTAAGAAAAAACTTAATTAAGTTGTTCTCAATTGAAATATGTTACTTCATCTTGTCTTCAATTTCTTTCGATGGCTAGATAGAGACGAAGATTTTAGCAATTCACTGCAAGGCAAAATTAACGTCACCTAATAATTATTTATTTATTTATCATGAGATATTTTATTTTATTTTATTTTTTGTTTATGTGACATATTATGGGTCACAACACAAATTTTAGCTCCACGTGGATTCCGGGGACTTGGTAGATTTTGAGTTGTGTTGGCTAATTTTAACTTGTATATTTTGGAGTTGATGTAGAGTGTCGTTAAGTGGATTTTTGTTCATGCGACAAATTCTAAGTCATTAGATTATTGGATCACTTAACGAATTTTGAGCCGCAAAATATTTTTCCTGAGGCAATGGAGATTTCAGATCACATGACATATTTTGGATTTAAGAATAGATTATAGAGTCCGGATAGCAGATGTGGCTTAGTGGAATATTCAGTTCGTTGTGTACTTTTCAGTTCTTTTTTGGGACAAACTAGTTGTTGTCTATTAATTTACCAACGCCTACCATGGTCGGGGCTTCAAAATCGCACCTCCTGGATGGGGTTATAAGATGCACGTTATGCTAGCAGGTTACAATATAAATGCCTAGCAAAACTTATTATTACTAAATCTAGTGATGATTTTGTCTCCTTTGATCAAGATGAATCTGAAACTAATGAAAGCAATAACGAAGGTGAATGTGATTTCTGCTTGATTGGAAAGATTATACATGAAGAGAAAGTGCACTATGGGATAGTAGAAAAAAATATTCAGTTTACTTGGCCGTTCATTCCTCAAGAAGATGTGAAGATCATAGAAGTGGATACAAATATAATGATTTTCAAACTATTGAAGAAGGAGCTGGTAGATAAAATTATTGAAGAAGGTCCATGGAACATAGATGGTAAACTGTGCATCTTTGTTTGATTATTTACAGGGACTGATCCATCAAAATCTAGATTGGAACAATAAGATTTACTGGATTGAGCTTAAGTATCTACAACCAGAACACATGAATGTGAAATCAGTGGAAGAAATGGGGAAATTATTGGGTGAGTTTCTTGCAGTTGAACCAGCTAATGCTATCCCAGTTGATGGTACTCCAGTGAAAATATGTGTTAGAATTGATCTAACAACTCCTCTAAGTAGAGGTGTCTTAGCAATCACTGCAGCAGGGGCTACTAAATGGATCAAGTTTTTCTACCATAAGCAACCAAGTAAAATATGTAGAGAATGCTTCATCATTAACCATTCCAAGGATGCTTGTAAAGATGCACCTGTGTACTTGAAGGCAGCACATGAAAAGCCCTTACCATTTGGAGAAGTGGGTAGAATTAAGAAGAATATTATTGTACGTTCAACAACTAGTATCACTCCTAAGCCAATGGCTAGAAAATCTGTCAAACCTGCTCCTTTTGTTCCACCAATTGATGGTAAAATAGTGAAAATACATCCACTTCAGGAAGCAGAAGATGTTGAAGCTAGATTAGGCAAGAGGCAAAGATATGTTAAAGAAGGATAAATCGCTGACAACAATAATTAGAAAACAGAGAAACTAACAACAGCTAGAATCACACTAAAGGACAAGCAATCTGGAGGCACTGTTGGGGAGAATGAGGTATTTTTTGAACTCAAAACTCTTACTTTTTACACTCTTTTTCAGCATCATAATCTTTTTTTAATCCTTTGCCCCTCTTTCTTTGTTTGGTCTAATTTTTAAAACATGAAGATTTTGTCTTGGATTGTCTATGGCTATGGAAATAAAGATACTAGATACCATTTAAAAGATTTGGTTAGATCTCATGATCCTGATATTATATTCTTGATAGAAACCAAAAATACAACTAGGAAAATGACACAATACATAAATCCCCTGTGTTTTCCTAATTTTTCTTTCATTGACCCTATTGGCCTTTCTGGTGGACTATGTTTACTATGGAAAGATGGAATAGATATAAGCATCATTGAGAGAAAACTAAATACCTTTCAATGTAAGATAAAAATGGATTTTAGAACTGACTATTCTTTAGTCAGCTTTGTTTATGGTGCTCTTGATGATCTTGTCAGAAAAAATCAATGGGATATTATGCAGAATATTTCTAATCAGGTAAACTTATCTTGGATTGTTATTGGTGACCTTAATTTTATCTTGTCTCAGGATGAAAAACAATGTGGTAATCCTGTTACTCAAACCTATTTAGATAAGTTTAATGATATCATAGATAGTAATGGTTTGCATTCTATAAACTATATAGGAAACCAATTTACTTGGACAAACAGGAGACAAGGCCAGGAGCTCATCCTAGAAAGGCTTGATAGAGTTGTTGCTGACTTAGATTGGCATCACAATTTTCCTTCTGCTATAACATATTATCTAGTTCACTTAGCTAGTGATCACTGCCCTATTTTGTTAGCTACTGCTAGAATGGATACTAAAACCCACCTTTTAGAGTAAACAAAATGTGGTTCAGAGACCCTTCTTGTAAGGAAATTATAGCCCATAATTGGAATGCTAATATTCAAGGTTCTGCTGCTTTCAAGTTAACTAAAGTTGTTTTTCATACAAAACAGATTCTTCGAGATTGGAACTATAATCATGTTGGTGTTATCAACACTGAAATAAATAAGGTTAAGGCCCAAATTGATATTATGAATGCTCATAATACTAATCCTTTGGATGCTGATTTTGTTAGATTGCAGGAATCCTTGAATTATTGGTATGATGTGGAAGCATATTATTGGAAGCAAAGAGGTAAGGATGATGATCTTAAACTAGGTGATATAAATACTGCTTATTTTCACTATAAAGCCAATTTTAGGAGAAAAAGAACACAAATAGATTCCTTACACAATGATATAGGGATTTAGCTTACTGAAAGAGCAGACATTGCTAAAAACTTAAAAGATCATTTTTTAAAAATGTCTAGAACTTCTAGTCCTCCATCCCCTATTAATTATCATGGTTTTATAAAAACCATGTATTACTCAGGAAGGTAACAATGCCCTTATTGCCATACCAACAATAGATGAGGTTAAGAAAATTTTGTTTGAAATGAAACCATGGACCACTCCTGGTCCAGATGGGTTTCCTCCTGGCTTTTACCAAACAATGCGGGACACTGTTGGGGGTGATCTAGTTAGAATGGTACAATCCTTTTTTCAATCTAAACATCTGTTAAAATAAATGAATCACAATTTTGTCTCTCTTATTCCTAAAAGTAATTGTCCTAAACATGCTGCAGACTTCAGGCCCATTTCTTTGTGCAATACTTCATATAAAGTGATATCCAAATTATTGTCTTCTAGAATCAAAATTATTCTACAAAAAACCATAACACCTTTCCAAACTGCTTTTGTTTCTGGTAGATGTATCACTGATAACATTATTATTGCACATGAACTTATTGACTCAATGAAAAAAATTAGAGCCAAAAAATGTTGGATGGCCATTGAATTAGACATGTCTAAGGCCTTTGATAGAATAGAATGGCCTTTTTTATTGATCACTTTAAGAAATATAGGTTTCTGTGATGAGTTTTGCATGATGATTGAACAATGCACTAGTACTGTTTCCACCTCTATTCTCTTGAATGGTTCACCAGGTGAAATTTTTCATCCTCAAAGAGGTCTCAGACAAGGAGATCCCCTATCTCCTTATCTGTTTATCCTGTGCATGGAATCTTTTTCTAGGGCTTTGCTTGAAGCTTAACACAAACATTTAATTCATAAACTTCTTGAACTCTCATCTTGATAATCTTCGCTCTTATACAATAGTCTTCAACTTGTAAAAATTATGCTCCTTGTTTTGTTGCTATACTTGAATCTGAAATCTGCTCATTTTTGTGTTATTGCTTGTAAACCTTAAACGTCTTCAACTTTCCTTCGAATTTGGGATCCTCCTTTTGTTGATGATGATTGTGTTTCTATGGACCTGTTGGTGTAGAGAGAGATAAAGTGGATGGTGCTAACTGCGAACAAGATTACAAGTGGTATGTAAGTTAGCAATTCGATGTCACCATCATGATTGACAAAATAGCACTCAAGAGATCAAAATAGTGCTTTTATGGTGGGAGGTTGGGCAGCTCACCATTCTGCCCGGAATTTACGTACGGTGACACACACACTAAAAGCACATATTTAGACAGGTACAAAGAATTGAAGGTCGGTGCCTCACATTATGTAACATGGGTAGTCTCCACTATAGGGGACCACTACTCTAATACCGAATTCAGTCTGCACCTTGTTTGCCACTGGCATGGTTAAATCCAACTTTAACTCTCATGCAAGTAAGAAACCCGATCATGTTCTCTGTCATCTCTAAGTTCAATCACTCTTATGAGATTCTAGATGTAATCTTAGCGACATGTATACTATGTGACTCTAAACTAACTACAAGTTGGAGTTTTTTATTCACTATTTTACACAAAAGTTGAAAATTTCATGAAAAAGTTACAATGCAAATGCTTAACCACTCCCCCACACTTAAACTTTACATTGTCCTCAATGTAAATTGAATCGTCCAAAGAAAGTCAAGGTGGGAAATATTACATGAAAAGTGACAAAAAAAATCAGAAAAAAGTAAAAACATGACAAGAAAAGAAAATAAAAGATAAGAGATACAAAACCTATGGGTTGCCTCCCATTTAGCGCTTGGTTTAAAGTCGTCAGCCCGACTATCTCCTTGTTTTCTATGACTCCTCCAGAGGGAGCACTTCCACAAGATTAACTCCTTCCACGACATCCGAAGAGAAGTTCTCATAATATGGTTTCAACCGGTGCCCATTCACTTTAAGTTCATTTCATGTAGCTAAACTACGAATTTCCACTGCACCATGAGAAAACACATTAGTCACAATAAAAGGTCCAATCCAACGTGACCTTAATTTACTTGGAAATAATTGCAAACGAGAATTGAACAAAAGCACTTTCTGCCCAATGCAAAATTGTTTCTTTGTAATCATATTATCATGAAATGCTTTTGTCTTTTCTTTGTAAATCCGTGAACTTTCAAATGCATCATTACGGATCTCTTCTAACTCTTGAAGTTGTAACTTCCTTTGCCTTCCAACACCATCCAACTCCATATTGCATTGCTTAATATCCCAAAACGCCTTATGCTCAATTTCCACGGGTAAGTGACAAGGTTTACCATAAACAAGCCTAAAGGGAGACATCCCAATAGGTGTATTGTATGCGGTTCTATACGCCCACAAAGCATCATTGAGTCGCATACTCCAATCTTTCCTTGTTGGATTCACCGTCTTCTCTAGAATGGATTTCACCTCTCGGTTGGAAACCTCGGCTTGTCCATTTGTTTGTGGATGGTAAGGAGTTGCAATCCTATGCGACACATTGTACTTCCTTAACAAATTTTGCAAGAACCTGTTTTTGAAGTGTGAACCTCCATCGCTAATTATAGCCCTTGGAATGCCAAACCTTGCAAATATATTAGCTTGCACAAAATCTGAAACAACTTTAGAATCATTAGTTGGGGTGGCCTTAGCTTCCACCCATTTCGAGACATAATCCACAACAAGCAAGATATAATAATTCCCACTAGAATTGACAAAAGGGCCCATAAAATCAATTCCCCATACATCAAAAACCTCCACAAATTGAATAATAGTTTGCGGCATTTGATTTCGAGCACCTAGATTGCCTGTTCTTTGGCACCTATCACATGTAGTACAAAATGCATGTGCATCCTTAAACAAAGTTGTCCAAACGAAACCACATTCTAGTACCTTGAGAGCGGTTCTCTTACTCCCAAAGTGTCCTCCACAAGCATATGAGTGGCAAAAAGACAAGATAGAATTAAATTCTGATTCGGGCACATCTTTGTATTACTTGGTCACTACAATGTTTCCATAAGTATGGATCATCCCATATGTATTGATTTCCTAAATTCTTAAGTTTGTCCCTCTCAGCACGAGACAAGTTCTTTGGGATTTGTTTAGAAACTAAGTAATTAACACTATCAGCGTACCACGGTTCTCCAAAGGCAATTGAGAATAGTTGCTCATCCGGGAAACTTTCACGCAATGGGATAGTCTCCTTGTCCACAGCAAGACGGCTCAAGTGATCCGCAACGGTGTTCTCAATTCCTTTCTTGTCTTTGATCTCAATATCAAACTCTTGCAAGAGTAAAATCCATCGTATGAGCCTCGGTTTCGCCTCTTTCTTTGTAAGCAAGTACTTAAGCGCTGCATGATCAGAAAAGAACACAACTTTTGTACCAATTAGATAAGAGCGTAACTTTTCTAAAGCAAAAACAATGGTAACAACTGTTTTTCAGTGGTTGTGTAGTTTTGTTAGGCCTCATTTAACGTTTTAGAAGCATAATAAATGGCATGAGGTATCTTCCCCACACGCTGCCCAAGCACCGTACCAACCGCATAATCACTTGCATCACACATAAGCTCAAAGGGCTTGCTCCAATCCGGTGGTTTAATGATAGGGGCTGAAATCAAAAGTTCTTTCAAACGATTGAATGCCGCCATACACCTTTCATCAAAGTTAAAAACCACATCTTTTTGCAATAAGTTACAAAGTGGTGATGCTATCTTGGAAAAGTCCTTGATGAATCTACGATAAAAACCTTCATGACCAAGAAAAGAGCGTATCTCCCTCACCGTAGTGGGAGGGGTTAAAGCATGAATAAGGTCTATCTTAGATTTATCGACTTCCAAGCCTTTAGAAGATATTATATGGCCTAAAACTATGCCATGAGTTACCATAAAATGGCACTTCTCCCAATTTAGCACAAGGTTTGTTTCAACACATCGTTCAAGGATTAGAGACAAGTTGTTCAAGCAAAGGTCAAATGAATCACCAAAGACACTAAAATCGTCCATGAACACTTCGATTATGTTTTCAACATATTCTGAGAAGATACTTACCATACACCTTTGGAAGGTAGCTGGAGCATTGCATAAGCCAAAAGGCATCCTTATATAAGCAAAAGTACCGAAAGGACAAGTGAAAGTGGTTTTATCTTGGTCCTCCGGCGCTATCACAATCTGATTGTAACCTGAATAACCATCAAGGAAGCAATAGTAAGAGTGTCCAGCTAAACGTTCAAGCATTTGATCAATAAATGGTAAAGGAAAGTGATCTTTTCTAGTAGTGGCATTCAATTTTCTATAATCAATACAAACCCTCCAACCGGTTTGCACTCGAGTTGGGACAAGTTCGTTCTTATCATTCTCCACCACCGTAACACTTGATTTCTTTGGTACTACTTGTACCGGGCTTACCCACTTGCTATCGGATATGGGGTAGATAACACCCACGTCCAAAAGCTTGAGTATCTCCTTTTTCACAACTTCCATCATGGGAGGATTCAACGACGTTGCGCTTCCCTTGTAGGCTTTGCATCGTCCTCCACACGGATCTTGTGCATACAAACGGCAGGGCTTATACCCTTGATATAGGCGATTGTCCATCCTATGGCCGTCTTGTATGTCCTTAGCACCCTTAAAATTTTTTGCTCCTGTAATTCATTAAACTCGTTAGAAACAATCACGGGTAAGTCTTCATTGTCACCCAAGTACAAGTACTTTAAGTGACTTGGAAGAGGTTTCAATTCTAAACTTGGAGATTTAACAATAGATGGCACAAGTTTTTCATCATTGCAAGGTAAAGAAGCATTTGAAATATTCTTAATTGCTGATTTTTCCGGTAATGAGTCAAGAGAACCAATGGTTTCTTTAATCTCATCATCATACTCAAAACCATCATCAATGGGTGTAGTGAGCACGGTTTCCAAAGTATCAACACCATTCAACTCAAACATTTGTTGCGCCAATGTGTCCATCACATCAATGGAGAAACAATAGTGGACATCCCTAGGATATCTCATAGTCTCGAAAATGTTGAAACGTATTATTTCTCCATCAAACTCCATAGTTAGCGTTCCCTTGTCAACATCAATAATGGTTTTCGCCGTTTTCATGAAGGGACGCCCAAGTAGCAATGGAAGAGACGAGTCCGGTGAACCTTCATCCATCTCTAACACACAAAAGTCAGCTAGAAATACTAATTGATTAACCTGCATAAGAACATCCTCAATAATACCCATTGGGTAGACATTAGAACGATCGGCTAATTGCAACACAATTCCAGACTTTTTAAGAGGACCAAGATCAAGTGAATTATACATAGACGCAGGCATAACATTAACGGATGCACCTAAGTCCAACATAGCTTTGTTAAATGTGGTGTTACCAATTGTGACGGGGAATGTCAAAGCTACGGGATCCTTGCACTTAAGTGGGAGTTTGTGTTGTAAGATTGCCGAAGCATTCTCCCCCACACTAAGCACTTCATTACCTTTGAGCCTTTGTTTATAGGTACACAAGTCCTTCAACACCTTTGCATACTTTGGAACTTGCTTGATAGTATCTATGAGTGGTATGTTCACATGGATCTTCTTAAGAATGTCTAAAATCTCCTTTTCTAGTTCCGCCTTCTTGGAATTTGCAAATCTGCGAGGGAAAGGTAAAGGAGGAACATAAGTAGAAACCGGAGTTTTAGAGTTAGAAATAGGTACCTCAGAAGTTTGGGGAGAATCCTCATTTTTCTCCTCCAAAAAAGGTTCCTTTGGTGTTTCCACCTTGCCCAAATCAGTAACTTCGGGTTGCACAAGTTGTGTACCACTTCTCAACGTAATTGTATTGACGTCCCCTTTTGGGTTTATAGGTTGAGAAGGGATTTTCCCACCATTTTGTGCCTTCAATTGATTCAAATCAATAGCCATAGAACCAACTTGATTTTGCAAATCCTTAACCGTACTCTCTGTTCTTTGCATAAAAGATTTCAGCAACTCTTCCATATTGGACCCCATCTTTTGAGGTTTGTTGTTGTTGTTGAAATTGTTGTCTTGGCTGGAATTATTGTTGTTGAGGTTGAAATCCACTCGGATAGTTGAAGGTAGGTTGTTGAACCGCTCCTTGTTTATTGGCATAGCTAAAATTGGGGTGATCTCTCCATCCCGGATTGTAAGTGTTAGAGTAGGGATCATACCGTCTTTGTTGATTTGGAAAGACCGCATTAGCTTGCTCGTCCTCATAAGCTTGAGAGGAACTTGGTATCACCGCGACTGCAACTTGTTGCATCATTGCTGTCATGTTACCCATTTGTTGACGAAGTTCCTCGACCTCGCTCACTTCATTCACTTTCCTAAGAAGCACATCCGAACCACGACTTAAAAATTGTTGGGAGTTTGCTGCCATGCTTTCAATCAACTCTCTAGCTTGTGCAACCGTCTTGCTCAGTAGTGCACCACCACCCGCAGCGTCAAGAAGGTTCCTATCACTTGATTGGAGTCCTTCATAGAAGTATTGGATGATCATAGCGTCACTGAATTGGTGGTGAGGGCAGCTTGCCACCAATCTCTTGTATCGTTCCCAACATTCATATAAGGATTCTCCCACATTTTGCTTCATCCCACAAATCTCCTTCTGAATTTGAGTAGCCTTTGATGCGGGAAAATATCTCTCTAAAAAGAGTTTCTTCAGCCCATTCCATGTCGTGACACTTCCGGGAGGCAAATAGTACAACCAATCCTTAGCACTATCCATCAAAGAGAAACAGAAAACTTTCAACATTGCACCGTTGGTAGGCTGGGAAAGATGCCTACGACTATGTCTACTGCAAGTGCACAGCGCCTGTTGGAGGCGTGGCAAGTACAAGTCGATCCACAGGGAAATGGAGTGGCTTAAGTTGATCTAAGGCTTTGCTAAACTAATTTCTAAGAAGTGACAGAGTTGTTTTGGTGTTGGTGTCGATACGACTATGAGCTGTGGTTGTAAGTCTAAGTTGCAAAGACAGATTGTAACTAGGTTATTGAGAGTACTAGGGTGATTGAATCAACCCTCTAGTTCTAAACTAAGGCAAAGCAAGTTCTTATTGTGTCTTGAACCTTCCCTTGAAGGCCTCAGGTGGATTTTTGATTAACTAATACACTAATTCTCCCCTAGTATAGATTGTCTTCTTACAGTACAATCTATCACAGGATTATTAAATTTACCAGCTAATTATCAATCCTAAAACAGTGTAAGCACATCAAGAACAACATAAATATTGATCACATTAGCATACAACTAGGGGTATCATCTACACCCTAGTAATGAAACTTAGAACATAATTAAAACAATTAAAAACACAAATTAACTAAGTTTGTGCTCTGGCTAATCCAGGCATAACATTCACATACTCTGCTCATTCCTATTTATACAAAAATCTCTCACAAGAGTTTCAATTCAACAAAACCAAGAGAGACCCACTCACCAAAACATCTGAATCGAGTGTTTCCCTCTGCTAATTCGACTATGCAAGTCTTTGTTCCCTCCTGTTGACAAACCCTAATTCTATCTATCTCAAACCTAGCTTCTAGGGTTATGAGAGAAGCTAAGAAAGAGATAGGTAAAACTAGGAGGCGGAGATGGTGGCCGCGTTGCTGCTGCTGTCGGGAGAAGAAACTGGTGATGGTGGTGATGGCTCTGCTCTGCCATGGTATGGTCGGGGGAAGAGAAAATGGGTTTCTCTGGTTTTTATCGGGGATAAAGAAAAGAGAAATGGAGCTGGGGAGTGTTTGGTTTGGGTGAAGGGATATAGGTGACTTCGATGTGAAGCCGGAGAGCAAGCGGAGAGTTGATGTGCCTGAAGGACCGAGCGTTGGATGCGGATGGGTGAGATCTTTACGGCTCAGAATGAATCGGGTGTGGACTCGAGTTATGGGCCGGGTCTTGGACTGCCAAGCCTATGTCTTGTAGATGGATTGCTTCTTGTTGGGTTGCACTGATGCGCGCGCGGGCTTTTGCTTTTATCTCCATAGACGCTCGTCTCCAATTTTGTGCTCTTTTGGCTCCTCAATTTCTTCGAGCTTTATTTATTACCTAAAAACACAAAATTAATTAGTACAAATATTTATTCTTGAAAACAAAGAAAATACATAATCTGGGATAATATCTGATTTTTGAGCACAAAAGATGAGTTAAATGCCAATAAAAAGGTGTATAAATATGCAATATTTGGCACTCATCAACCGTCCGCCTCAATAACCGATGGAACAATGGTATGGAAGTCCATAAGATGTTTGTTTGGGTTTTCATTCACCATGCCATGGAACTTTGGTAATTCTCTAAGCAATCCCGGCTTGATCTCAAAAGTAGAGTTTGTTTGAATACACCCATGTTGTGTATCAAGCCTATGAGAAGCTAACTCCTTGAGTGAACGATTTGCATCACCCATTGCTTCTTCTTTTTCTTCAAAAGGTGGTTCTTGTTCACCCGGAACCTCTTGTTCTAAAACTGCTTCTTCTTGTTGGAAAGTCTCTTCTTCTACTTCCAACTCTTGTTCTTTCGTTGTGTCTTGACTTGGTTGGAGTATTGTGCCTCTTCGAGTAGCTATCCCGCACCTTGGATAATTCCAATCTTTAGAAGTTGGGGATTAGGTACCTGAAAACAATTCTCGCAAACAAGTGAGAAACAAGACAAGAAAACAAGAAGCAAAGATAAAAGCAAAAACAAAAATAAGAAACTAAAAACTTAATAACTAGCCGTATGCCTCCTCGGCAAATGGCGCCAAAATTTGATCGTATGTATGCGTCAAAAATAATTTCACTTTCCTAAAGTATATGATAAGAAAGAGTTCGTTTCCACAGAGAGGCAATTGTAGTTATTATGTATTCAATTTCTTAAAGTAACCAATTGGGGGGTTTTCTGATTTTATGTAAGCAATAAAAGTAAATCAAAAACAAAGTAAATTGTAGAAAGTAATCAATGAGAGAAAGATATTGGTCAAGGAATTCATCTTCAATCTTAGACATGTGCTTGAATATATGATTAGAATTACAATTTAATCTCTTTTATTATCAAAAGCCTAGAGAATCAAGAAAGAAAGATAATCTATTAATTTCCTAAGTTCATTAACACACACATTAGAGCTGCGTATGTAAATTCTACCTAAAGAATAACCTAACGCCTTGCGCTAATTAAGTTCAATTCCTAGGAGCATTAAGTTTCAGAAATAGGCTAATCAATGCAATTGTCATACATTGCGCATAATAATTAGGACAATGTTCAAACTCTACATATGATTACGAGAGTGTATCACTACAAACCGTAAACATATCATGCTACTTGTATTCAGGGTTATCGCTCGATGAAAAACTCTAAAATAGTTATGGACAAGGATGCAAGTTCAATTAATTGGCCACTTAACTAACCAAACATCTTAGTCCTATCACAATACATCAATCATGTGATTATTAAAAATATTAGAGATGTGAACGATAATCAAGACAGAAAACTAATACATAAATCAAGCACAAGTTTTAGAAATAGGACTACATCCTTAACCAATAATATATAAATTAGCTACTCATAGCTATGGAGTTCATCACAAAAATATGAATTGAATAAAGAATAAGATGAACAAAAGCAAACCCTAGTAGCGTAAACAAAAGCGGCTCTCTCCTTAGCTTCCAAGAAAAAAAACGTGCTCAAAGTTGTAGAAATCTTTCCTTTAAATAGCTTTGCTTTCCAAAATTAGGTCAAGTCTCAAAGGTCCAATAGATAGAAGTCCACCAAGCCCATATGTGAGAAAAACCCATGTAGAAAATATGCCCCAAAAACTGTCGCCGGAAAACTGGTATTATGGCCGAAAATCGGCCGGAGAAGTGACCGGAAAACGACTCAGGTGACCGACAAAGTCCATCCGGTCACCGGTCAACGATTCAAATCGGTCGGGTTAACTTAGTCAGGACGGTCGGGTCAACTCAGTCAACTGAGTCACAACGGAGTCATCTGGGATGAGTCAGCTGCTAGTCAGATAAGTAATGTCTGAGTCAGAGGCTAACTCAGCTAGGCCAATGCAATCTTGCACAGGCCATAAATTGTGTTGCACCAACATGGCGCTTCACAACCTTCTGCTTGCAACTATACACTTGTAATCATCTTCTCGGCACCACCTCTTTGCACTCTTGCTCGGCTCAATTCCGTTAAAAGCATCACCTCGCAATTCCAACACCCATCCATGCACAACTTATAAGCCTGCACCCTTCAGTAACACATCCACCAGAACCAGTTGTTCTCTTGGCTTTAAAACTGTACAATATCATCACCATATAAGCTTCAGCTTGTACTCAGAAACAACAGAATATGCATAGCACCATCTCGGCTTCATCTCGGTATAACCACAACCACCACTGCAAAACCTAGGCATACATCTAATTTCGGCTTTACTGCATTCTGCACTTCTTGTCAGTTCAAGTCACACTGACCCATAACTTCAATTCTACTCTCTCAGCAGCACATCCACTTGCAGCCATCTCATACTTTGCAGCTTAACTTCAGCTGCTGATAGGTGTAGAATACATCGTATTTACTATCTAGAGTTTATGCTTTCTTTGCTATTTTTCTTGTAAATTATGTATTTTACGCTTGTTTTGAGTCTTATAGGTACTTTGGAGTCGCATGGAGGAAAAAGAAGAATAAATCACCCAATTTGAGCAAAATGGCAAAAATGTCGTTTCATGGGCGAACACTATCTGGAGCCCAGTCAAGGTTAAGGGGCATCTTTCTTTTGGAGAGGCACTAAAGACAGGTCCAGCTGAGTTAAGGGGTTGTCAGGTATCCCTTATCAATTATCAGAGGGTGTAATTATCCCTGGGGTGTAACCATCCAACCCAAGTCACACGATTCTAAATCGAGAAGGTTATCTTCTCTTAACCATTTATTCAAAAAAATTGAGAAGAAAACAAGAGCAGCGAGTCTGCTAACTGTGAAGATCAAGATCGAGAAATTACGAAGAAATTGAAGGAGTATTTGAGGCAGAGAAGAATTAAAGATGGGTTCAGCTTGTAAGAGATGAAGAATTGGAACTGATGAAAGTGAATGGGTCTCTGTGATGTTCGATTGAGGAGATTCAAGGGTTTTTGGATGTTGAAATTGAAGAGAAGAAGAAGGTGGTATCAGTGGAGATGTTCATGGGATTCAATGGATCTAAGATGGGTTTCTTAAGGCTCGAATTCATGAGTCGGGGATGAAGAGATAAGTGAAATGAAACTAGGGTTTGTATAGGAAGAGAAAGGGGATCTGCTACTGTGTTGAGACGAAGAAGAAATTGGATGAGGGATTTGATTTAGACATGAAAGTGAAGGTGTTATTAAGGTGAATCTGAGCTACAATTGAAGTTATGGTGCTAATGCTTGAGAAAATGAAGCCTGGGGGTGATTATGACTCAGGTGGAGGTTGGATGAATCGAGTGTTGTCCATTGCGGGGCTCTTCTTGTGACAAGGGGTTGTGCTCGATGATACCGTTGTTGTAAGTCAAATTGGTTGTGTGATTGAAATTACAGGGAATTGATGTTGAGTTTGGCTATGAATTTAGCTGCAAGGGTCAATGATGGCATAGCTGATGCTACAGCTGTGGTGTTGAGCAAGAGAATTACAAGGTTATGATGCTGATCCATGGGAAATGGCAGGTTAAGGCAGATGGTGCTGTTATGAGCTGAAGGTCAAGTTGGAGTTGATGTAAGAAATGCTGCTGCTAGGATCTGAGGCCAGAAAGGATATGGAATTGAATCACAGGGAGAAATTGCAAGGATTGTGCTGCTCTTGAGCTCAAGATGGTGGCACTGGCAATGTACTTGCACTGTAGGATTGAATGAATGGTCTTGTGCCATGATGCAGCTACAAGTGGTAATGTGATTGAGCTGCATCAGTGAAGCATGATGGTTGATTTGCAGGAAGGGTTATAGCTGTTACTGGTGATGCTGTTGCTTTGAGATGTATGTTAGGGCTGGCTGTGAAATGTGGCTGTGCTGGAGAAATGGGTTCGAACTGCAGGTGCTGGGCTGTTGTGTGGGAGTACCAGCTGGTATTATTGCCAGTGGAAGTTGGAGTGTGCAGAGTGTTTCGAATGGGATTTGCTGGTGGTACTGAAGCTGCAGGAAGAATAATGCAGCTGTAGTTGGAATGGGATTTGCAGTGTGGAGAGTAACAGGGAATCGAGGTGCAGCTGTAGATCAGATGGAGAGAGTCTGTTCTGGTGATGGCGTGCAGTTCAGGAAGAATAATGCAGCTGTAGTTGGAGCTTGAAATTGCAGGGAAAGTTCTATTGCAGTCTGTGGATGAATTGGTTGTATTTGGAAGTGGAGAAGTTACAGCAGGGAAGAGGCCATCATGGATGGATATGCACAAGGATGGTGCATCACAAAAATAGGCCTGTGCAATGGCTTAGGAGGTTAGACCCAAGTCAGCCCAGTTAGCTCTCATGAATAGCTGACTCGGGTCTGATTCATGATCTGACTCGCATCTGACTCTTGACCTTAACCCGGTTTGACTTAACGAGCTGACTCGTTGACCCGACCCATTTGACCCGATTGGAATCGTTGACCGGTGACCAGGCGGACTTTGCCGGTCACCGGAACCGTTTTCCGGCCACCTCTCCGACCGGATTCCGGCGATGACGTCAGCAAATCCGGCGACCAGTTTTGGACCCAAAATTTCCAGAGATTTATTTTCACACATGGGCTTGGTGGACCACTTGGAGATGGGTTTTGAGAAGATTTGACCTAAATTTGGAAAGAGTATCCTTTTGGAATTGAAGAAACATATAAATAGAAAAGTCTTTCTCAAACCTAAAAATATCTCCATTAGGGAGGCCTCTACTTTTGTTCTAGGGTTTCACATGATAGATTCTTCAAAATTCTTTGTGATGATTTCCAAAAACCCAAGTAGTTGATTTATTATTATTGGTTAAAGATGTAGTTGGATTTTGAAAACAAGTTATGGATTTCTATGAATTAGTTTTCTCTCAAAATCATTGTTTGATTTCTACGGTTTATAATAATTGCATGATTGATGTTGTTAGGGTGTAGAATACATCCTATTTACTATCTATTGTTTATGCTTTCTTTGCTATTTTTCTTGTAAATTATGTATTTTACGCATGTTTTGAGTTTTGTAGCTACTTTGGAGTCACACGGAGGAAAAGAAGAAGAAATTACTCTATTTGATCCAAAAAGGGCAAAATTGTCATTTCAGGGGCGAACACTATCTGGAGTCCATCCAAGGTTAAGGGGCAACTCTTTTGGGAGAAGTACTAGTAGCAGTCCATCCAAGGTTAAGGGGCTATAACTTGGTTACCCTTATCGAAGAACCCGGTACCAATATCCCGCTTCAAATCAATTTAACCCTAAATCGAGAAAGGGTTTTCTTTCTCTTCAATCATTTTCATTTATTCATTCTCACCGAAAATTGAGAAGAAGCGGACAACGATTTCAGCTGTCGAATCGAGATGATGAGTTGATTAGGGTTGAAGTTGTTTCTGCAAATAAGAACCAGAGGTTTCGAAGTTCATAGACAGATTTAAAGGGTTTGTGGTAATTGTTTTGGAGATTCGCTGACGCAGAGAAGATCGTTTCGATCGAGAAGAACACAAAGATGGGTTAATGGATGACGTGGGTTTGTAATCTCATTTCTGGTGATACACAGAGATGAAGGAATTGATGGGTCTCGGGGTTGAAATTGTTAATCGAGCTAGGGTTCGATTCGAATTATTGAGTTGAGAAATTGAAGATGAGTTCGATCTGTGAAGAGGTGAAGTTGATGTTGATCTCAGAAATGGAGTCTGGGTTCGGATTTATGTTGAATTTAAAGGGTTTGGTAAATTGATGAATTGAACTCAATGGGTTTTCTCGATCTGAGTATGGAATTGAGAGATATGCAATTGCTGTTGTGATGATGAGATAATGAAATAGACAGAGATGATTCTGCCATCAATTGATAAAGAATGGGAGATTGAAGGTGAAGTGATGATTTTCATGGGTTTTGTCCTGTGAATGATGAAACTGAATGGAGCAGAGAAGAAAGTGAGTCTGTTGAAATTGGCAGGAAGCGATGAACATAGATGATATTGCGGTGACTTTTAGTGGAGGAAACAGGGGGGAGACGTTCTTTGTTGTTCAAAATCGAACACGATGGGTTTATTGGCATGAATCGTGGAAATTGAGTTGATTAGGAATGTGGAATGAGTAGGTGATGTTGATTGCAGGTGGAGATAGGAGCTGATGATTGCATAGCTGAGCAACTACTGGTAGCTATTGGAGCTGTATGAAGCTACATATGATGAAGGGAAGGAGCTGTGTAGATCTGCAGGTAATGACAATGCTGGTGATATGAGTGATTAATGTGTGGTAGTGGTGATGAATGAATGAGCCAAGGATTTGGTGATGGATCTTCTTGGTAATTTGCAAGTAGATGAATATGCTTGTGCAAGGCGAGATGATGTGCTTGTATTGCGGTGAAGGTTAAATGAGTTGTTGTTTGTATGAGACCCTTGAGTTGCAGCAGATGTGTGTTAGGGTGCCGAGATATGCTTAAGCCGAGGCATGTGCGGTTTGTATGAGGTAGGTGGTTATCTCTGGTGGTTGAAGTGCAGGCGAGTTGTAGCCAAGTTTATGGTAGTATTGTGATGGTTGGACTGAGATGGAAGCATCAGTGTTGTTGCTTGCAATGAGCTTGGTAAGAAGGAAGGATGGAATTGCAGGAATGCTGGAGCTACAGAGATGGTGATGGAGCATTTACTTAACTCAGAGTTGCAAGTGTTGGGAGTGGCAATGCTCAGCCATTATGGGCTGGATGAAGAATAGTGCGGAGCCCATTTTGGGTGGGCAAAGCCGTGGCTGTGCAAGACTTTGGCCTCGCCATGAATCGGACTGACTCGTGGTTGACCGGTTTGACCGAGTTAGATCGATGATTGACCCGGTTGATCGACGGTTGACTTTTGACCGTTAGTCCTAACGGTGGATCGACGGAATATTCCGCCGAAGATTCCGATGACCGACGATAAATTTCGGGTGGCCTGCGGCGACTTTTCGGCCGGATTCCGGCCATAATACCGATTTTTAAGGTGACCAAAATTCGAATTTTTGTGGACTTCTCTCATGGGTGTGAAGACTTGGACTAGGAATTGGATGGAGAATTTGGCTCAAATTTGGAAAGAGAAGATGAAGAGTTGAGAAAAGCTTGGATTTGGAAATTGAATTGCTAAAGGAAAAGGATTCTAATCCTTGGAAGATTTGGAGAATATTGAAGCCTATAAATACAGAAGTTTTCTACATCTTTTAACACACCTTTTACACACACAACACTTGTGTTTTTGATAGCTTTTGAAAATTCTTCTTTTTAATTATTTGTGTGAACTCTTGAAAATTCTCCTTTTAATATTTATTATTTGTGTGAATTTCAAAAGCATGAGTAGCTAATTTTCTTATTGATTGAGGATGAATTCCTAGTTCTTAACATGATTTGAGTTTTGCTTCAATTCTATCTTGAGGTTTTTCACATAATTATCGCTTGTTTTTACTAATAGGAATGTTTATTCATTCATGATTGATTGATAGATTGTTTGGAGTGCACGCTAAATTGATTTGTTAATTTGATCTAAAGCTAGTGAAAGTTAGGAGATAAGTAATCGTTTCTTGACTTTTTACATAAGTAGCAAACACGAGACCTTGCGGAGGGATTCCGTGGAGCAATTGTGTGTGAAAACAACGTTAGCAAGTAGACCTTGATCTAAGAGTCTAACTACTAATATTGACCTAATAAGTTCATGAATCTTAATGCGTTTATTTAAATTACATCTAGAGTGATCTACTACTAGGTGGTTTGGTAAATAGAATCCGGTAGTCGAGAACTTCCGTGTCCGGTGATATAAGGGATTTAGGGGTTTAGCACTGATCTAGTTGCTTTACCTACGGTTGGTGATAATTTGTGACTAATAACAAGTAGAAAAGAACATAACTTGATTCATTGTTTCATAACGAAGAAGGATTCCTTGGTCTTGTCTCTCTTATTGCTTTCAACTTTCGATTTTAATTGCTTTGTTTATTTTCTTTTGCTTTTTACACCCCCCTTTTGTGACAATTTTTACAACTAGATGACCGCTACCACGGTGGGATGGCCGATCGAAAAAGTTGACGTAAAACTAAATTTTGTGTTCACAATTTAGTTCCGCCGTAGGGTGAAAATATTATTTTTCCTGAGACGGCACGAAGGTATAATTTTTCCAAACACGACGCGAAAGTATCATTTTTCCAGACAGGTAGGCCATGGTATATTTTTACGTTGCAAATAATTTGGTGGTGATTCAACACCATATGTTGTGCTTTTCATTTTAAAATTAGTTGTTTGTTATACTTAGTCAATCATTTTATTTTTCTTGTAGTTTCTTTCAATTTTTTTTAAGATATGTCTAATTTTAAGCTATGCCTAATTTTTAAGGAGAAAAGATACAAAATTTGGAGAATAATAAAAAAAAATTGAAAAACAAAAATTTGATATCATTGTTTGTGCTCATTGCATAGCTAATTTAAAGGGCTTTCCAAATATATAAAATTTATAAAAATACGACTTGTAGTTTGAAATATACGAGGTTTTTAAATATATAAAAAAATGCATTTACCTGTTGTGCCCTTTTTTTGGTTTATTTTAAAATGTCTAATACCTTATTCCCTTCCTCTTTGGTTTATTTACGAAAATGTCTAAAGGAAAAAAGGTAAAATTTGATTTAGAGGGACATCTTAGTCTTTTCAGTGTCCGGACCAAAATTCAATCTTTTTTGTGTAATTGAAAAAAATGTCACGCTTCACATTGACACAAAGTCACCATATATAGAGTCCTCCCTCGCTTCGCTCGGTCGGCCTAACTAGAATCTCTTGCTCCTCGTGGGAACGAACTTGACTTCCATTATATTATTTTTAATTGAGTGGAAACGTTAATTAATTTGATTGCACCTACGACACGCATCAGATGTATTGCAATATGATTGAATGTTTGTTTAGTTAAGTCTAGAATTGATTGAACTCACATCCATATCTATAGCTATTTTAGGGTTTTTCATCAAGCGATAACCTTGAATACGAGTAGCATGATATGATTCTAGGTTGTAGTGATACATCCTTGTAGTCATATGTAGAAATTGACCTTTGTCCGAATTGTCATGCGCAATGTGTGATAGTTGCATTGATTAGCCTATTTCAAAACTTAATGCTCCTAGGAATTGAACTTAATTAGCGCAAGGCGTTAGGTTATTCTTTAGGTAGAATTCACATACGCAGCCCTAATGTGTGTGTGATGAATTAGGAAATTAATAGATTATCTTGCTCTCTTGATTCTCTAGGCTTTTGATGATAGCGAGATTAAATACGAATTCTATTCATATATTCATAAACTTGTTTACAATTGAAGATGAAATCTTTATCCAATATTTTCACCTCCTTGATTTGCGTGTTTACTTTTATTTGATTCGCTTTTATTTTATTTCCGTTTATAAAAATCAGAAAATCCTCGGTGTTTTATATAGGAAACCATAACATATTGACAACCAAGACCTCTCTCGTGGGAACGATCCTTTCTTGCCCTTGCTTCATTATATATTTTGAGTAGTAAGAAAGTGTAATTATATTTGTGTCGGCCGACAACCTAGGTCAAATTTTGGCAGATTCTTGGGAGGCAGCGGTTGTTAATTGTTTTTGGTTTCTTATTTTTGTTTTTAGTTTTGTTTTACTTTTTCTTATTCTTTGGTTCTTAACCGAGTTTTGAGAATCTCGTTTCAGGTACCAATTTCTATGGATGGAGCATATTGGAGCAATCAATACGGCTTTCAACCTCAACAATATGACAACTATCACCCTTACGGGGAGTACAATCAAAACCAATCCTTTGGTTATGGTCCATACTCCACGTACCCTTTTAGTTGTTCTCATACATTCCATCCTTCTTATGGTGGGTATGTAAGTGAGCAACCACAAAGAGGGGATGATACTTGTGCTCCTATTCATATTTCTTCTAGTTTGGTAGATGAAATGCAACAATTTATGGACAGCATGGAGTCAATTCGTAGACAACCAAGCGTGGAACCAATTTCATCGACCGAATGTGCTCATAGTATGTATGGCCCAATTTATGATCGTAGTTATGATCATTCACCCATTCAAAGGGAAGATAATTGGCCTAACAATACTGAAGTAAGTAATTCTAATTTTGCCTTGTCGAATGAGCTTTACAAACAAATGGAACACTATATTCAGAATTTGGATGGATCACTCCAAGAGCTTCAAAGAGGTGTTTCCGACGTAAGAAAGGGCATTGATGAATACATAGAGGAAATGAATAATTATGTTGAAAAAGGCGAACCTTTGGGGACTTTCGTTGATATTTGTGTAGTTAACTCCACTCTTGATCGTAATAATGATCATTCACCTATTCAAAAGGATGAGTTGGAGATTAGCAACACTAAATTCAGCGAGAACCAATCTTATGTTGACTATGATAGTGATGATGATTATTATGAAAATACATCGTTTGAACAAATTTATGGTGACATCCCCGAGGAGTGTACAATGGAGTCTTTTTGCGATCAAGGTAAAGTTGAAAAGGAATATGATGACACTAGTGTAGCTTACTCGAGCATTGATCTTTATAATGATCAAGAACCTATTCAAAAGGTAGAGCTTGAGGATGATGCAAGGAGTGTTCTAAAGAAATTCCTTATGGACAATATTGCATCCGCAAAAGAGTATGTGCCTTACAACAAGGAGGAATGTGTTGAGAATGTGACCGTTATGACCAATATTGTGGAAGACCCAATTGAACTTGTGAATGATTGTAATGATGATGTTTATGTCGAGACTTTGGTTAAGGCAGAAACGGACGAAGAATGGTTGCAAGGTTTGATAGAGGACCATGATATACAAGAGGTGAATAATTCACTTGAATTTTTCAAGGATGAAGAGGATTCCGTAATACAAGAGATTGTGCAAGGTTTATCTAACCCTTTGCCTATTGTTTCTTCTCCCTTACCTCTTATTGGTTTGAATGTATGTGCTTCGAGAATATTGTTGAATGACTTTGTTTCTCCTTTTCCGCCATTAGAGATACTTGATTCTCATACTATGCAGGTTATGGAACAACAAACCGTGGAAGTACCCGACTTCTATATTCTTTATACACTCCCAAGTGTGGACAAGAATAAGTGTGGGGGAAGCTTTTATCGGTTCATAACTTCACTTTTGCTTGATTGTACTAATATTTGTGTGAAGCTAGTGTTTCCAAAACAGGTTCTATGGAAGGATCCCCAACTTTTCAGGTTATTAGTATATGGGGAATGAATCTTGCAAGGATATAGTCGGGCTGACGACTTTAAACCAAGCGCTACATGGGAGGCAACCCACCGGTTTTGTATTTCTTATCTTTTAATTTTTCTTTTCTTGTTTTTAGCTTTTTCTTTTCGCAAATTGTTAGGATTTCCCACCTTGACTTTCTTTGGACGATTCAATTTACATTGAGGACAATGTAAAGTTTAAGTGTGGGGGAGTGGTTAAGCATTTGCGTTGTAAATTTTTCAAATTTTTCAACTTTTGTGTAATTAGTGAATAAGAAAACTCCAACTTATGGTTAGTTTAGAGTCACATAGTATACATGTCGCTAAGATTACATCGAGAATCTCACAAGAGTGACTGAACTTAGATCGGGTTTCTTAATTGTATGAGAGTTAAAGTTGGATTTAACCATGCCAGTGGAAAATAAGGTGCAGATGATTCGGTATTAGAGTAGTGATCCCTATAGTGGAGACTACCCATGTTACATAATGTGAGGCACCGACCTTCAATTCTTTGTACTGTCTAAATTTGTGCTTTTAGAGTGTGTGTTACGTAAACCGGGCAGAATGGTGAGCTGCCCAATCTCCCACCAATAGAAGCACTATTTTGATCTCTTGAGTGCTATTTTTATCAACCATGATGGTGACATCGAATTGCTAACTTACATACCACTTGTGATCTTGTTCGCAGTTAGCACCATCCACCTTATCTCTCTATACACCAACAGGTCCATAGAAACACCATCATCATCAACAAGAGGAGCATCACAAATTCGAAGGAAAGTTGAAGACGTTCAAGGTTTACAAGCAACGGTATAGAATTGAGCAGATTTCAGATTCAAGTAAAGCAACAAAACAAGGAGCAGAATTTTTATAAGTTGAAGACTATTGTACAAGAGTGAAAATTATCAAGGATGAGAGTTCGAGAAGTTTATGATATCAAGACATACAAGTTGTGAAGAATCAAGCGGTAAAATACTTATACCATGGCCTTTGTACTTACGTTTTTATTTTATTTGTATTTTACTTTCTCTTGTCTTAAAAAAAAAAAAAAAAAAAAAAATTAAAAAAAAAAAAAAAAGACAAGAGAAAATTTTTAGGTTTGTTAATAGTTTTTATTATTTTGTATTTGTTTTATTTCTCAAAAAAAAAAAAAAAAAAAAAAAAAAAAAAAACAAGAAAGAAAAAAAAATTTATTTTGGATTTGTATAGTTTGTTTTTAGTTTTGTATTCTTTCAATAAAGCCAAGGGAAGAAGGAATATCTATAATGAAGTTTCAAGCAACAAGAATTAGAGGAAAGAATCAAATTGTCGAGATTCTACGAAGTTCAAGAGTTATCATCAAGAGTTGAAGACCGAAGACGAAGATGAAGACACCGATAGAAGACCGAAGACGTTTCTATGGATGTTGTGAGAGTGGTGCTAGCTGCACGCTGAACGGATAACGAGGTAAGTAAGCATATTCTCACCTTCGTTAAGTGGTTGATTTCCTTTCGAAGAGATCGTCAGAAAAATGGGTTTTCAAAATTATAAAAGATGTGGGTTTTCAAAACATTCGGAGGGTTAAGCCTTCCTACCATTCAACGTGTCGCAGGATTCTCTCTTCATTCCTACCTGGACACATGTGTGACCCATAAAAAGCTGTTTATTATTGAGAGCAATATCATAAAACCCTTTTCTTGTGAGGCAGAGTCGAGACTTTTGATCACTCCGAACCCGAATTTATGTCGAGAAGGGATGGTTATTTCTCTCTCAATTTTTAAGAATGAGATTGTGTTCATTTATGTGTCTAATTTCTTATGACTAGTGTGCAGAATCTCTATGTCTTCTTAGCGCGTTGGATGCTATCATTACGGAGAACTATTAAGTTGGAAAAATAGGTTTTGTGGGTATATCTCTAGTAAACCCTCACGAGACTATAACTCGTCCACTAGGGACACCTAGTGGTTTAAAGGCTTGTTATTTATGCTAAAAGTGACCGTAGCCTCGACGACACGGAGTTGTATGTATGCTTTTGAATTGTTTTGTTTGATTTGCTCGAGGACTAACAAAGTCTAAGTGTGGGGGAATTTGATAGGTGTAGAATACACCGTATTTACTATCTAGAGTTTATGCTTTCTTTGCTATTTTTCTTGTAAATTATGTATTTTACGCTTGTTTTGAGTCTTATAGGTACTTTGGAGTCACATGGAGGAAAAAGAAGAAGAAATCACCCAATTTGAGCAAAATGGCAAAATTGTCGTTTCATGGGCGAACACTATCTGGAGCCCAGTCAAGGTTAAGGGGCATCTTTCTTTTGGAGAGGCACTAAAGACAGGTCCAACTGAGTTAAGGGGTTGTCAGGTATCCCTTATCAATTATCAGAGGGTGTAATTATCCCTGGGGTGTAACCATCCAACCCAAGTCACACGATTCTAAATCGAGAAGGCTATCTTCTCTTAACCATTTATTCAAAAAAATTGAGAAGAAAACAAGAGCAGCGAGTCTGCTAACTGTGAAGATCAAGATTGAGAAATTACGAAGAAATTGAAGGAGTATTTGAGGCAGAGAAGAATTAAAGATGGGTTCAGTTTGTGAGAGATGAAGAATTGGAACTGATGAAAGTGAATGGGTCTCTGTGATGTTCGATTGAGGAGATTCAAGGGTTTTTGGATGTTGAAATTGAAGAGAAGAAGAAGGTGGTATCAGTGGAGATGTTCATGGGATTCAATGGATCTAAGATGGGTTTCTTAAGGCTCGAATTCATGAGTCGGGGATGAAGAGATAAGTGAAATGAAACTAGGGTTTGTATAGGAAGAGAAAGGGGATCTGCTACTGTGTTGAGACGAAGAAGAAATTGGATGAGGGATTTGATTTAGACATGAAAGTGAAGGTGTTATTAAGGTGAATCTGAGCTACAATTGAAGTTATGGTGCTAATGCTTGAGAAAATGAAGCCTGGGGGTGATTATGACTCAGGTGGAGGTTGGATGAATCGAGGATTGTCCATTGCGGTGGCCGCCACCGTGTGACAAGGGGTTGTGCTCGATGATCTTTTGTTGTTGTAAGTCAAATTGGTTGTGTGATTGAGTTTGGCTATGAATTTAGCTGCAAGGGTCAATGATGGCAGAGCTGATGCTACAGCTGTGGTGTTGAGCAAGAGAATTACAAGGTTATGATGCTGATCCATGGGAAATGGCAGGTTAAGGCAGATGGTGCTGTTATGAGCTGAAGGTCAAGTTGGAGTTGCTGTAAGAAATGCTGCTGCTAGGATCTGAGGCCAGAAAGGAGATGGAATTGAATCATAGGGAGAAATTGCAAGGATTGTGCTGCTCTTGAGCTCAAGATGGTCGCACTGGCAATGTATTTGCACTGTAGGATTGAATGAATGGTCTTGTGCCATGATGCAGCTACAAGTGGTAATGTGATTGAGCTGCATCAGTGAAGCATGATTGTTGATTTGCAGGAAGGGTTATAGCTGTTACTGGTGATGTTGTTGCTTTGAGATGTATGTTAGGGCTGGCTGTGAAATGGGGTTGTGCTGGAGGAATGGGTTCGAACTGCAGGTGCTGGGCTGTTGTGTGGGAGTACCAGCTGGTATTATTGCCAGTGGAAGTTGGTGTGTGTAGAGTGTTTCGAATGGGATTTGCTGGTGGTACTGAAGCTGCAGGAAGAATAATGCAGCTGTAGTTGGAATGGGATTTGCAGTGTGGAGAGTAACAGGGAATCGAGGTGCAGCTGTAGATCAGATGGAGAGAGTCTGTTCTGGTGATGGCGTGCAGTTCAGGAAGAATAATGCAGCTGTAGTTGGAGCTTGAAATTGCATTGGAAGTTCTATTGTAGTCTGTGGATGAATTGGTTGTATTTGGAAGTGGAGAAGTTACAGCAGGGAAGAGGCCATCATGGCTGGATATGCACAAGGATGGTGCATCACAAAAATAGGCTTGTGCAATGGCTTAGGAGGTTAGACCCAAGTCGGCCCAGTTAGCTCTCATGAATAGCTGACTCGGGTCTGACTCATAATCTGACTCGCATCTGACTCTTGACCTTAACCCGGTTTGACTTAACGAGCTGACTCGTTGACCCGACCCATTTGACCCGATTGGAATCGTTGACCGGTGACCGGGCGGACTTTGCCGGTCACCGGAACCGTTTTCCGGCCACCTCTCCGACCGGATTCCGGCGATGACGTCAGCAAATCCGGCGACCAGTTTTGGACCCAAAATTTCCAGAGATTTATTTTCACACATGGGCTTGGTGGACCACTTGGAGATGGGTTTTGAGAAGATTTGACCTAAATTTGGAAAGAGTATCCTTTTGGAATTGAAGAAACATATAAATAGAAAAGTCTTTCTCAAACCTAAAAATATCTCCATTAGGGAGGCCTCTACTTTTGTTCTAGGGTTTCACATGATAGATTCTTCAAAATTCTTTGTGATGATTTCCAAAAACCCAAGTAGTTGATTTATTATTATTGGTTAAAGATGTAGTTGGATTTTGAAAACAAGTTATGGATTTCTATGAATTAGTTTTCTCTCAAAATCATTGTTTGATTTCTACGGTTTATAATAATTGCATGATTGATGTATTGCAATATGATTGAATGTTTGTTTAGTTAAGTCTAGAATTGATTGAACTCACATCCATATCTATAGCTATTTTAGGGTTTTTCATCAAGCGATAACCTTGAATACGAGTAGCATGATATGATTCTAGGTTGTAGTGATACATCCTTGTAGTCATATGTAGAAATTGACCTTTGTCCGAATTGTCATGCGCAATGTGTGATAGTTGCATTGATTAGCCTATTTCTGAAACTTAATGCTCCTAGGAATTGAACTTAATTAGCGCAAGGCGTTAGGTTATTCTTTAGGTAGAATTCACATACGCAGCCCTAATGTGTGTGTGATGAATTAGGAAATTAATAGATTATCTTGCTCTCTTGATTCTCTAGGATTTTGATGATAACGAGATTAAATACGAATTCTATTCATATATTCATAAACTTGTTTACAATTGAAGATGAAATCTTTATCCAATATTTTCACCTCCTTGATTTGCGTGTTTACTTTTATTTGATTCGCTTTTATTTTATTTCCGTTTATAAAAATCAGAAAATCCTCGGTGTTTTATATAGGAAACCATAACATATTGACAACCAAGACCTCTCTGTGGGAACGATCCTTTCTTGCCCTTGCTTCATTATATATTTTGAGTAGTAAGAAAGTGTAATTATATTTGTGTCGGCTGACAACCGGACAGCTGCTCAACCCCACGAATTTCAATATCACATCCTCACTGTTGACTGCTAAAGAACTCAAACCCATTGAACCACCGATTCTTCACACAAACCAAGACCCACTATCTCCAGCTCAGTTTCATATGCTCGTCGCTGCCATTGGCACCAATTTAGTCTGCACACAACCCAACTTTATTTGATCTACAATCTGATGTTGTTTTTACAAGTTGTAAGAAAGATTTGTTGCTCGGACTCTTTTTAAAGATTTGGTTTTTGATTATTAAAAGAAAATACTAAGACAAACTAATTAAAATTGATTTTTTTACCAAGGAGAGATGAGTCTAGGGTTTTGGATTCCACTACTTCTAATTTTTGTAAACTCAATAACAATTTCTTTGACAATTACTCATATTTTACTCAAAACAGTTTCGAACCCAATCTCATGCTTTGGAAAATATAACGTTACAAGCTTCTTCTTTTTTTATGACTCTCGTCACTATTTTAAGGCCTAATCCTCCTTCGCTTATAAAAGAACGGTAGAAACTACCCAAAACAATTATTACGAAGCATGAAAAGAAGAGAGAATCTTTAGACAAATTAAAAACACAAATATGGAGTAAATATGCCAAAGAAATTAATTACTAAATATTACCCATCAAAAATAGTTTCCTCCAAAACCCTAGAGAATAGATTTAGCTACTCATTGATCGAAAATTGGAGAAAATTTCATTAATCATTGTATTAAAAATAATAATAAAAATGCTTACAATGATTTCCAGTCGCTAAAGGAGTTTAACACTGAATTGAGCACCTTAGTGAATAAACGACCGTGTCTGAGGGTCCTTTGTTTTTCTACTGTTTGAAGAACGATAGAGGATTCTCTGTCGTTGTATCTAAGACTGCTTCTGCGACCGTTTTTGACAGCTGTTGTTCTTCGTGTTCTTCAATTTTGCAGCAGCATGTAACTTTTTTTTTTTAAACTTGTGGTTTCTCGATTCTAAGCCTCTACTTTCTTCTCCAAGGTCTCCGTCCTCTCCTTGGACTCGAACAACTCCTTTTTATACACAGCAACACCCTTTAGGGCAAGTAATCTCCAAAAATATCTTCCTTTTTATTTCGGCCAAGTCACATAATTTTCTTCTCTTTTTCTCCACTCGTATTTCTTCTTTTGATTCAAGATTCTATGTTTAGATAATTCTGAATTACATGGAAGATATTTTATCCCCTATTCTCCACGTAGTTGCCAAATATTTAGCCCGATAATCTTTCCACATCTTTGTTTTCTTCCAATTGACGAATGCTTCCTTATTTCTCGATTCCAACTCATTTACCAGCCCTGTTAAGTCGTAACAGGATAATCCCAACCCATTCTTGTGATTGACTCTCTCTCAGACGTGTCTAAAACTCTGCCGAAAAATATCGCAGGTAAACCCAAGAATGCGTGGTCACTCTGTTTTCATCGAATCTGGTTATTAAGCCCAACTGGATCGAATAAAATCACCATATCATCCCTGTTTAGCTGATACAAGTCAGCCCAAACGATTTGAGCCATTGAATCTCTCTCAAACAACTTTAATTATCGAACCCTAATATTGCCGGAACTGGTTTAATTCAAATCCACGACTTTAGACAATTCCAATCGATATAGAACCCATTAACAGCTCTGTTAAGACAATTAGGACAAAACCATTTAATTCCAGCACTTTAGTCTCATTATAGCTCGCCCAAATCACAAACACTAATCTGCGGCCATTGAAAATCAATTCTACCGCCAAAACAGAATTCAAATTGTTGAAGATGACTGCCCCTTATCCATTTCAGGTATCCCTTTAGAAATTTGGGCTACGTTTAGCAATTCTTGGGGGTGCGAATAGCAATTTGTGGGTACAAAGATGACTTTTGGGATGTATACAGTGAAAAACTCCTAGGCGACTTTATCAACTCCTCCGGGCGCCTTTATCGACTCTTCTGGGACGTTTCTGGGGGTGCCTTTAGTAGTTTCTCGAGCAGCCATCTCTTACTTCTCATATTCACTTCTTTTCTTCAATTTCATCACTAAGGTTGCCATGCTTTTCAGACAAAACTTGCATCACTAAAGCCGACATGCCTTTCAGAGAAGAAGAAATAAAAGCAAATAATGAGAGATAATTTGCCTCCATCAGTAGTTGCACATGAAATGACACTTTAGCCCTTTTAAGCGACGTTTCCTCTTCTTTTGCTCCAAAGTACCTAAAACTCAAAATCAAATAAAAGATACATAATTTACAAGAAAACATAACAAAGAAAGCATAAAAAATAGATAAATATCAAGGTGTTTTAGACACCTATCACAATCTCACCAGTTTGCATCTCTCAATACTGCTCCACGTCCAGCGTAACCCATTTTTTTCTTCAATTGAGTTCTTGCCTTTACCAGCTGCAACTGCAACAACTTCTCAAACATCACAAGCCAGTTTCAATCCCATTTATGTCTTGCCTGTATCCACTGCAAATCTTGTAATTCTCAGCTGCACTCACTCTGTTACTCTAGTTCAGAACCACAACCATTCTGCAGCTGCAATTGCTTGCCACTGTCAAATTCCTAAACATACATCTATACAACATCATCACTTTGACAGCCAGCACCAGCTCCCAGCTGCAATAAATGTCTTAGCTCAAGAATGAGATCTTAACCCTTGATAAACATGACTGTATTCTACCATTACTGCATTGCAATTCCATTCACCACCGACTCTTAATGCGCCAATTCCGTTATCGCTTCAACAACGGCTCATTTCAGTTGCGACGCAGTAACCTGACACCAGCATAACCACCTACAATTTCATGCATTCTCAGCTTCAACAGAAGCTCCTTTTTTAGCTTACTCATCTCTGAAGTTGCACCCATATCCACCAGTTCAACATCTCATACAGCCACACATGTCTCGGCTTTATCATCAGTTCATTGCACCGCAGTACACTGCAATTCCTTCACCGCCTACTCCTATACGTCATTTCATCTTACCAACACAACCATTCCTAGCACCATCTGTTGCAGCTCTTTCACATCCAATTCCACCTGCAATTCAAATACCAGGGTGCATTTTCACCTGAGTCCCCACCATTAATTCCATTACCAGCACCATCTTCTCAAGAATCAATTATTATCAATTCAAATACACCCATCAATTACCACAGACACCTCCATTAAAAGAAGCGACAACCAATTTTAACAACAACATCTTCTCTGTTTTCTATTCAACAAAGATAGCATCATTCTTCTCGCTTCTCCATTCGAACTCTAATTCAAAACCCACTTCAAATCCATCGATCTCTTCTCTTGACTGATTGCAACTCAACCTGACCTCATACCCATTTAATCTTCTCTTTATATTAACACCACCAGACGATTCAGGAAAACCCTTTTCTCGATCTTCTCTCAATTTCAGTTCTTCCACAAACCCATCTCTAATTTCCTCAAATTAGTCATCGTAACCCTTTTCTCGATCTTTCTCTTAATTTTTGAGTTTGATAGCAACATCAAATTCTAATGAATCGATCCCATTAATTTGATACAGATCCCCTTTGTTTCTTTGTAAACCAATTCTTCCATCTGCAATCAATATCTCTACAGCCCAATTTCTCGATTCAATTTCAACAAACTCTTCTGCATCTCCTGGCTCATCATCTATGGCTTCACGACCTAGTTTTTCAAAATATGATGTACCTCCATCAACAACTTTATCTTCTTCTCGGTCAATTTCAGGTTAACCCCTCTCGACCTCCACTTCTGTTGAGCAGCAGAACGAAATTTGGGAAAGAAAAACGAATGATAAAATAGTTTCTCAATTTCAGGGTTTGGTGTAATAACTGGGACGACTATTAACACCCATGGGTGTTTTTAGCAATTATTTTTAGACTCCAACTGGTTGTCCCTTATCTTCGACTGGGATCCGAATAGTACTTGCGATGAAATGACGCTTTTGCCTCTTTTTGCTCTAAATGCACGATTTGTTCTTCTTTTGATCCAAATGACTCCAACACACCTAATAAACTCAAAACCAAACATAAGAGATGCAATTCACAAGGATAATAGTAAAGAAAGCATAAATACTAGATATAAAATTAAGTGTATTAGACACATATCATAATGGTTCTTGGATCTGGAATGGGATTTGTAGAGGTCTTGACATTATAAAAAAGCATGTTGTGTGGGAAGTTGGTGATGGCTCTTCTATCTTGATCTGGAAAAATAGATGGGTTCCATCTATTTCAACCAATGTTAACAGCCAATATCAGTTGATAGGTGTAGAATACACCGTATTTACTATATAGAGTTTATGCTTTCTTTGCTATTTTTCTTGTGAATTATGTACTTTACGCGTGTTTTTGAGTTATTAGGGACTCTGGAGTCGCACGGAGAAAAAGAAGAAGAAATCACCCAAATTGAGCCAAAGGGCAAAATTGTCATTTCAGGCGAACACTAATGGAGCCCGATCAAGGTTAAGGGACAACTTTCTTTGGAGAGGTGTTAAATGACAGCAAAGCAAATGTTAAGGGGCTACCACTGGGTACCCCTTATCTGCCCGATCCTGGTGGCTATATCCACCATCACTTCTACAACAAAACTAAAGTTTCCGTGAGAAATAAATTTCTCATCATTATCATCTACATTTATTTCTTCTCCGCTTATCCGAAATGGGGAGAATGTATGAAATAGTAGAGAAGAGAGGTCGACGAGTTAAGAGAGATTAATGAAGCAAAAATTTGGATTAAAGATGGGTTAATCGATGGAGTTACCGGTGAAGAATGATGATTTTTGGTGATGAGATAGAATTGAAAAGGGATCCGAAAGTTGAAATAAGGGTTTAATGGAATGAAATTGGTATGAAGATGAGAGAATGAAGAAGTTTGAGAGGTGGTTAAGCTTGGGTCGAGGTTGAATTAACTACCGGTGTTGTTGATTGAGAAGAACAGTAAATTAGGTTTGTGATGTTTAAATGGGATTTTGCGTGAGTTTTCATTTGCGAGTGAGAAGGAATTGAAGACTTGTGATGGGTTGGTATGAGATTCGCAGAACGATTTGAGTTGGAGAATTGTTGGTGTTGATTGGAGGTTAAGTTCATGAGGTCCGAGTTTGAAGTGAATTGAATGAGATGTGTGGTAGTAGAGATGAAGTCTGTTGTCTTTGATAGTCTTTGGGTTTGTGGTGGTGGGCAAAGCAATTGATGGTGTTGGCCACGAGCTTGTGAGACTGCAGTTTGTGTTGATTGTACACTGTGGCTAATGTGTTACGTGTGGAAGTCTTTGGTGTCGGGTGGTGGTAATGGCTAGGCAAAGCGAGAGATGGAGGTCTTTGGAGAGTAGATGCGTAAGCAAGATATTGTGATACAGCCGAGGAGGAGCTGGAAAACAAGATTTGGTGTCGGATAGCGTTGGTGTTGAGATTGCGGTGTCATGGCGAGTGGAGCTGTTTGTTGTATTTGAGTTGCCGATAGGAATGCAATTTGTGAAATATTGCGAGGAGCCGAGGATATTGAGAGTGGGCTGCAATTAGTTGTGGAGAGTGGATGAATTGCCCGGTGCGGGACTTTGTTTGTGGTACGGGGAGGATTTGAGAAGGTGGAAGCTACGGAATCTAGGCTCGGTGGAGACTCATGTCTTTGCAATAAGGAGGTGAAAAGCGAGAATGTGCAAATGTTGGTGCAGTGGTATTGCTTGTTATAGAAGTGCGGCTTGAGTTTGTCCGAAAGACGGGATTGCAAGCAAGAAGCAATGGCTCAGGTGTTGGCAATGAACTGAGGCAGGGAGAGAACCTGATTGTTGATAGTGGCTGCTGAGCTTATGTTGCAGGGAGGCAGTGGTGGTGCAGTTCAAAAGCCGAGTTGCGGTCAAGATAAGTGGAAATTGCACTAGAGTGCAGTCATGTCTGAGGGAATAGCAGTCCAGGTTCTGCGATGCAAGTGAGGCAAAATGGGTACTTGTGGAATTCATGGAAGCAAATTGATGGTGTTGTAGCTCAGGTTGTAGGTGCAGGCTAGGAATGCAGAGAAGAAATGGGAGCTAAGAAGATGCAGATGCAAAGCTGAAATTGCAACTAGGATGGAGTAAGTTGCATAGCCATCATGGCTGGTGCAGTCATGGCCTAATGGTTGCTGCTGAAGCACAACGATTGTGCTGCAGGTATGGCCTGTGCAATGGCCTGGCCTGGCTAAGTTAAAATCACCGGGAGAATGTCGGATTTGCTCGACTCATCCAACTCACCTTGTCACCCAGCTGACTCCCCTGACTCAATGACCTGACTCGGTGCTTGACCCAATTGACCCGGCCGAGCTGACCCAGTGGACTCGGCCGTTCTGACCCGTTGACCGGTGGCCGGTTTGACTTTGCCGGTCACCTGAACTAGTTTTCCGGCGACTTTTCCGGCCAAATTCCGGCCATAATCCCAGTTTTCCGTCGAGCGTTTTTGGGACATAATTTCTACACGGGTTTCTCTCCATGGTGGGCCGGGTGAATTTCCAACTAATGGACTTTGAAGACAAAACCTAGTTTTGGAAGGAGAAAAAGACTACAAAAGGGAAGACTTCTACAATGTTTGGGACCACGTTTTATTATTATCTCTTCTACTTTGTTCTAGGGTTTAAAAACATGAAGTATTTTCTCTTTCTTCTTGTGATGAACTCCATGAATATGAGTACCTAAGTTTATTATTGGTTATGGAATAGTTGGATTTCACAAAGCATGATTCTTTGATTCAATATATTAGTTTTGTCTCATAATTATCGTTTGCAATTCTCTGGAAATATTGTTTTATGATTGATTGATTGTTTTGTCAAGTTGCAAATTGGTAGAACTTCTAATCACATCTATTGCTAGTTTAGGGTTTATTATACGCAAAAGTGATATTCCTTGAATATAAGTAGCATAATATGATTATAGTTTGTAGTGATATATTCTTATGATCATATGTGAATCGTAACCTTTGTTAAATTGAATTAGTGCGCTTTCCACGTTCAATTGCTTTGATTGGCCTGATTTCATAGAACTTAACGCATCTAGGGAATTAAACTTGATTAGTGCTTTTACACGTTAGGTTGTTCCTTTAGGTAGAATTCATATTCGCATCTTTTAATGTGTTTGTTGATGACATGAGGAGGTTTGCGGGATATTCTTGCGATCAAGGTATTCTAGGGTCTTTGATAAAAGTTGAGATTAAATATCAATTCTAGTTATTGTGAAAAGCATGTTAGTGAATGAAAGCGAAATCCTTAACCAATATTTCTTATCCTTGATTTGATTTGTTTGCTTATTTCTTTATTTGCTTTTATTTATTTTATTTCATAAAATCACAAAACTACCGGTGTTATTTATAAGGAACCATAACAATTTGACAACCTAGACCTCTCTGTGGGATCGATCCTTTCTTGCCCTTGCTATATTTATATTTTGAGTAGTAAGAAAGTGTAATTATATTTGTGTCGCTTACGACAGCGATCATCAGTCTTGTAATATGATACTGCCTCTCAGCTTATTGATACAGACACTAAGTCTTGGAATCTCCAAACCTTGAATGCTCTTTTTGATCAGAACACTTTGAATGCTATCGTTAGTATTAGGATTCCTTTTGCTGGAAAAGATTGTCTGAGATGGCAACTTAATCCTGGTTTTCACTGTAAAATCAGCTTATAGAGCTATTCTAGATAGTAGAAATCAAGAAATTGGGTTTAGAAATACAATACCTATTTCTTGGAAGCATTTCTGGAAAACTAAACTTCCTAGTAAGATTCTTCATTTCCTTTGGAAATGTCTTCAAGATTGTCTTCCCCTAAGAGATAAGTTGTCTAGGGATTGTCCAAATATAGTTTCTCTGTGTCCTTTATGTGACATTCATACTGAGACCATGCAACACCTCTTACTTGATTGTACTTTCTCTAGAACAGTTTGGAATGCTATTGATCCTATCATGATAAATGCTATCTCTAATGTTAATATCCATGACTGGTTGTGTTCATTATTCCAGATTAATAATCAGCAGGTACAGAATAAAACAGTCCTTAAATGGTTTGCTTTATCTTGTGGCACATATGGAAAGGCAGATGTAGGAAAGTTTTTGAAAACCAGCAGGAGAATCTCAATCAACTTGTGCTTATGATTAAAACTGATTTCTCTGAATGGAATACTATGTTACTTGCTACTGCCAGAAACACTAATGTTACTGATGTGCAGGTCACTAGAGTTTGGCAGAAGCCTGTCAATACTTACATAAAAATAAATTGTGATGCTGCTTTTGATGAAATTACAAAATTAGTGGGCATTGGTCTAATAAGAAGAAATTTTTCAGGTAACTTAGATGGTGCTAGATGCTGCAAAGATAAAGCATTAGATCCTGAACAAGCTGAGGCCAAAGCTATGTTGGAAGCTGCATTATGGGCAAAGAGAAAAGGATACATGAATGTGCATCTGGAAGGAGATTGTTTAAATGTTATTAATGCTTTAAATGGAAGTCTAGAGTCAATAAAATGGACCACAAGAAACTTAGTTATTGATTGTGGCAATGTTTTGAATTCTTCTGATAGTTGGAAATGCACTCATGTGCATAGAGATGTGAATCATGTTGCCCATAAATTGGCAAAACATGGTAAAGACATATTGTCTGAAGTAGAATGGTTAAGTCATCTTCCTGTTTGGGTGATACAATGTACCCAAAGGGATGAACTCATGTAATTCTTCTCTTCAATAAATTCAAATTTTCGTATAAAAAATAAAAATAAAAATAAAACCTTGCTAAGACTTTTTTTTTTTGTGTGTGTGAAAATAAGATATATATATATATATATTACATGAAACCTCTGTTAATCTGCGGATTCATTCTAATTTAGTTGCCCCATTTAGTTGCCTGTAGCAAGGCTACAACTTCTGATTCTTCAGCTGAGAGGTCCTGAATCTTCCCATTTCTGCTGCTTGCAAAGTGACTGTCTATTTTTGAAGAATAAAGTCAAAACCGGCATCAGTAATCTCAGATAACCAGGAGGCATCACAGTTGAGTTTATAAGTATTTGTGACTGGTAAGTTCGTTTACTATATTCAGTTTTTGTCATCCTAGCTAAGTTTTCAGGGTGCCAGTAAGCATAGTGTCTAGAAATATCTAAGGCCAATTGTTCAGGTGATCTTTGTTTTCAAAAACTCTAAGACACCTTTCTTTCCATATAAACCAACACTTGGTAGCTGCAAGTGCTGTAGAGACTGAGTTTAGATCCCCTGTTCTCCATTCATTGTATCTTTCTAAGAAAGATTTAGTAGCAATATTAGAGTTTGAGTGTACTCCATGTATATATAGCCATATGAGATAAGTTCCAAACAACTTTAACATAGTCACAATCAAAAAATAAGTGATAAACAGATCTACAACATTTTGGCAGAAAGCAAATTTGTTGTCCACATCGAAAATTGAACCCAGCTTCTGATTTGTTGGTAATGCATCTTGTAAGCACTTCCAGATGAACAACTTAATTATTTGTGATGTTTCCATGCTCCATAAACCTTTCCAAAACTTTTTAGTTGAGTTTGAGACCAGGTTGGAGAGATTTAAGAGTTTAGTGTACAGGGACTTGACAGAAAATTCTCCATTTTTTATCAAAGTCCATCTCAATTTATCTTTCTTCAGATTTCCTTCTTTTGTAAGTATTGAAAAAGCGGGGGTCTAATAACCACACCCAATATTTCGCTTAGCAATCTGTATGGACAAACTCCAATATACTTTCTAGATAATCAACTAGACAATCAGACTCAATCTAGATAAAAAGTATATCAAAGAGTTTATATCTCAATCTCTCGATTTGATCTTTACTTAAGCAAATAGAAATCTGTGAGTCTTTATCAAAGAGAGATAACTTGGATGGTACCAAAGACCAATATCCAAGTGTCAATCAATTTAAATCAACAAACAAAAGGTTGGATATTCTAATTTATTGAACAACGCACAACCTGTGATATTTCAATTATATAAACAAATATAATGCGGAATAGAAATAACACAGACACCAGAATTTTGTTAACGAGGAAACCGCAAATGCAGAAAAACCCCGGGACCTAGTCCAGATTGAACACACACTGTATTAAGCCGCTACAGACTCTAGCCTACTCCAAATTAACTTCGGTCTGGACTATAGTTGAACCCCAATCAATCTCACACTGATCCAAGGTACAGTTATGCTCCTACACCTCTGATCCCAGCAGGATGCTACGTACTTGATTCCCTTAGATGATCTCACCCACAACTAAGAGTTGCTACGACCCAAAGTCGAAAACTTTAATAAACAAATCTGTATCACACAGAAAAGTCTATAGTAATAGATAAATCCGTCTCCCACGAATAAACCTATGAGTTTTGTTCCGTCTTTTGATAAATCAAGGTGAACAGGAACCAATCAAAAACCCGGACTTATATTCCCGAAGAACAACCTAGTATTATTGATCACCTCACAATAATCTTAATCGAAGCAGCGAAAAAAGATATTGCAAAATCACAAACGATGAGACGAAGTGTTTGTGATTTCTTTTCTATCTTGCCTATCGGAGATATAAATCTCAAGCCAATTATTTCAATTGTACTGCATGCGATAGAAACAAAGCAAGATCGATCACACAACTATAAGAAAAGTAATATCGGTCTGGCTTCACAATCCCAATGAAGTCTTTAAGTCGTTAACCTGGTTTTAGAAGAAGAAAACCAAAGGTTAAAGGAGAATCGACTCTAGCTTAGAAAACTAGTATCACACGTAAAGTGTGGGGATTAGGTTTCCCAGTTGCTAGAGTTCTCCCTTATATAGTCTTTCAAATCGGGGTTTGCAATCAATGTTAGCTTAGTAACAAAGCATTCAATATTCCTTTGTTAGATGAAAACCTGATTAGATTCAAGCTAATATTTCTCAACCGTTGGATCGAAAACTTAGCTTGTTACACACAAACGAAATGTTCAATTTTGGGTTTATGAACCGTACCCAAACATTAACATTTGTTGGTTCAAAAATAGTCAACCAAATGGTTAGCCATATGATCACTCTCATATCAACCATATTCTTCTTCACCATAACTAGTTCAAATGACTCAATTGAACTAGTTAGAGAGTTGTTGAATTGCTTAGATCTTATGTAACTACACAAGACACAATCGAAGCAAAAAAGGTTTGATTCACTCGAATCGATTCATGAACTTTATATCCACGGTTTTCAAAAGCATTCCTTAGTTTATATAAACATTAGTTCAAGAACAACCGGTTTTAGATATAACCTACTCAAGTTCGCGGACTTAAGCTCATGGAAGGAGTACACAAACTCCAGCATAAATTCTTGGGTGAGAACTTCCGTCAGTTAGCGGACTGAGTTCGCGGACTTGGCTTGCGCCACTTCCATTTCTCTTGATCAACAAAGTTCGCAAACTTTGGTTCAAGGAATAAGGACTTATACATATATGTGTTTCCACAACAATGCTTATATCCTACCAATGGTTATGTAATCTAAACTCTCATTTCAATCATTGAAACATTATCAGAGAACGTTATATAGACGTTATTCACAGACCATTTTTCGTCAGAGCAATTTCCAAAGTGATTGAAACATATCATGACTTTCGTCACTAGGTAAAGATGAATTCGGTTAAAGCGAAAGCTTACCAACACATATTTCGAGAAATAGATAGGCGAGTTAAACTCGACTCGAAATAGCAAATGTGTATAATGAAAGTTGATGAGTGCCAAATAGTGCATATTTATACACCTTTTTATTGGCATTTTAATCATAGAAATCGATATTATGATTCGTGTTTTCCTTGTTTTCAAGAATAAATATTTGTATTAATTAATTTTGTGTTTTTAGGTAATAAATAAAGCTCGGAGAATCCGAGGAGCCAAAAGAGCGAAGAAAGAGTGAATTCGAGCCGCGCGCGCAAGGTTGCAACCCAACAAGTAGCAACTCATTTACATACATGGGCTCGAGCTATCCATACGAACCGGATCAAGCCCATCATTTCGAGCCGTTGAGATCTCCCTCGCCTACATCCAACGGTCGCTGCATCCTTGCACATCGTTCGTCGCTGCTCTCGCTCCACACCAAATCAGTCTGATCCATCCTCGGCCGTCCAGATCTCTCCCAGCCGCATCCAACGATCGCTTCGGCTCCTCTCATCAAACCTTCGATGTACCTGCTCAACACCACAACACCTATATATACACCCAAAGCCTAACCCTAATTCAATTTCTCTCTTCCCTCACCCGAAAGTCCAGGACAAACACCTCACCTCCGCCACCTTCTTCCTCCCCGACACCACACCAACACCAACGGCTAATTCCGCCACCCTCGGCCCTATTCATCTTTAGTCTCGTGTTAGAGATAAAAGACTTAGGGTTTAGTCTAACATCACAAGCAGAGCCGCAGAGCAAGAAGAGTGATTAAATAGGGGTATGGGTTTGAGTTAATTTATGTTTTAAAAATTAAATTAGGGTTTGGAATTATTTTGGGGTTGCATGTATAAATAGTGATGAGGGGTTAGAGAACACGCCTTTGGATTAAGTCTTTAGTTTTAATTTGTGCTTTATTTCTTGCAATGTTTTAATTTCATTTCAGGGTGTGTTGAAACCCCTGCTCATATGCTAAGATTGTTAGTCATGTATTGTTCTTGTAAGCTTCATGGTTTGATTGGATAAGCTAGTTGAGTATATGACCCCGTGATGGAGTCTTGTAAGAAGACACTCCATACTAGGGGGAGTGTATAAGAGTAGTCAAAACATTAACATGGTGTTCTTTCGGAATGAACCAAGAATAGAACTTGATTAGGAAATGCCTTAGAGGTGATGGTGGATTCACCATGGAGTTATTTCTTTACCTTAGTTTAGAGTTTGTCACTCAAATCAGCTCGGCAACCAAACATTGTCACTTGTTACATTTCCTTACTTGAATTTTCGTAGAATCAACTAGAGCACCCCTAGTCCTTGTGGGATCGAGATCTCCGAGACGCCGTGCACTTGCGGTTATCACCGTAGGCCATATAATTCATACAGCCTACCAAAAGTCTAATCAACGACTTTTGTCTCAAGAGTAGGAGATAGAGTAAATAGACTTTTTTAAGTTCAAGTCTCCACATACCTTTTAGTCGATGAAGTTCCCGGTTCCTCGAGTAGTCCTTCGTCTTGTATGATGATTGCCATGGAGTTCTTGAGCTCAACTACACTTTCTATCCTAGTCCGAGATCTTTAGCTACATAGGCTAGAAATCAAGACTTATAGTTTTGATCACTAACATCGACAAACATGGTTGAGATAGCAACGCATGCGATTTCGACCGAGCAATGCTCTAACAAGTATACAGTTTGATGTTCATAATTTACTACACTAAAAAGTTATCAAAAATTGATTGTAATATTACTATGTTCCACTTTTTAGTATCTGAGTTAATTAACTCAGACATAAGTGTTATATTTGTGTTTCGTCCAGAGAACGAGTTTGCTAAGATCTCTGCCCTTACTGAAAGCCATCTATCATCCCAGATGCTTATAGAAGCACCATCACTACTTCCCAGATGTTGTTTTTTTTAATATGTTCAATGCCTTGGAGAATACACTTTCATATCCAAGAAGCCTTTGGTTTCTTCTTAGAATGTAAAGCTCTCAATTTTTTGAAATATTTCCCTTTTAAGATTTTAGACCACGGGTCATCCAGATGACTAACTTGCCTTTAAGCTAATCTACTAATCATTGCCCGATTAACCTTGTTTGCTTCCTTAAAACCTAGTCCTCCTTGTTCTATTGGTTTACATAAGAAGTCAAAGGATTTTATGTAAATTCTTTTAGAATTAGTATGTTTTCCCCACCAAAAATCTCTCTCTTAACTGTTTTTTTTTTCTTTGTATACTGCCTCTCTAGATGTCACTACTTTGGTGACGTCTATTGTTTGAATGAAATTTGCCCTTTTCTCGTTAAAAAAAAAAATCTCTCTCAATATCATTGATCATTTTAGTAATTTTCTTAGGTAGGATAAAACAACCCATGATAGGCATGCTGGAAAGCACTGTTTTATGCAACACAATTTTACTTGGTTGAGAAAGAAAATTTTTGTTCAAGTTGACATTTCACTCAAACTAGACCAAACCTTTGAACTTTATAATTCCATCTTATCAACACTAACCAACTCTTCTAATAATAACCAATTCTCAGTTCTGTAGATTTTCCAAGAAACTATAAATACAATGGCAATTCACTGTCCCTTTGCTAGGAATCCAACTAAGCTTAAAGAAGAAAATTTATAAAGTAGTAGTTAGTACTAGTAGTCCAACAACAAATATTTATTTAAAGCCGCTGTTTCTTCAAACAAAGGTCTCAAAATTATTAGTATTATTAGTGAGTGAGTTGTTTTGATTTGAATCCATACAAAAATCATAACTCTGTCACGGAATCATTTTTGACAATGCTTTTATCTTAATTTTTAAATTTGGTTTTTCATATGAGTATCACTTTCCTTTCTCTTCTAGCTAGTCCTTATCCATAAGATCTCTTCTTAATGCTCTACTAATATGTTAGATTTCTACAAATTCTTTAAGGGGTGTTAGTTGTGGGATTTTCCACAACTACAAATTAGTTGGAGTAGCTTATCCTTCAAGAAAACAAAAACTACTGCAATTATGATTATCATAACCGACAACGTAAAATTCTTCCAGTTTGTCCTTAAACGCGTTAAGAAGAATTGTTAACTTTGCTGATGTATTCCTGGAACTAGTCGTATACAGTATACTTGGTTATTAATCAAACTTACTGTTGCAATATAAAACATAGGAAATGTAGTGACAATAAATGCTTATGTCTATTCTTTGGTTGAAGGTTACCATTAAAATTTGTAGTTTTGATTACATATATCTCTGATGTTGCTATCATATCTCTTCTTTGTTCAAGTAATCTTGAATGAAATCTTCCACAACCAAACATTTGATGTTCCTATGTCACATCTCTTCCAAGTTCAAGTAATCTAAATCTTGTACAAGTTACAACTGTTCTGTACTTCCATTTATTTTTATACTCCCTCCGTCCCACTATTAGATGACCTAGTTGAAGTTTACAATTCTTAAGGCAATGAATGAAATGAGTGTTTTTAAGTATTTTTTACATCTATACCCTTATGGATAATAATTTGTAAAATTTAGAAATCATTTATCTCTCAAACTATACCATAGATTTTCGTAAATTTTGTACCGTTGAAAATTATTTTAAAACACCTACGTAACGAGTATAAACATGAATATCAAATTATGCACATTTCTTATGATACCGATAATCAATCAAAAGGGTAGTTTTAGAGATATCCCCTTGATTAGTGAAATAGGTCAACTAATGATGGGACAAGATCTTAGACCAAGTAGGTCATCTAATGGTGGGACGGAGGGAGTATTAAACTCCAATAATTCACTGTATGATGTAGAGGGATAGAGAAGCATGCTGCATGCGGTCGAATAATTTCTGGAACTCAAATAACTCATCCACCGTGATTACCAAATTCCAAGGGTTGTTTTTGCGTGGTACTGGTAATCCTGTGAAATTTGGCAACTCTTGTAACAACCCTGGTTACTCATCTTAGAGTGTATTGTTGCTTTAGCTTATGGGTACATTGAAGTATAACAAGGATATAAAGAATGAGAAAGAATTAATCTTCACTATTTAAAGGGCATTTGGAACCCAACAAAATTTCTACACATTTCGCGTCATAATTCACCGTAAGATCTACAAAAAGAATTGTAGTGAAAAAAAATGAAAAAATAATTAAGAATGCAAAAGAATGCCTATATTTCTTTTACTCACAAAAGAATGGATGGATGAATGAATGAATCAATTATTTGGTTTCTGTTTCATCTAAAATTTGATATTGTGGGTGTCACCGGTGTCGTTGCCGTGGGTGTCGTCATGGCATCTCTCCAAAAAATGGTTGGAGTTGATGGTTTCGGACTACTGAGACTACTCTTACCACCAGGCCGTGGAGATAGATTTACGTGCTCTAATGCACGAAATTGGAGTCCTGATGGGTAATCCCTCACACAACCTATACGAGGACCGGCACCTGTTGTCCATTTGAAAGACAATTGCTTCCCTAGTTGATATGATTTTAACTCTTTCTTCGAATTGATCCTACGAAGAATGGACTTCTTGGGAATGATTTCCTTTTGTTCTTGTTCTTGTGGTTCTTCACCTTCTTCATCTGATTCGATCAGTTTCCTTGTAGGAACTGCGTAATCTTCGTCGTCATCCTCTAGTGATTCATCGGCAGTCTCGTAACCAACCAATGGAGATCCCATGGAGAAACGATTACAACTTCGCCGTGATAGACTAATTTCCGAAGCCACAAACAAATCGACTCTGTTTGGTATTTCTAGTGTAGTCAGCTTTTCGCTGAAACGTTGAGACCGTTTTGACTTGGGTTTATGTAATTCAGTATCTGTTTCTTGTTTATCCGAGTCAGTTTTCTCTTCTTCATTCGATTCATCAGAATTAGTTTCCTCTTCTGTTTTCGTCAAATCATCTTCAGACGAATTGCTTCGGAGGCTGATATTACCGTGTTGGCTTGTTTTGCTGATCTCATCCTCGTCAATTGAAATTCTCTGTAAAGTTACAAAAGTTCAAATCAGTTCACATACTTCAATTTTGGTTTTTGGACTTGCCATTTGGAGGAATGTGGAAAAAAATGTACAGTATAGTTAATGGGTTACCTTAACATCGGTGAGATCGACATTGTGTTCCGTAAGAAATGACACAAATTCCTGAAAGTTTTGCTCAGTAGGTCTGTAATGTCCACTGTGAGGCCAAACCGCCTGTTCAAGATAAAATGGAACTATTTGTTAAACCGATATCCACAGACATTATATCTTTATCAAATTTGAACGAAAATGTGTTTTATTTTTATACCTTCAGGATACCATTTTCAACAACTAATCGTCCAGCTGCTGATGTCGCTCCACCTGCCAAAAAACTTGAATGTTGGAATGTGCCTTTCTTTTTCTGCCCAACATACAAATTCTTCGATGTACTTAGAACGAAGATCCACTTAGCATCATCTGATGCTTCAGATGTGTTAAGCAGCTCTCCACTCTGCTTGTACATGAATTTGCCATCGTCCACTATAACTTCATAATTCTTCCTTTCAATCTGCACCAAGGAATGATTGTTCTTTTAAAGTTAGGATACAAGTTCGACTTTTCATAGAAATGAAAATATGGATCGCGAAAGTAAGAAGCTGAGACTCACCGGACCAAGATACTTGATGCACTGTTGTTGAAGCCTTGACCGAGGGCATTTATCCACAAGATTGATCTCCCTTCCATCTCCTATATCTAACCTGCATTTTCAAATTTCAAACAATTCCTTAGTAAATCTGAAATTTTCATCTATTGTTTCATCGTTTAAGGAAATGATTTTCTTTTCAATAACCTACCAGTAGAAGAAAGGTTGTGTACTATCACATCGGAGCCAAGTTACATAGTAGAAATGTAAGTTATGGCCATACCGGTGTCGTGGATCAATCTGTTTGGATCAAGATAAAACCGACAAAATTTAGTAATAATCAACGAAGCTATTAATATATAGATGCATGTCTTGTTTGGATTGAAGATTATAGAGAGAATTGATGCTTACCGCTTCAAGCCAATGCTGCAAGGCAAGCTTTTGAGCCTTGTCATCCTTGGATAGACCTTTTCCAACCTTTGCAGCTCTAGTTCTTGCTCGTGACCATCGAGAAATAGCAGTCTCATGTTGCTCATCCTCAAAGAATGAAACTGAACTCCGTTTCAGTTCTGCAAAATCCAGTAATTTCCACCTACAGATATACAAACAAACCAAATCACGTTAGAGTCGAGATGAATACAAGGGGATAGACGAATAATAGTATCAATACATACGGACACAAGGTTTTGAAACAAAACTCACCATCCTTGCTCCACAAGTACAGCACAATCTGCAAGCTTTCTTCGTGTTCGAAAGCTTTTGTAAACTTTCTGCAATTTCAAAGCAGCTTCATGTTTGGGATTACCAGAATCCAACTCGGGTGACCATGAAATCTTATTGGTGGTGAGACTATCTGATTTTGAGAACGGAACGGTAACATCCTTGATAACAGGCTTAATAAGTACATTGTTTTCGATATCTGATGAAGAAGATTTAAGTGAGATCATTGTATCCATATCATTACTTTTTAAACTCACAGATCCTTCAAAGATCATTTTTCCAGAGCCAACTGATTTCAGAATGGTTGGTTTAGAATCTCTTCCATTAAAGCTTACGGATCGAAGCGCTGTTTTGACATCATCACCGTGGAAACTAATAGATCTCACAATAACACCGTCAAAACCTTCATTCAAAACATCATAATCAGCTCCAGGACAGGAAAAAGATATTCCCATTCGATTATAAAACCGATACTATTTCTTGCTCAAACCTTGTTTATTACTCCACAGGGGAGTCTCGGCAGTCGACAGATTGATCAAGAAAGATCTCCCAATCCCTATAGAAGCAAAAACGAGAAAACAAATAAATGGGTAGGAATGGGAAAACAAATAAAGTTACAGCTTGAATATCAAGAAATGTTTCCTCCATCCCATCCCCTTATAAATGGGTAGGAAAACATTTATACGGAAATCATATGCATAAATTAATCTATAAACTAATGTGAAAGAAAAGAATCCCAAGATATGAGGATCAAAATGTAGCAGGAAATAATATTAATCAAGGCCGGGTTTGAGTCATTAAATCTAAACACACAGGGAATCAAACGTTAATACAAAATTCCATTAATAGTATCAAACACACAGATGACAGAAAACTGGTTTTAATATATTGAATAACAGCTAGAAAAATGTAAGCAGAAATGCAACATAAAGAAAGCCTTTTCATTATCATCAAACTTTCATTAAAATGAAAAAAGAATAAACAGAAGAAGAAGAAGGATATACCATAACCCAAAGCCATTAGAAATGTAGGTAAAAAGCATTACCTTTAATGAGTTGGGAGACAAGGAAATGAGGAGAAATGAGATTGGTGATTGTGAAGAGTGAATGTTCAGAGAGAGGGAGACGAGATCGGAGATGGGTTTCTGTGAATGTAAGAAAATCCGAATAGAATGGGAAGAGAGAGTTTTTAGTTTTGCTTGGAACGTGTAGATTACAGAGTGGATTTTTTCCTTCCTAGTCTAGGCTAGTTAGTTTTTCAGAGCTCTAAAAAAAGAGATGGATGTATTAGCTAATCTTAGACTAGCTTATTTATATACATCCAGAGAGAGAACAGTAACAGACTGCCAGTACTACCTCCAACCACGTGTTTTGACTATTGAGGGAAACTATCTTTCACACTGTGACTCAAAATAACTCGGATAGGAGGATTCCAAATGAAATGAAATTTGGTGGGAATTTAACTAGACCCCTTCATTGTAAATGTCTTCTTCATCGAACCATTGTCAACCCTTTCTTTTGTTCTATCAAAAGTTTATGAAAAGATACAGAAATTATGCTATGTCGAAAGATCCATTGCACAAATTTCTGTTTCATTTACGACAATGTTTAATACTTATTTAGAAACCTATTATAGGAGCTCCAAGAAAAGAGTTTTGAGGCTCCTAATGATTCAAATATCCTACAATGAAGATAAGGGGGCCTAATTCATAAGAAAAATACTAAAATACCCTTAACATATAAAATGTTGAAAACCTAAAACTAATTTGTTTTCATTCATCTCCTTTAATTCTTCCATTTTCTTCTTCCCCATCACCTCCATCGCTTATTTCTTCGATTAATCGTCAATTCTCAAAATAATTCATTATCGATTAACACCATTTAATCCACCCGCAATGACTTCAATAAGGTAAAAATCAAAAACCCATCTTATTTAATTGGTTTCAATGCATGGATAAGTGGAATCGATCGAATTGAGTTTTGAAAAAAAACAACGGATTGGGAAATATGAATTTTCCCAAGATCGAACTGTCTACGGTTGGGAAGTATGAATTTTCCCAACCGTAGGGTATCCTGATTGGGAAATATGAATTTTCCCAATCTTGTCCTACGGTTGGGAAGTATGAATTTTCCCAAAGATACGGTTGGGAAATATGAATTTTCCCAACCGTAGATAGCACTGACACTGTTTTTTGCAAAAATAAGTGATGGGTTTTCTTAGTTTTTTTTGTTTATGATCGTCATCTTCATCACGACGGAGAAGAAGAAGAGAGAAAGAAAAATAATAGGTTTTTTTTTATGATCATCATCTTCATCGTGATTTATGAATGAAAAGAGAATGAGAAGACAATAGATTTAGTTTTTTGTATATGATCATCATTTTCATCATGATTTATGAATGAAAAGAGAAAGAAAATATAATAAATGTAATTTTATAATTCATGGAGGGTATTTTAGTCATTACAAAAAATAGTTAGATATAGGGTTTTGTTGATTACTATTTCATAACCCGATTTTGTCATCTTGTGAGCCCTCATAACCAAATGTTTGGAGCCCCTATAATAGGTTTCCTTATTTATCACCCGGGTGCAGTGCCGTTTTCTGAACCATCTGTACCCGGTCTGAATACAAATTAACTGTATTTTTGATTAGTGTGTTCACGTAAAAGCAATTGCTAAAACAAACTAACCTGCATTGACCTGAGTTTGTTTTGCTTCTTTCTGTTAGTTGGCCGTGATCAACTCGCGAAACTTCTAGTTCCCATCTTATTTTAGGTGTTGGGTTGCAAGGATGGGTTCGTGTACGTGACACTATAGACAAGACGTACCTTCACCACTGTATTGGACCCATCTAACTTAGTTATACGTACACTCGCAATGTATAATTTTACATATCTTAATTTTAGGCGGGAGTATTAAATTTCATTTCCGGTTTCCTTTTGTTGTTTTGTCGATTAAGGTGATGCAATAGTGGTTTATAGGTGAAGTGATCATTTCATAATCATTAACCGGTATACTCGAGACAATAATATTATGCTATTTATACTAATATTTCCAGAATGAATATTATTAAGTTTCAGGTATCATTTCATAAACATCAAATTGTTATACTAAATTTGTAAACTTGTAATGCATTTTCATAAGCATGTACACGGACATTTACTCTGTAAATGATCAAAGATTTAGTCCAATTACACACCTTTTCCCAGGACGAATGAGTGTATTTTCCAAAGACTTGGCGATCACAAAACCTAACAAATCAAGCAATATTACATGTCGACACTCCTGATGTCACTTGTTGTGACTACTTTAGACGTTTATGATTCATTTGGCTAGGTGGCTTAACTCCCAAGATTCTTAAATAATTTTTGTGTAAGCTAATGCTTTTGACTTTGGCCTTGTCAAACAATCTACTAATACTAAATGACCCATGGGGTCATCAGATATCCGAATATGTGAATTCAGGGCTGTGGTTGGTTTTGATGATGCAAACACGGACGTCTAACTCTTTGGACGGATTGTGGAGATTGAAAACTAAAGGATAAAAATTTGAATTGACTAAAAAAAACCAAAATGTCCATTTGTTAATATTTATAGATTAGAGTGGTCAATGCCTAAAGATTTTCTGCACCGCGTGCATAGTATCCACATCCATTTTGATAAAATTGCAACACTCTTACTCCGTATATATTTTTTTTTCATTTTCTTTCCTAGACAAGAGTATTCGGAAGTAATTGTACAGACGAAATAAAATACCAGTTTTCCGAATAAAGTACTACTTGAAACACTCACTATAGTTTGAGATTTAGCTCAAGCAATTGTTTCCGCGACCCTGGAAGACAGCCACGGCACCAATTGCTGTAATTCAATGTCTAAAATATGCTTTCCCTAAAAGACAAATTCCATGTCCAGCTTGAAAGGGTCGAGTTATACGTGTACGCATATTAGTATTATTTTGTAAGCACACTGTCTGTAACCCGCTAACAACTAATAAATTATTTTTATAATTGCCATTTATCTTATGCCGGCGAAGGTAAAGTTTATCTCTGTGTCGAATGCCAAACTCTATGTAACATGTAATGAGTCCGACCATAAAAGCTTCAGAACTGCCATTGCAAAACACGAATACAAGAGTGGATTAAACTGGTCAACAATCAACACCGCATGCCAAAAAGTTAGACTTTACACCTTTTGTCTTTCGATTGATAAGAAAGTTGCACTTTACACTTCATCATTAAAAAGTCTCGAAAAGGCCTAAAGTTTGATTTCTATGACCAACTAGCGGTCTCAGTGAGTGGTTTTGACTTATTGTTTCTTTCACTAACCTCGTTGTTGAACGGATTTGTAAGTAGCCCGCTGAATCCAAAGGTATACCGTAGAAGATAGTACTCTTAAATAAAACCAAAGCATTTAATTTTGCTTAAATAAAGAATTCATTTTTTGGTTTTCTCTTTGTGGAAATTGAATAAATACCCTCTTATTTTCAGGGATTTTCATTAATATCCATAAGGGGTATATTTTAAGTCTTTACGATCTAATTTTTGAGTGAAACGAAAAAAACTTTGTATAAAAAAAATTACCGACAATCAACTGTGTATACATATTAATTCATCGTTTGGGTGAAACGAATAAAAGCTTTGTATAAAAAAAATTTGCCGTGGAAACATAGATACACCACGACAATCAACCGTATACACGTATAATGTTTATACGAATCAATCCAAATTATCTTTTTGTTCACTCACATATATTTTGACACCGTAATTTCTGGACTTTGGCTCGTGATAGACTTCCGACTAAAGACTTAATGTGCATAAAAAGCTTACATGTTCCCGACGATGTGATTTTTGTCATGAAAATGCGATTAGCATTCATATATCACTCTATTGTTCTTTTACATCTATATCGTGGAACCAATTCAAGGAAAATCTGAATTGGTTACTTTTGAATCCTCCAAACATCATAATGTTGCTAAATCATGGCAATTAACTTAATCTTCCAAGGCCAAGTACTATGGTTGGCCATTTTGCTTGGCTATAGTTCCTATATAGCTAGCAAAAAGACATCAATATTAAGCCATTACAGTACTCTCATTTTGCTTGGCCTAATGCGATGGAAACCTAGTTTCCGTCAGTCCAGTACAATACAAATTAAAACTGAGTTTTCTTCACGTCTAAAGCGTTAACCTTCGCCGGACAGAAACACAATTTTCGTATTATGAGTATAAAGGCTCGGGAAAAGCGTGGGTTTGGCAGTTTTCCAAAGATTTCCACCACAAGCTTGCACAAATCTTAATATTATCTTTTTCTTAATGCATGCTCATATCAACAAAATAAGTTAACCTTCTTTCTTTAGAATACAAAACACAGTAGCAAGATGCTTGTCTTCCAGAATAGAGTATGTCTTTCTCGATTTAGATTGCGACATTTTTGTCTACAAAAGAAATGGAGGATAAAAATGAAAGAAAACTTTAAGTTGAGAAGATTTGAGGAGATTTAAGTGGAAAATCAAATTGTAAGATGATGCTTTGGAGTGATTTGAGAAGAAATACTAGTTTCTATTTATAGATGTTTTTGCCTGATTTTTTGAAAATATCCGTTATGATCCGATGATGAAGCAGATAGATCCGTTATGAAAAATGGATGGTTATGATCGGGCGTGAGCGTGATACAACGAAAAAAAAGGCCAAGCAAATATAATATGCATATGGAAACTATGTTTTCGTCGGTTTTGTGACGGAAAATTATTGAATTATGAAGTCTGAGTTTCCGCACTTTGCGGAAATTGAGTATTATTCGGGCTTTTCTTAACTATAACGCGAAACAAATATGTTCCCCTCTTAAGCTGTTAAGAGATACAACCACATTATGGCCCCATACTAGTTTGCCTTAGTTATATTGTGGCTATAGCCAAACAAAACGCACTATCATAGTGCTTGTCCTAAGTGAATATAATAAAAGAAAACAACGAGTTTCATATTTTGGTTCATTGGATGAGTTCATAATCCAGTAAGAAAATAATTAATCTATGAGTTTCTTGTTTTTAATGGACTAATACATGGTGTATTCTAAAGGGACTAATACTTCGTGGTTAAGTTTGTTTTCATCTATATAATATAAACCAGAATTCGGGATGTGAAGATATCTAACCTAAAAGAGTGGTAAAACCTTGCGTTTAGGTATTTGGTTTAATTATTGCGAGAGTCAATATCAATGCGAGAGAAATGCTCGTGTGAGAAAGTATTTTTGCTTTTCTAAGGTTTCTCAATTGGGATTCTTGGATACATCTTATATATCGTTGTAATGATCTGGTACATGAATTTTTTTAGGGTGGTAGTGTTGGCCGTGGATGTATCCTTTTAACATCATGTATATCTTGTGTTATATGGTTGTGTGCTTGTTTATCGCTCATATGAATATTTGGTTCAAATCACCAATATGCCTTTCATGACCCTGTGTTTCACTGTATGCAAGGTGCAACTTTCTCAAAAGATTGCAACATGAATTTTGATATCTGTTGTAATGATGTGGAGTTTGTTGCAGAAAAGAAACACTAGCCTTAAGCATACATGAAAACATTTCAATTGTAGTCATATATAAAGCCGAAAATATATGATTTTACTTGGACATTATTATTCGGGGGATTCGAGTCTCTCAACTTACATTATGTACTGGTTAACTTATATGAGTAAACTTTGAACCTCTTTTAGTGCAATTTAGAAGCTTTTTACCACCACTTCGTTATCTTTCTTTTGGTTAGGGTAATCCAAGCTTTTTTACCCCTTTTTCTAATCAAAATATTTCTTTGCCGATCAATTTTTTCTTTTTACTAGCACAAAAATCTAATTAGAAGCCTTTAAGACTACCAGGCCTAGTCCAGTAATCATGGTCTATCTCCATGCATGAAATCTCACCAAAAAAGAAAAAAGAATATCTGACCGAACAAGTATACGTGTGAACTTTAATCATATGTGCATCTTTTGTAATTGTAGTGAAAATCATACTTCATTGTCATATAAGGAAAAGCTATAAAAAAAACTTGTTTGTAACTCCTTCAAATTATTGTAGGTTGATCTGCAACAACCATCCATATAATTAAGGCATGGTCTTATTGTAACTTGTTATGCGGCTTTTCAGGATATTTTGAATGAATACAATGAGAATGGGTTCGAATCTAAATCCTTAAGAAAACTAATTGATGCTTTTTAGAATATATAGTATCTCTTCGACATTCACAAAGAGACACACTCAAGCATGTGGCAATCACACATTAGTGTGAATGATACTGGGATCTTATTGATTATTTGTGTGTAACGGAGTGTTGCTCCCGTTTTTGTCTTTACATAAAGATAAATTAACCTTTTCTTGTACACATGAGGTACATACTACAAATATTTGCACTTTCATGTAGCTATAAAAAGTTGTTTTTGTTTTTTTTGTTTTTTTTTTATAAAAGGATAGCAACAAGTTGGGCTCCGACACCTTTTTGAATAGTTAAACCTATTCTAACGAAAAGAAAATTACCAACTTTTATATTTACATCATGCCTAGCTATGTAGGTCTTCAACCTTTTCAAAAACTCGATAGTTTCAATACCAAGTTCACCCAAAGTAGTAAAAGCTAGGGTACCAAAACTATAACCATTAGCACTACATACATCAAGGTATTTAACCCGCTTGCGTTCAATAGTTTTAGTCAATGCAAGGCCCGAAGTAAAGGCTTGCACACCACACCCAGCAAAAATAAATCCAAGAAATCCAAGAGAATAACAATATTTTCAAGTCTGGATACTAAATGCAAACCCTTAAAGATTGCCGAGGGAACGAAGAACAACGTGCGTGCGGTTAACAACATGTTCTTTCCTATGACAAATTGCATCCCTATCTTGTATGAATTCAGCTCGGACGTTGGCCAATATCTCATTATATCTTTCTTGAGATAATCCCAACGATATCCTTTCTTGCAATCTTGCATCATAGTTGACCTCCATCTCTTGGCGGATTTCAGCAAGCAATTTTGTACGAGAGTTGTTCCTGATTTCTTCTCGAACCTCATCTAGAATGCATCCTCCCTGTTCAAGCTCCAATTGCATCTTAAAGTCACGAAGATATCTTTCCAGATCAGGATCAAATTGTTGTTTAACCACCTTGCGAAGCCGGTCTCCTAGTTGAGCCTTAAGCCACTCTTAACATACTCAACCTTTTCAGACAACTTCCTTTGCCTCTTTACTAAACTAGAACTTGTTTGAGAAATAGTCGCATGAGTAAAATCAGCATGACCTGAACCATATCCACCATGTCCTTCTTTTTTCGAGTAGATCTTCGAGTCGATCTACCAAAGAAACTTGCTTCCTCCTACATGAACCAGCCATACTAGACACCCAAAAGAGATCCAAACCCTGATAGAGACAGAGATGAGATGATAAGTTCCAAAAAAGATCCTAACCCTGATAGAGAAGAGATGAGCTGATAAGTTCCAAAAGAGATCCAAACCCTGTGAGAGAAACTGAGAGAGGAACGAGTTGAAGGTTTCCAGCTATAGAAAGTTTACATTATTTAATTTTCACTTTATTGGTTAATTCATATGAAGTTTTTTTTTTTTTTTTTTTACAAGTATGGTAGAAGATTTGTGGTATATATTTCTTGCTAGCATCACTCATTGTCTTTGGAAGGAAAGATATACTCATGTTTCAATTGAAAGAAAGATCAGTTGAAAATCTCATAAAATATTAAAGTCCAAACTCTTCATTGAACATCTTGCAAGAAGTCTCTGAAAGGGATTATTATGGTTGATATGATTAATAAATGGAAAATAAGGTTTTCGATCCATATTGATTAAGTTTGTATATCTGTTTTATAAGGATGGATGTTGTGTAGTCCTTGTGTTTTTCTAGGACATGCATCTTTGTATTCTCTTTGGGTTAGCATTCAAAGCTAAGGTCTTTGTAATTTGGTTATTTTTTTTACTTCACTTCATCCATAAGTTATTAAGGAACAATAAAAATTGAAATTTGATTTGTTTATTCAAAACCTTTCCAATCTGAAAAATATCTTCAATAGTTTTTCAGGAAAATCCTATGTAGAGGCCTTTGTACAACCTTATTTATATGTGATAATATTTTGTCATTTAGTGACGAAAATCATCTCCAGTAGTTAGGATGCTTATTCCAAATATTGAATATATTTTGTTAAGTTCAAAATCATATTTATTATTAATAAAAACGATAGAGTGGAATTTGTTGGAGGTCTAAAAAAAAAATTTTATTCGAAACTCTCTAATGATGATCAATATGGCATGCTCTTAATTGTACGGGGATGTGAACTCCTACACACTTAGGAGCAAAAAGTTTTTCATCGTCAACCCACAAATTTACTTATCTCTTCTTCACATTTTTGTCATTGCATAATTAATTCGAGTTATTATTTTCAAATATATTTGCATTATTTTATTAGTAAAAGTGTGACTAGGATGTAAAAGTACCATCTTGGTGAAGCTCTAGAACAAAAGATTCACCCGGAGGATTACTTTAAAAAATATTTGCCGAGTATCATATATGGTGCAACATTTTTAATATTTGAAACTAGCTATTGAAGAAGCTCTTAGGCCGGTTCCTATGGGAGGTAGTATAAAAGTTGTTTTGCCATGCCACATGGCATGACAAACTAGTTCCCCACTATGGTAAAACTGGAAAATTTTATTAAAGTAGTATATTATATTGTGTTTTGTGGGACCCTTATCAATTAAAAAATTAGTTATTTGTGTTTGGTGGGGTCTTTATTAAATTTTAGGGATTATATAATATTTTATGGGGTCCTCTTGTAATAAAAATTTGTTATAATAACTAAAAAGTAGGAGAGGAGGAAAAAAAACAAATAAACAATTAATAAGCGATCGATTCTCGACCGCTTGGTGGAAACTTGACCTGGCCTGGCTAAGTGGCAAATTTGTCACTTAGCCAGGCCAGTTTGCTAGCTCCATAGTGGGTGCAAAAATGGCAAACTTGAATGTCTGCCACACCCATAGGAACTGGCCTTAGAGCATATCCTATGGGCAGTCTCCATTTGGAGACTAACTCGCCCATATGAAGGCCCCCTCGCTCATATGAAAGAGTGAACCCACTATGGGTGATACGTATTGATCTCTGTACCTTGGTGACTATTATTATAGAGGCGGAATTCAGAATAATAATAGACGAAAACTAGAAAACATAACACACTAGAAACCAGTTCCGAAGAAATATATCTTCTCTAGATTATGAACAAGAAAACTATTACAATTCTCTCTTTGTTACGCTCACAATCTCTCTAAACAGTGGATTAACCGTAAACTGTTTTACTAAGCTTGCTTTTCCAATAATTAATTTCCTCACAAACTTTGTTCTAGGTTCGTGTATCACACAAACCTCCCTCTCTAGGTGTGTCTGTATCACAAACCACACTCTAGATGTCTTAGTTATGAGCTAAACATCTTTATTTATAGCTTTAACGGTTTCCCAAAACCTTCTAGGAATAATTCCTTTTCTAGGTATATTACCTTGTCTAGGAATATTCCTTATCTAAGAATAATTCCTTTTCTAAGTATATATTTCCATATCTAGAAATATTACCTTGTTTAGGAAATATTCCTTTTCTAGGTATATTTCCTTATCTAAGAATATTTCCTTATCTAAGAATACTGCCTAAAAATCAGTATTCCTTCCCAAAGTAGAAATCTATCCTCAATCCGTTTTTGAGGATCACTAGTTCCCGTGGAGATGAAGATACACATGTATCATGGGCCCCCACTCAAGAACTTGAACTCTCTTGAAAGTTAGATTTGGAGGTTAGGGAACTCGAGGGTTCCTTTCACCTTACTGAACCATCTCTCCTTGCTGGAAACTTGACCTCGACATCTAATTTGAAAAGCGTCCATATCTCCTCGTCTTGTCTTAGTCACTCTTCGTTCCATGATGCAATCTTCTTTGAGCGGTTCTTCTTCTTCTTCAAAAATACCAGATGGAGACGTAGTCTTTTCTTCGCCTTCCGCTTGGGTGTATTAGAATGAATACCTTTAGTCTATTCCTTAAGGGTAACTTGAACCGACTGCGTGTCTGTTTGTTGCTCAACCAACTTTTCTTCCATAGTTTGTGGTTCGCTATGCTTAGGATCATCAAATGACTTTCCCATCTTCGATTCCCTTGTTCTCCTAACGTCTTCTAGCTTCTCGAGTACCTCACCAAGCTTTATGTAGAGAGATCTAGTGAAAACCATAAACCACAGGGATTTACCCTAGAAACTAACCTTGCTCTGATACCAACTTGATACGTATTGATCTCTGTACCTTGGTGACTATTATTATAGAGGCGGAATTCAGAATAATAATAGACGAAAACTAGAAAACATAACACACTAGAAACCAGTTCCGAAGAAATATATATCTTCTCTAGATTATGAACAAGAAAACTATTACAATTCTCTCTTTGTTACGCTCACAATCTCTCTGAACAGTGGATTAACCGTAAACTGTTTTACTAAGCTTGCTTTTACAATAATTAATTGCCTCACAAACTTTTCTCTAGGTCTGTGTATCACACGAACCTCCTCTCTAGGTGTGTCTGTATCACAAACCACACTCTATATGTCTTAGCTATGAGCTAAACATCTCTATTTATAGCTTTAACGGTTTCCCAAAACCTTCTAGGAATCTATTTCCTTATCTAGGAATAATTCCTTTTCTAGGTATATTACCTTGTCTAGGAATATTCCTTATCTAAGAATAATTCCTTTTCTAAGTATATATTTCCATATCTAGAAATATTACCTTGTCTAGGAAATATTCCTTTTCTAGGTATATTTCCTTATCTAAGAATACTGCCTAAAAATCAGTATTCCTTCCCAAAGTAGAAATCTATCCTCAATCCGTTTTTGAGGATCACTAGTTCCCGTGGAGATGAAGATACACATGTATCAATGGGCAAAAGAAAAAAGAGCACTACACGGGAAACGGTGTCCCGTGAGAAATTTTTTTTGAAGCAAATCGGGGGACAGTCCACCGTTAACAAAAAAAATTTCAAAATTTAATAATAACATAAGAATGGGAGGGAAACCTTAACATTCAAAAAAACAGAATTTAAACATTCACGGGGGACTGTCCCCCGTCCAACCCAGATTTTCTTCTACTAACGGGACATTGTTTCCCGTTTGTTGTTATTTTGCATGACGGGGGACAGTCCCCCGTCTAGTGTTCCACTCCCAACCACTCGTTCAAATGAACGAGTGCATGAACGTGTTTGGCTGAAAATAGGGCTAAACACTACCCATAAAAGCCTCTAATTTGGTCTAATTGGTAGTGCACTCCTTCATTTGAAAGAGTGACACTACCCATAAGATTTGCTCTTAGACCATCATTTCCTGGCTAATACTTATACATAAAACGGATGATCCTTGTGATATGAATATTTCTCTTCACAACTTACTAGCAATTGATATCGTTAGTTGTTTGAGTCTTGATTATCATATATTTTGGTATTTTTGAAATGTAATTTTCATAAAATAATTTTTTGTTTTCGTCTATTTTATCGTTTCTAAACTTAAAATTCCTATTATTAGAGAGAGATTTTTAGAAACGTTAAATCCTAAATCGTATTCAGGAATTAAAACCCTGTTCAACCACTAGAGATTCTCGAGTCCGATTTTGTGCACACTTTTTAACGCGTGAGCATGCAACATTTCAATGTCTCCACCACTGATTTAATTTACAATGTTACTCCCTCCGTCCCCAATATATATGCGGAAAAGTGGAATTCTCTTAGAATAAGAATTTTTTTGGTTCTTATAAATTTTCCTAATTGTACCTGATTTGCCCTCATCAATTCCAATACATTTGTCTAGGAAATATGAAAAATATGAGTATATTAAAAGTTTTTATCCCATTAAAGTATTTAAAAAATATAATTGTTCTTGGAAATTGCTAAAGACATTAACAAAGTTTGTGAATATCATACTCTTTAATAAGGGTATATAGGGAAAAAAACACATTGGAAATAGATATCCGCCTATATATAGGTACTACATTTTTTTACTTTTCCGCCTTTATATAGGGACGGAGGGAGTATATAACAAAGATTGAGATTCTAAACATAGTTGGTAATGGGATTACCAATTATCTATTCAACCAATCAAATGAACATGTCAAATACATATTTTTTTTTTTTGGAAGAGTGCATAAAATTGAACTCGAGATTCTCTAACGTTTGATTGTCTCAAACTGTTGAAGTGGCACCACCTTGGATTCTTGGACCTAGTTTTACAAAGAAGCACAAGTTTTTTTCTTTTCTTTTCGGTATCAGTTGGCACTTGGCAGGAGTTACTTGATGTATACACCGATCTAGTAAACAGTCTCTCGTTTTTACATAGTAAAATTTTGAAATAGTTCATAAAGACTCGGAGCTACTATAATGGTTCAATTGTCAAACGGATTAGACATATTGTACATATTGAGAAAGCTATATTTCAATTGCCTTTTCATTTTAATTGGAATCAAAGTCGATTTTTTTTTGAAAGAGAAGGTTATATTAAAAGAGAAAAAAAGGAACCAAAAAATAATCCAAGGTCAATTACATACCCATTAGAGTATCCCAATTACTCCAAATGAGACTTGGATCAACATACTTGATCAAAGTCGATTCAAAGTCAAGTTCAAGTTTACTAGGTTCAAGTTCAAGTTATGACACTGCATTTCACTCGGTGACACTCTAGTTTTTTAACTCGGTGAATTCAACGTTTAGTTGGCCTTTCCACACCACCTCATCCTCATACGTCTTGTTTGAAAAATCTTATCTACAAGCCATTGGATTGGACAGTTTTGTTACATGGGCCCATTGGCCAGGTGGATTTACATGTGTATTTTTAGATCGGTTTGGTTGGCATTAAAGTCGAGTTCTAGAGCACTGCCGCCATGCTCAAAACACGCGCGTTTAGACTTTTGATTCGTTGTTTAGAAAGGTGCAGTCTTTTCAATTTGCAAACCCTAAAAGTTTAGCATCATTTCTAAATTAAGGCATTAATAGTCAATGCACCTTTTCAGCTGTGAAGTTTTGAAAGAATAAGTGAAACAGACAAAACATCGTCACTTACAACTGTCTTTCAGAATCTCCATGCAAGAACAGATGGGTACTTTATACCGTACCTATGATCATGTTCTCATCATCACTGTTAGCGTGTCACTTCCACGATTATTTACGTGGTTAATTATCATGCTTGCAATTAGTCGTACAGGTCCTACGTATTTACGTACCAAACCAAAACTTAGATGAGATTTGAAGCGATTGGATCGTCCCAATAATTAATTTGCTAAATTAGATGAGTCGCTTTGGGTCATTCTACGTCTTCACTATTTACCATGTGTACCACCTATAATTGAACATATCCCTAAAACGTCGCCGAGTAAGGCATCGTATCCTTTCTTTCTTGGCAAGATTCCTAGCGGTTCAATGGTCCCATCCTTCATTCTGTCTATATGGTGAATATATTTTCGATCAAATACAAGATCATGTAACGCAACCGGAACTAGACAAAAATCGTATCGGATATTACCCTATGCATCTCCATAAATTGCCAAGAAACTTTTTAATAAGGTTGGCGGGAGCTCAACAATTATATGGTGCAATGGCATAAGTAACTAATCTTTTGATTATCTTTTTTTTGATTTTTTAAGTATTGAATTTTAGATCACAGTGGCCTCCACCGTCTAGCTAGGTAATAAGCTAGTGTGAAGTAGCATAAGACTCCTTAACCGTCAACGAACCAGCTGGATAGCAGACATAGCACACCCACCAAGAGAAACGAGGGAGTAGAGATCAATGATTAATAAAAGCTAGTAGCTGTACTAGTAGTAAGATACTCCCTCCGTCCCTAGGCGGAATTTTGGTTTTTATTTGTCCCACTAAATAGGCGGATTTTGCTTTCCAAGATGAATTTTTCCATATATACCCATATTTATTGTACATAGGTAATTGTGTTGGAGATAAAACGAAGGGTAAAACAAGAAAAAACATTTAAAATTATGAATCCCATACAATTTTCTTAATCTAAGAAAATTGTCTCTCTCCGCCTATATATATGGGACGGAGGGAATATTATTTTGGTTTCTTGAAAAGTGAGAGAAATCTCAGATCTGATTCTTCAGTCTTCACAAAATCTTACGAAAATAAACTGTTGCAGGAGTAGTAAGTAGTACGGCTGGGGCATTAAGACTTGAAAGAGTGAGAGAGAGCTTTAAAGTTCAACGCGTATTCGGCATCAGCAGCTGCACCGCCCCCTTTCTCTTGCGGCGACTCGTGCCTCTCCCTTGTACTCGACAAAGAATGTACCGTTTTTGTTTCGTACCAAAAGTACATTTATGAGTGTCCTTTCTTACGGGACCCACGTTTGGGTAAATATGGATTCGATGGGCAAATATCCGTACCACTTCGCTTGTGAGCTGTGGTTGTGACTGTGAGAGTAAGGGGGTTTCCCTTTTACTAATCCCCCATAACCTTGGTGGTTGGATCACTAACGAGTATCCACAAGGTCCTGGGATCGTTTCCCTTGGATTGGTGGTATCAAACGATGAGATCAATAACAACAGAGCTTAAGATAGACGAGCATTCTACTCGATCTTTTCTCTTTTTTTTTTTTAAAGGCAGATGAAAACTTTATCAAACCAAAAAGATCCAAATACCCCTGCAGAAACTAGCACAACCAAAAAGATATGTGTATTTTTTTTTCACAGTTACCGGACAGAAAAATTACACATAACCATCCTTATGGTCCTTACATAAAGAGGGTACAGACCAAGCCATATGACATACATTTGTTTTAGCCTATTGAGCTAGATTGTGAGCAACTTCATTTGCAACACGGTTACCAAATACATACGAGACAAACTTAAACTTGATAATTAGGGTTTTAATGTCCTATAACAGACAATGTGTTCTGTTGGAAACCAAGCACAAAAACAGATTACAGAAGAAGAAATCAGAAACAGCTGAGTCGCGGACTAGGTCGCTATCTTTAAGGTGTTTCGCGACTCTGCCTCTTGATTGTGCTAGAAGTCAATTCTTTGTCGAAAACCCTATGGGATAAAACAGCTGATACTCTCTCTTGTTCGATTTCTCTGCACTATGAGAAATCGAACCAACAACTACTCTTTCTTCACTTGCTCAGAACTCAAAAATAGATAAAAAACAATTGTATTTCATCTTCTCCAGAAACTGTTCTTTTATAACTCAAAAAGAAATCAATACGGTTTTAATGAATATAAATTCGTAATTAGTGCTCACTGAAAATCCTCCATAACAGTCATAAAACGGTAACAATATAATTACCAAAAATTAATAGATTTAATTAGAGAGTATTAAGTACAAAAACCGTTTTGGAAATCAAGAGTTAAAACCTGCAAAAAATCAGTTTCTGAATCACCAGACCTCCCAAGACCCCCAAGGCCCCGCTCTCCCGGATTTTATTAAGAAATATATATATATATATATATAATATACCTAGTCAAATGTGGGGTGAGACTTGAACCCAAGTCTATAGTGTGGGAGCCCAAAATAATACCACCACACTATCTCTCTAAGTTTGATACAATATTACAAAACTATGTTTTTAAATATATATATCCCAACAATCCCCCACTTATATTTTAAAAACATTGAGCAAGTGTTGTATAGTTGTGCATCTGCAAAGGTGCCTTTCGACTTGAACCTCTGCATAGTGTTAAATTTTCTAAGTACCAGGTGACTAGAGTGACTTGCCTCTTGAACTCTAACTAATATTAGATTATTTAACACACACAACTATATCTAGAGTAAAGTCCTTAAGTTCGCACATTAAGGCCATGTGCTTATCCCTTTTTTAACGAACGGTCTAGAGAAGTTCCCAAGTTCTCATAGAAGGCGGACACACCTTCACATCCGTATAGGTGAGTCTATCAAGAATACTCCTGTGTATCCCACTCTAACTTAAGAGCTATAGACATCATTAAGAGTTTAAACACTCAACCTGTTTCCCACTTCAGGATATCATGCTATGGGAATGCATGACTCTATCATATCATTTGTAACTTCGTCTAGTCCCTTTGAACCTATTTCTAGGTTGGGTATCCATTACAAATGACTCAACTTCTCACGGGCAAAAGTCCCATACTTTTAGAGATATTCCATACCTTTTCTCTTGCTAATCCTTTCGTCAAAGTATCAGCTATATTTCCTTCAGACCTTACATGATCTACTCTGACAACACCAGTTGTGAGAAATTCTCTAACTGTGTCGTGCTTTCGACGTATCTGTCGATTCTTATTGTTATTATAACAATTCTCTACTACTCCGATAGCCGCGGTACTATCGCAGTGGATCAAAGTGGCTGGTATCGGTTTTTCCCATACTTGGAATGTCGACAACGAGACTCTTGACCATCCTCGCCTCTTCACTAGCTGCTGCTAGTGCCATCAATTCAACCTCCATCGTAGATTGGGCTATAATTGTATGTTTCTTTGATCTCAAGATAAAGACACCCCAAAGCAATAGTAAAAACATATCCACTGGTGGCCTTGGAATCATCTGAAAGAGTGTTCCAATTAGCATCGCTAAATCCTTCAAGGACTGCGGGATACCTCTGATAGTGTAATCCTAGGTTTGTGGTTCTTTTCAGATACCGCATAACCCTCTCAATCGCATCCCAGTGTTCCAAACTAGGATTACTGGTAAACCTGCACAGAACTCCCACTGCATATGCAATGTCTGGTCTAGTACAATCAGTTGCATAACGCAGACTGCCTATTATACTAGCATATTCCGATTGTCTAACACTTTCTCCAGTGTTCTTAAACAATTTCACACTAGGATCAAAAGGAGTACAAACAGGTGTATAATCAAAATATTCATACTTCTTCAGAATTTTTTCAATGTAGTGAGATTGATCCAAACAAATACCACTATTAGTTCTAGTTATTTTGATTCCCAAGATTACACTAGCTTCACCCAAATCTTTCATGTCAAAATTCGAACTAAGCATGCTTTTAGTTTCATTGACAACAGATAAATTGGAACCAAATATCAACAAATCATCTACATACAAGCAAACAATCACACACACATCATTCTCAGATTTATAGTAGATGCATTTGTCACCCTCATTTATTCTGAAGTTATTTGAAATCATTAAATTATCAAATTTCTCATGCCATTGTTTAGGAGCTTGTTTCAAACCATAAAGAGATTTTTCTAGCTTACATACTTTCTTTTCTTGTCCAGGAATTACAAAACCTTCAGGTTGTTCCATGTAAATTTCCTCTTCTAGTTCACCATTCAAAAAAGCAGTTTTAACATCCATTTGGTGAATAACAAGATTATGAGCAGCAGCAACAACAATCAAAACACGTATAGAAGTTAATCTAGTAACAGGAGAATAAGTATCAAAAAAGTCTACGTTCTCTCGTTGCCTAAATCCTTTAACAACCAGTCTAGCCTTGTACTTATCTATTGTTCCATCAGGTTTGAGTTTCCTTTTCAAAACCCATTTACAACCTATAGGCTTACTACCAGGTGGTAAATCTACCATTCTCCAAGTTCCATTAGACATATGAGAATCCCATTCATTATCTACAACTTCTTGCCAGAAACTAGACTCTACAGAACTAAACGCCTCTTGTAAATTAGAAGGTTCTTCCTCTATAGCGTAAAATTCAAAATCGGGATTTTTATCCTTTGTCTCGAGTCCTAGCTCTTTTTCGCATCTAGGTTCAAAATCGGTGATCCTAGTTTCTTCACTTCTAGGTTCTTCTAATCTAGGTTGAGAATCAAAGCACTAGGTAAAGTACTAGGTATTGAACCCCCACTATTACCCCCACTATTTCTAGATTTAAAAGGAAATCTCTCTTCAAAGAAATCAACATCAATAGATTCAATAATAACCTTATTATTAATATCAAAGAACCTATAATCTTTACTGTTTTGAGCATAACCAATAAAAACACATTCATAAGCTCTACTTTCTAACTTATGTCTTTTAGGATCAGGTTTCCTAACAAAAGCTAAACAACCCCAAACTCTAAAATAAGAGACATTAGGTTTTCTATTTCTCCAAAGTTCATAAGGAGATATCATGGTTTTATTATTGGGAATGCGGTTCAAAACATGGCAAACAATCAACAAACATTCACCCCACCAATGAGAAGCAGCACCAGAATTAAGCAAACAAGCAACAGTCAATTCAGTAAGAGTACGGTTCTTTCTTTCAGCTTTACCATTCATTTGAGGATTATATGGAGCAGTTCTTTCATGTATAATGCCATTAGTTTGGTAAATTTCAGTAAAAGGAGCAGAATCATATTCAGTGCCTCTATCACTACGAAACCTCTTAATTTTTCTACCAAATTGATTTTCAATTTCAGCAATAAAGATTTTAAACTTTTCAATAGCTTCATTCTTATGGCTCAACAAATAAACATACGTATAATTAGAACAATCATCAATGAATGTCATAATATATCTCTAGCCATTTCTAGTTAGGATACCTTCATATTCACACAAATCAGAATGTATTAAATCTAGAGGTTTGGATTCTCTTACGACAGATTTATGTGAGGTCTTGGTTATTTTTGCTTGTTTACAATATTCACATTTTTCAAATTCATTTTCAGAAAATTCAGGGAGGACACCTAACTTGCTCATGTTATTTACTAACTTTTTACCCACATGACAAAGCCTACCATGCCAAACATTAAAATTGCAAACCATATAAGCAGAAGAATCAATTTTATTCATAGCATCAACATTAAGCTTAAACATTCCATCAGTAGCATAACCCTTTCCTACAAAATTCTTATTCTTAGTTATGGTGTAAATATCAGACCCAATAGTTTGATACAACCCAGCCTTGTTGAGAAGATAGCCGGAAACAAGGTTCTTTCTCATTTCTGGAGTGTGAAGGACATCTTTCAGCATGAGTGTCTTCCCAGAAGTAAACTTCAACTCTACCGTACCAGAACCTTTCACCATAGTGCCGTGAGAGTCTCCCAACAACACTTTCTTATCCTTGGTTTCAGCATAAGTCTTAAACATGGACCTATCAAAACAACAATGACGCGAAACACCACTGTCCATCCACCACCCATCGGATCCACCAACCATGTAGAACTCTGGATCAGAGACCATGGCAATTATAACGTCACCCACAGTATTAGCTTGTGCGTTATTCTTTTCCTTGTTAAACCTGCAATTCCTAGCCATGTGGTTTGGTTTACCACAGGTATAACAAAGAAACTCAGAATTGGAATTCTGTCCATTTTTCGATGGGTGTTGGTTCTTATTTTGATTAGGCCTTCCTCCTTTCTTTTGGTTCGGGTTAGGTTTCATATCCCTTTTCTTAGGTTTCAAACTCGGATGAGTCTTATTGTTAGAAACAATGAGAATCTCTTCCTTCTTATCTTGTTTCCGAGCTTCTTCCTCAACCCTGAGCTTAACAATCAAACTTTCAAGAGAAAATTCTTTAGTCTTGTGACGCAAGGAATTAAGAAAATATTTCTAGCTAGGTGGTAACTTGTCAATCATTACAGAAACTTGAAATTGTTCATCAGTTTTCATACCTTCGGTTAGAATTTCATGGGCAATTTTTGAAGTTCATGAGCCTGTGCAACAACTGATCTATCATCCACCATTTGGTATCTCAAATACCGGCTCACAACATACTTCTTTGAACCAGCTTCCTCGGTGTCATATTTTTTCTGTAATGCATCCCATACATCTTTAGCAGTTTCAAAAGTTGAATAATACTCATATAAATCATCAGATAATGCATTAAGAATGTAGTTTTTGCAATCAAAGTCATCATCGACCCATTTGTCAATGGCCTTCTGTTTCTCCTCAGGAGTTTGAGAAACAACTTCTTTGGCACCACCGGTAGGAGGTGGATCACTAGCACCAGCACCAGCATCAGCAGCAGCACCAGCCTTATCAGCAGCAGCAGTCTTATCAGCAGCAGGTTCCAGGGTTCCAGGATGAACACTCGACACAATCATATGCAGCTTCATGAGTTTGAGATAAAAGAACATCTTCAGTTTCCATCTTCTGAAATGCAGCCCTTCAAATTTGAAAGGCTTGTTGGTATCATCAACGCGCTTCTTTTCAACCTCCATAGCAAAATCAAACACCTTAAAATTGTTGGAAACCAAGCACAAAAACAGATTACAGAAGAAGAAATCACAAACAGCTGAGTCGCGGACTAGGTCGCTATCTTTAAGGTGTTTCGCGACTCTGCCTCTTGATTGTGCTAGAAGTCAATTCTTTGTCGAAAACCCTATGGGATAAAACAGCTGATACTCTCTCTTGTTCGATTTCTCTGCACTATGAGAAATCGAACCAACAACTACTCTTTCTTCACTTGCTCAGAACTCAAAAATAGATAAAAAACAATTATATTTCATCTTCTCCATAAACTGTTCTTTTATAACTCAAAAAGAAATCAATACGGTTTTAATGAATATAAATTCGTAATTAGTGCTCACTGAAAATCCTCCATAATAGTCATAAAACGGTAACAATATAATTACCAAAAATTAATAGATTTAATTAGAGACTATTAAGTACAAAAACCGTTTTGGAAATCAAGAGCTAAAACCTGCAAAAAAATCAGTTTCTGAATCACCAGACCTCCCAAGACCCCCAAGGCCCCAAGGCCCCGCTCTCCCGGATTTTATTAAGTAATATAGATATATATAATATACCTAGTCAAATGTGGGGTGAGACTTGAACCCAAGTCTATAGTGTGGGAGCCCAAAATAATACCACCACACTATCTCTCTAAGTTTGATACAATATTACAAAACTATGTTTTTAAATATATATATCCCAACATGTTCTCTGATCTCCGATGAAGGTCTTCTTGTTTATTTGCTCCAAAATAATTAAAGCATCGCTTTCCACGATAATTCGATCAAGTCTCTTCTCCAAAGCCACCATCAAGGCATCTTTGATTGCTCGAGTCTCTGCTTCTTCTGCAGAGAAACATACCATGTAAGTTGACTGAGCATAAACAAATTTATGGTTTAAATTTCTAAGAATGAACCTTATTCCTCCATTCGGAGAAAGAATCCTAGCACCGTCGGTATTTATTCGGAGAAACTCTAAAATATATCACAATTATTTTTCCTTACCCTAGAAGCTAGGTGTTAAGCACTCAAATTACAATCTTTTGGGATCAAACATACTCTTAAAAATCCAAAAATGTAAAATTTGATATTTTCCACTGCATCAGATATGGTAAAACCATCAAAATCTTGTAAGCTAATCTTCTTTGTTAAGGGAACGAGCATCACTCTCCAGCTAAATATAAGTAAAGTTTTAGGCCTGCAATCCTGATTCCATGCAGCTCATCTAATCCAATTCTGTTTGGTGGACGTTAGAGATATTAATTATAGAAATATAAAATGAGCTTGCAACAGTGATCCCTGAAAGATGATAACTAAATACAATCGACACTTAAATTAAATGTTTTTTTTTTTTAAAGTTCAAAAATCATCACCTAACAAGATTATCTTCTATATCCTAATTTTTATTTTGTTTTCCAATCGAGTTTTTTCCTCTAGTGTTAAACCATCTTTTCCTCTTGTCAAGTGGATACTCTTTTTTATAAGTAATTCAATTGAGATTATGTGTAAACTTCAGTAACCTCTATATGATTACCCCATTAAAATTTATAACAACAGAGTTAACCATCTCTTCATATAAACTTTCCCTCACTCCTTTAGCTTCGATGGAGAAGAAGTGAAAAGGTCTTCAATTTTTACGATTTTTACTCCATAATTGGAAAGTGTCTAATTTTTAATTGTAAATCATTCAATTCATTATTATCTGATTTAATTTTAAAAGGAAAAATTTGGTGATGCATATCATATTCATTGACAGTTAACTGAGATGGGATTAAGTATTTGCTGACTAGGGATAGGGATTATACATATACATAAAACACAAAAGAAAGGTTGTAGGAATGTCAGTAAGGCATACATAAGCAAAGGATATTGGTTGAAGGTTTATAAAGGGAAGACACATCTCTAAGCTACAAATCTTAACCATTAAGGCATATTTGATGCAAGAGCATCATTATGTCGTGTTGCTACTCGGGGAAAGCTTCATGATGCATAGTTGTTATGTTGTGAAACCAAGAATGCACCATCTTGATGCATTTCGAAGGAAAGGTCAGTGTTGCACCAATCTGCATGTTCCAAACAAGGAATGCATATTTGCGAATTAAGTGGCATCAGTTGCAAAAGTCCATTGGCCTATATGGACTAGGATTTGATTGTCCTTTGGCCTTGCAATACGAGTTGGTATTGGTTGCTAGTACGACGTTGATGAACTATTGTTTGTGTTTAATCCCTTCATTATACTGGTTGGGTACGTAAGCAACCGCAATGCGCTGCAACATTTGTGGTTCAACACCTTATATCTCGTGTCATCTAATTCAGAGGTGATTGCGATATTTTGGTAATTCATATCATTTGTATCAGTGTTGTTAGCATACTCGATGAGGTAGTTGCAAACCATTCATTGGATGATCATACTTTTAATCAAGCTACACGATATCTGTATGTGTTAATTGCGATTCGGGCATGGACAGAAAAGGAAGCTAATTGTTATGCAAGTTAGGGAAATTTGCATAAACAAGTTACATCACAGGGATGATGCAAGGTAAGCATGTAATGATACTGGATGATGCACCCTTGTCATGACCAAAATCACAACATGCATCCACCTCAACATCGAAACGAAACAAGGAAGCTGAAATAGGCTTAGAATGACTTAAGTGCAAGTCCAAGGCATGCCTTATGCCTGAACATCGGTTGCGAGATTGTGATGCATGTAAAATTCATCGCCATTGGCCTTTAAGGATGTGTATCCTTTTCACAACAATGATAAGTTGTAACGGTGTGGAGCTACATATAGAAACTATGTTTAAAGTGTCTTGCTTGCGAAGCATGTTTGGGAAGGAAAACCGACGCACATTTCCCTGGTGATAAATGAAATTTCACAGTATGGTCACTACGTCAGAATGGCGTATTGGGAGTTTTAGCCTGCACAACGCGGAGCTGGAGGTGGAATTCTCCGGTCTGTCACAGTTAGTATCAGAGAAAGTTCTGAAACAACACTAGGGATTATGAGTGATGGACTCATAAGTGTTTTTAATATGACTATAAATTTTTGCTTGAAAAATAAAGGAATAAGTTGGAAGAGTAGGCCAACTTTTGTGGGTAAGGTAAAATTCATAACTACGATTGTTGAGGGGTGAATTTTGGTTATACAAGTCCTAGCCACAACACACCCAATTCCCAAGAGGAGAGAGAGTGAGTGAAAAAAGGATCCCCTCCATTGTACCACATGACCCTTTATATAGACTTCTCAAAAGCCCCTCATTTTATGATATCATGCCACATGTCCTAAAACTCCTTAATTACTACTAATGCCACTCCTTCTCTAATACAACCTCCTTCTTTCCTATTAATTCCTCCCTAGTCCTTTCTATCTTATGGATACTTTCTTAGTGGACTTGGGCTTTAGTCCCTAAGTCCCCATGTTTCATGTTGGGTTTGCCTCCCTTTTGGGGGCGCACTAGGCCGACTAAGGGGGAATATTTTTCATGTATCAACATTAGTCCCCTGACTACTGGGTCAATTGTCAAAGGACCCGGTAGTCACATCATGCCTTATCTTAAGTTCTACTTTTCAACAATAGTCATTGTCCTCTGATGATGACATCCTAAAGTCCCCATTATAGGATGCCCCATATCTGGTAGTCATCTTCATTTCTCCGATCGAGCGACTCCACAGGTTCTTGGATATACCTCGACTCTGGCGATCTTATCTGCGCTTATATCTCCATCCTACCTTCGGGGTGAACTAGTACGCTTATCAGTGTTGAAGGAGGAGGTGGTCATGTTGGGGTCTCTTAGGGTGATTTATTAAAGGCGCGTGAAGCTTATGAAGAGCATGAAGAGATTGTCTCATTTACGCGGGGGTCACAATCGTCTGATAAGATTATGGACAACATCCGCAAGTTGGTAGACGAAGCTGATCGGGATTTGGCTTTGGCGAGTGTTTAGGCGCGTTTAAAGGTGGAGACTCTGGATGTAGATACTGCCCGTTGTCGTGCGTTGATATTCAGTTGTGCGGGTAGTCCGAGTGTTCTTAGTGTTGATGGTGGATTTTCATTTAAGGGCTGAAATTGTAAAAGCCAAAATTATGCGCTAACATCTTGCAAAAGATAAAGCCATTAATAAGTGATGAATACTTCTTCACTTTACTAATTCACCTAGAATGGAGCATGTGACAACAATCCCAGCATTCTGTGAATTAAATACACGAAATTCATCCAGGATGGAGCATGTAGCAACAATCCCATATACCCTGTGAATTTACAGCATTATTAATTAATGCATGGCCAGCCTCGTATTTTCTGTAATCATTACCGGTGAGGCATGACGACTGAGTTTTGTTCTCAGCAGAGCAACACGAATCTCCAAGCATTAATAATAAAACATGTACGAAATACCCATACAGGCTACAACTCTCGGTGTGTTATACTAGCCCGATTGAGCATGTTTGAACATGAACTGACCATATAAGTCTAAGAAACGATCATGACCATCCAACTTCACCGGCATGATTGGATGGCCCAGATCGAATCCATAACCCTTAAGTAGGTATTGGAGTATTCACCACCGACTCAATGCGGGTCCCGCATGGTCGGCCTCCCCAAGAGGGAAGCAACGCTTACCAGTTTGTCCAGCCAAAACAACATGGGTTACGGCACATTACATGTGTCGCAAATCAGTCTCAACCATCCATCTTCGCAGGCATAGATGGAGGGTGTAGATGTAGATTCAAAGGGCCCGGAACATGTTAACACAAATACCGTGGGGCCGCCTACATACATGAACAATCGGTCAGGACCAACCATGTTTGGTTGTCCCAATTCGTGCGTGCAAAACAATGCATGAAGCACGGCCGGCCAAAACCCTAATTAGGGTTTGTATTGATCACGAGCGTCCGTTTTCTCCTGATCGAATGAGGGGCTTAGGAGACAATTGAGCAGGTACAGTGAGCATCAACATGATCACCGTGGAACTATCTATCTCCTCAACCGACCGACCAAAGCATACCATGCCTGGTTTCTCCAAAACGCACGCCCAAACTAGTGTGGTCGTGCTTCCCAAATCACAAACTGATATCGACCACTCAACTTCTCCGGACAAATTGAGTGGCTTAGATCACATTTCTATGAGGCAATGAAGTACAGGCGTGAACACCAGCCTACCACCCACACGCCGAATCAATCGGCCGGGACCGACCAGGCTTGGTCGTCTTGAAACGCGCGCCCAAAGTGGGCATGTTGCGCGGCCTTTGCGGCACAGGATTCCTGTCGCAAATCAATCTCAGCCACTATTCTTTACCGGTAAACTTGAGTGGCCTAGATCACACCTTCGTGGGATAGTGAAGTATAATCATGGACACCAGCATGTCGTCTACACACATGCATGATCGGTCCTCTATAAAACACCTCCCATGCTTGGTTTCGACCAAGCTGAAGAGTGATGCCTGCGCACCTCTTCAAAAGCCCTAAAACTTCATCAACGGTCGCAGATGAGTGTCACAGATCATCTCGTCCGTCCAACTCTACCAGCTTGGTCAAGCAGCCCTGGTTAGGAATTAAGAGACCAGCAAGGCATCACCGCAATCACCGTCCACCACTCTTCCACATGAGATGATCGGCCAAGTCAGGGCTTACCTGTATAGCCTCCAAACGATCACTCGAAGATGGCTGGACATGATGCTTAAATTCGTGACTTACTCCGGTAAGCCTTAAAAACAGCGATGCTTCATACATGCTGAGTATACTCGATGCAGTACCTGCGTAGAATACACACGATACTTCACATGTATCGACTTCCTAAATAATTTAGTTATTTAGTCTAGCATTGCATGCTACTTTCCGTGGGTCCCACGATCCACACACTCGAGACATCAATCATGTCACAAACTGGGGGATACATAATGGGGTATTGGTCTGGTGGTTTATAGCGTGCAACGCACCATCACAAGAACGTGTCAGGAAGTCATGGACGGTTAGAGATACAGGAGAAGTGTGCAAGACTGGTCGTGTAACACCAACACACAACTCCACTACTCCATCACTCCACTTCCTCCACTTCCCACGAGAGACGTGAATAAGTCTCAGATGACTTGTATAAATAGGTTCTCCTCCCTATTTCCAACAACAGGAACAAGTCCAGACAACAGAGGCAAGTGTTGATACGATCGTATTCAAACACCAGAACTGATTGCTTACATCATGTAAGCCGGTTCAGATTTCTGATACAAGTCATACATAGCCAACACCTTCACAATCTCAACACCTTCTTAGCTTCCCTCCCAAAGATCAACCCCATCTCCTTCACTTTGTGACCGAAGTAAGTCTGGAACGGCCATTTCTTGGTTTAGGCCAGAGTTGTACAGATTGATTTCTCGAATCACAAGCACTCACCGCGCAGTGCATTTGTTTAGAGTTTAGATTCATTCCTCATCCACACACCCCAAATTACCAAATCTGGCAGGAATAGTTTTCACCCATAAACAATTGGCGACCACAGTGGGAGGTTAATCTCTCGGTTGTAAAGTCAATTTCTTCAATACCATTCATTCAATTTCGAGATGGTTGGTCTTAGGACCACCTCGACGGTATCAAATCCTGATGGTTCCTCCAACGGAGATACCCCTCCTCCTAACGGCGTATCTGACGGCATGATCGGGGAGATTCCCAACATTAAGCGAACTAGCACGGAGTACAAAAGTTATTCACACGAAGAACATGGAGCTAATCAAAGAAGAGGTAAACGGCATACTTGATCTCCTCATCAAGATGACATCACAGATGAGCGTTCCGGAGACCTTTACACCGGGGACTAGTTCCCCTCAAATCAATAGTTTTACTACGAACCAGAGGCCAGTGGATCAGGAAGCGGCATCTCTAGTGGAAAGCTTGTGTGAACTCTTGCACCTCTCGAAGAATCAACGGGCAGAGACGTTTGCTGCAGTTAATAAAATAGCTCTGGACGTACACACCGACTCTTTTCGTCCGTAAGTCTTAATCGCATCGGAATCGGAAACATCTGTAAATAATGTTATATTTACAGAAGACGACATGATGGCAGAGGAAGGTCATAACCGGGCCCTACATGTTACCGCTCACATCAAGGGTTCAGAGTTCAGGAGGGCCCTCGTCGACACAAGAGCATCTTCGAATGTGATTACTCTCAAGACTCTCAAGACAGCCAAGGTTAGCCCATGCAAGATTATACGACAGCCCACCACGATGACGAACTTCGAAGGAAATCAGACCAGTACATACGGGTATGTCAATCTGAATTTATCGGTAGGGACCCGTTCGATCAAGAGCAAAGTTTGAAGTCATAGAAAAGGAGCTAGGACTACCATATGATCTTGGGAGACCGTGGCTTCACGACAACAAGGTCATTCCTTCAACGTATCACCAGTGCCTGAAGACCATGCTAAATGAGGAAGTCATCCGTATTCCTGCATCATTGTCTCCGTACGCACCAATATGCGGAGTGGAGCTGTTTGAGCCAAAAGATACTTCGCAAGGAAGATCAGACAAAGTCCTATGCACCCCACTACCCAGGTGGGCTTCAATCCAGGAAGAAGACCGACTTGCATCACTGAGGGCCAAGCACCACGACACGCCTTCTCTGACGAGGCGTCCATCTTTATCCAGCGAATCTTTAACCCACGTTCACACCAAAAGGGAACGCACTTTCGAGGCGAAACGTGATCAGAAGAGGAAGACAATATACCGGCGCGCGTTAGCAATTAGCGGAGAGATCGGAACCCGTCTCTCCGCCCAATTGAATCTTTGCAGAGAACGACGAAATACAAGAGGAGGTATTGGATGCCCCGCGACAACTACAAGATGGAACCAATTCCACGACTGACGAGCTCGAGACTGTTAACATCGGGAATGAAGAATCTCCCAGACCGGTCTCTATCAGTTCGACTCTGTCCCGCACGAACGTACGAGTCTTGTTCAACTACTCAAGGAGTACCAAGATGTGTTCGCCTGGACATACGAGGAAATGCCTGGTCTAGATGAAAAATTGGTCACCCATCACCTACATGTCATACCTGGATCCAAGCCAATCAAGCAATCTCCGAGGCAATTTAGACATGAAGTAGAAGAACAAATCAAGAACGAAATTCAGAAGTTACTAGCTGCTGGCTTCATCAGACCTATTCATCATCCGACCTGGTTAGCTAATGTGGTCCCAGTAAAGAAAGAAAAACGGACAGATTCGGTGCTGCGTGGATTTCAGAGACTTGAACAAGTGCTGCCCCAAGGACGACTTTCCTCTGCCTAACATCGACATGTTAGTATACGCCACTAGCGGACACGACATGTTTTCCTTCATGGATGGTTACATCGGCTACAATCAGATAAGGATGTATGAGCACGATGCAAGTAAGACAGCCTTCCGAACCCCTCTTGGCAATTTTTACTATACTTTTATGCCATTCGGTTTAAAGAACGCCGGCGCAACGTATCAACGTGCTATGACGGCAATCTTCCACGACATGATGCATAAACAAGTAGAAGACTATGTAGATGATATCGTGGTTAAGTCAAGGGCTCGAGCAGATTACACCAGCGTCTTACGGCAAGTGTTTGAGAGGTGTCGAGAATACAAATTGAAGATGAATCCTTTGAAGTGCGTTTTCGGCGTCTCTTCAGGTAAATTTCTGAGATTCCAAGTAACTGCAGAAGGGATCAAGGTAGACCCATCCAAGACTCAGGTTATCCTCACAATGCCTCCCCCATGAACTGTGAAGGAGCTCCAGAGTTTCATGGGCAAGGTAAACTACATTCGACGTTTTATACCCGGTCTAGCCCAACTTACCGCCTCATTCACCCCCTTATTGAAGAAAGGAGCCAGCTTCGTTTGGACCGCAACCCAGCAGGAAGCTTTTCGAAAGATTCAACGAATACTGTCATCTCCAGCCATCATGAAGTCTCCTGCACAAGGGAAGCCGCTATATCTCTACATTGCCTTCAGTGACACCGCCGTAGGGGCTATACTCGCTCAGGAAGACGACGAGGGAATCGAACCTCCCATATACTATTTCAGCCGAATATTAAGAGATCTTTGAACTCGGATATCCCAAAAAGAGAAAGCATGTTTAGCTTTGATCCATTCCATTCGAAGTTTAGGCATTACTTACTATCCAACAAGGTGATACTCGTGTCTAAATCGACCCCCGCAAAGTTTTTATTTTCAAAGCGGTCTTGTGGGAAGGACATGCAAGTGGCTTCTCCAAATATCAAAGCTGGACATAACATGTACGTCACCTAGAGCTATCAAGGGTCAAGCAGTAGCGGACTTACTAGCAGCATTCCCTGGAGAAGGCACTACAGGGCTCCACGAGGATCTTCCTGGAGAATTTCCAGACATCTCTATTTTGGAAGAAGAAGTGTGGCTCTTGTATTTTGATGGCTCTGCTACCCCTAACAGTAATACTGGAGGAGCGGGCGTGGTATTAGTATCTCCAACTGGGGAAGTATTTTCACACTCCTTCAAGCTGGACTTCGAATGCACCAACAACTCAGCGGAGTATGAAGCCTTCCTCATAGGGCTGTCAATAGCCAAGCAAGCAGGAGTCACGCGTCTGGAGATAAGAGGTGACTCCAAGTTACTGGTGAATCAGATGAATGGGGTATACGCACTGAAGGAAGTAACGCTAGCTCCATATCGATCGAAGCACAAAGGTTCCGAACTATTTTCTTTGATGCAACCATAACCCATGTCGGTCGCAAAGCAACAACAAACACGCCGATTGTCTAGCAACACTGGCTTCCAAATTGAAGTTTGAAGGTTTGGAAGAAACCCTGACAGTAAAGAGGATAACCATAGAATCGACATGGTTATCACAATACAAAGACACCAAGACCGACGATTGGCGAACTCCGATCATTCAAGAGCTCAACAGCTCACTCTCCCAAGGAAAGGTCAGTCTTAAAACCCTGCAGAACTTCTTCATGCTTCATGGTATGATGTATTATCGGAACCCGGATGGTTTCATGTCAAGATGTCTTGGGGATGACGAAGCAAAACTACAGCTGAGTCGTGTTCACAACGAAATTTGTGGACAATCACTGGTGGTAACGCTTTACCGACGACTTCAACGCACAGGCTATTGCGGCCGAGAGATGGAGACTCAATCCAGACTACTTCAGAAGTCTTGCTCAAATTGCCAAGCACCGCCACATCAATTGGAATTTTTTAACGTGAACCACACTGGGGACTGGAGAGAGCCATACATTAGTTATCTCCGTGACGGAAAAACTCCTGCCAATCAAAATGATGCTATCAAGATAAAGCAAAAGGCCAAGCGGTTCGTATTGCACGAAGGGACACTAGTCCAGAAGGGGTCATAAATGACGTTTTTAAATGACAGATTAATTGCGTGATTGGAATATCACAAACAAATAATGTCATATGATATGAAAATAGTGGGACCCATTATTTAACACAAAAAAACCGTTATTTTAAAATGTGATAAAGTTGTAGGTCCGTGATTTTTTACGGACCATTATATCTCATAATAAATCTGTCAAATATCAAAGTTTTAATACGCCCCCCACTAAAATTCTGTTACGCACCACAAAAATAGCTAACCAATGGCTTAGCACAGACACCGGCTTACTTGCCAAGTCCATGGAGCCGTATCAGTCCCATTCTAGCAAAAGAGTTAACACCCTTCTTATTAGGAAAAAAAAAAAAATCTGAGTTTATCTCTTCACCCCCACCGTCTGTTTTTTTCCCTCTGGATACCTAACTACCGAAGCCCTAACTTAGAAGAAGAAGAAGGCATATCGAGTAAGTTTTAAATTCTTGTCATTTTTGTATCTGGGTTTTGCTTTGGTCCCTAAAAAGTTGATTTTGGTGACTCAATTTACGCATCCAAAGATTTTGATTTGATAAATTGGTTAAGGTAGAAACTGGGAAGGAATGATTTTGATTTGTTTGATTGAATGAAATTGGTTTCTGAATTCACTTCTTCAAACCCTTGTCTCTGTTATTTTGCTAGACAAACTTAAGAGGAGATCGGAGAAGAAGAAGATATCAAATTAAAGTAAGTTTCAAATCCCTTTTCATCTTTGATTCTTTTTTTTTTTTTTTTTTTTTTTTTTTTTTTTTTTGCTTAAGCTTCTGTCTGGTTAATCAGAAAATTGGGTTTTCAAATCTATCCTAAGATTCGAATTACTAATTTAGTTTTTAGCTTTACGAGTTATTGGCATCCAGATCTGTGACAAAATTTTTTTTTATGATTTTTCAATTGTAAGAAGTAAGCATGTACTTGGAGTTTATGAACTTGATAATCTCTTACAAATAATTACTTTGGTGCATGATAGAAACTCCAATTAAAAAAGCCATCAGGTGATCATAATTAGTCATCAAAGCCATTTTTTCCAATTTTTAGAATTGTACAGATCCGGACTCAGTTTTGGATAGCTTAGTGTTTGCTAGTGGTTGGCATTAGATGGAGACTTGGATACAATTTTGGGTAAACCAATGTGAAACATCATACAACTCCATAAAAATTGGATGAAATTGCCAACAAATCATAATTCGGACTTTGTCATAATCTGCCCCAAAAGTTCACAATTGTTTTTACTCGGTTTTATGTATTTGATGTTATATCTATGAAATCGTATATGGTAGACCTTACAGCAAATTAGGATGAAGAAAACTTTGTTCTCTTCAAGACTTCAACAAAGTTAATGCAGGTTTGTAACCCACAGTATGGTGTCTGCCATTGTGGATTTCCTTCTTTGTATCTATCCGGTCATAGATGAACAGCTTCTTAACCCCACAATATGATGGCTGCTATTATATGTCTTTTTGCTTCTTTACAATGTTTAGCTTACACTTTTCATTATTTTAAGAATTATCCATTTATCGTCTATAGAACCGGAAGCTTCGTAAATTCACAATTCCTATCGGCATTTTGGCCATGTTTTCCTTGCTAGAGATATACCCTATCAATTCACAATCCTCACTTTTGTGATTTCTGTAACTTGTAACTTTTACCAAATGTTGTTTAGCCAAACGTTGCCATGAATTATTGTAAATTTTGCATCTCTGAACTGCTGGTGTTTGAAAACGTTCAACAAGATGCAAACTGCAACCACAGGTCGGCAATGTAGTAGTACTACTCTTAGATGCTTCCCTTCCCCTAGTCAGATCGTAACAAAAAAATTGAGATCAGTGAGATGATGAGAAGAACATATATCAGGTTGTTTCACATGCATTTGTATGGTGACCAATATATCTTTGATAAACGGTAGTGTGATCGTGAGTTTTAATTGAGTAAAGAGAAAGCACCAAGGTAGAATGTGGATTAACGCAAGTATGGAAACTAAGAAATAGAAGCTCAAAACTACAATTTCATTTGAAAGTGTGGTTCGGATAGTAAACACGATCTTCGCTACTTCAAAACTTTAGTTTGGCCTTTTAGGATTGTGCGAGAGAAATCTCTCGATTGTGCGTTGTGGTATAGGAGCTTCTTGTGAGTTAGCATCACTATCCTAATCTATTATTTTTGATTCTAGTTTTGCATTTTAGGATTTTTTGTCCTGATTTTGTTCCCATTAAGTTTTTTTACTAGTTTGTTTGATTCAATCGCCCGATGATGTCGGTTAACTTGAATTTTTCGAATTTATTTGTTTGGATTTGCATACTTCATTCTTTCTGATTTTGCTATCTTTTGTCACTCACGTAATAGGATCTTATTGTTTTAATTTCATATATCTCATTTAGGTTTACTTGAAGTGATGTCTATTACACCTCCAAGCAAAGAATGGATGGATGCTCCACGACAGTCAGCTCAATTTTTGCAAGGAGTTGAATCCTTTATCAGGTTCACAAGAGATACTGGAGGGGCAAATAAGTTATACCGCTGTCCATGCTCGAAATGTAAGCTCTTTAAAGCAAATAAACTATATTCTCTAGAGGAAATACATCTGCATTTGCAAAAATTTGGTATCCATAAGCCATACAGAATTTGGATATATCACGGAGAACAGCCTCGTTCAGATGTTGTCAATGTTAATTCAACTCCTAATTTACTTGGTAATAATGTTCATTGTGAAGATTCTGGTCGGAGAATGGTTGACATGTTCATTGACCTACATCGACGCATTGACCTCGACAACAACATGGAAGAGTGTTCCAACGACCCTAATCAAGAGTGTGATGCTAATGTTGAAGGTGATCAAGGTGCTTGATATAAATTACAAGAAGAGAATCGAAGACTATTTGCAACCCCTGTATCCTTCTTGTGATGGGCAGCATACAAAGTTGTCTGCAACAATTGAGTTGCTAAGTATGAAAGCAAGGCATAATTGTTCTGATGGTTTCTTGACTGAGCTGTTGCAATTTATGAAGACGGTTCTACCTGCTGGGAATACATTACCGGCAACAGCCAATAAAGCCAAGGCTATGATTCAACCTTTTCGATTGAAGTGTGAAATTATACATGCTTGCCCGAATGATTGCATTCTTTACAGGAAGGATTATGCTAACATGGATGAATGTCCTAATTGTAAAGCAAGTAGATGGAAACCAGCTGATAAGAAGAAGCCACATGCCAAAAGAGTGGCGATGAAGAAACTAAGATATTTCTCGATTCTTTGAAAGGTTGCAGCGCATGTTTAGTATACCATGGATAGCAGAGCTGTTGAATTGCCATGGTAATGAAGAGGAAAATAGCACACACATGCGGCATCCTGTGGACTCTCCTTGTTGGAAGTTTATAGATAGCAAGTGGCCTGAGTTTTCTGCGGAGAAGAGGAATGTGCGTTTAGGACTGGCAACCGATGGATTTAACCCTTTCGGAATGAACTATCCCTATAGTTGTTGGCCTGTTATGCTTGTACCTTTGAACTTGCCCCCATCACACTGCATGGCTAAAGAATTCACTATGTTAACACTGCTGATTCCTGGTCCAACTGAACCAGGCCATAACATCGATGTTTATTTGCAGCCGTTAGTCGACGAGTTGAAAGAGTTATGGTCTGTTGGGAAGTTAACATATGATGCTCATACAAAGAGTAACTTTACGCTGAAAGCAATGCTAATGTGGTGCGTGCATGACTTTCCGGCCTATGGACATGTTTCTGGTTGTAGAACATCGGGAAGATTTGGTTGTCCTGTGTGTGGTGAAAAGACAGATGCAATCAGGCTAAAGAATGGACGTAAATTCAGCTACATGGGTCATAGAAGATTCTTACCAGCTGAGCACCCCTTCAGATATGCAAAAGCGAAATTTAATGGAACCGAAGAACATGGAGATGCTCCAACCCTAAAATCAATTAAGAGATGTTCAGAGATATATCTTTTTTGGGGAATTATCATCAGAGATCAAAAACAGTAAGGTATATCTTTTGTATAGCTAAATAATTTTTGATTTTTGATTTGGAAGATGCATGAGTTCATATTAGACTCTTTGATTGAATCTAAAATTGGGGTTACATAGGATTTTTTTTTTTTTTTGATCGGTTATATAGGATTGATCTAGTTTTGATTTGGTAGAGCAGTTTTATTGATGAATATGAAAGGGTACTCATCCTCTGAACAAATAAAAAATCATTTCATTATCTAACCAACTTATGAGGGTTTCATATTAGGCCAACTTTGATTGAATCAAGTGGTATTTAGTCTGCGGTGTGCAATATATCTTACGGATCTGAAGATCAGAATTTCGTGTATGTCGATCTGATTTTGATTATGTACAGGGTGTTTGTGTGTTTAAAATCTTTGGGTCCAAATGAAAAAATCAGTCTGATATTAACACTTCGTGTATGCCAATTCAGCCTCCTTTGTTTTCTTTATTTGTTTTCATATAGCTCTGTCTGGCTATTCAATAGGTTTGTTGATGTTTCAGATGACAGGAGGAAGTATGTCCACTTTTGTTTTGAGGGAAAGCAGCCCGACATCCAACTGGTCTCCCGATTCTCATAGACGCTTTGACCCCATATTGTCCGAATCAAGTCATGATGAACCGCATGGAACCGACTCTGCTCTTACTTCTCAAGATAATGAAATTGATAATATTCTGAAAACTCTAATGGTAATGCCGGATATCTTTTCATTGATTTCCTTTGTTTTTAAGTTATATCAACTACAAATTGAGAACATTCTGAAAAAATTGAGAACATTCCCGAAACTGTAAGGGTAATGTTATATATCTTTTCAATGATTTTTCTAGTTTTGTTCCTTGAAATACATTGTTTTCTAAATCACTGGTGGTTTATTACTTACGCTAATTTTGGTTTTTCCAACCTAGATGAGCGTTTGCCAGTATTCTTCAATGAGCACGGGCAATGGAATGGGTCAGGACAATTTGCCTCCTGGATTGGAGATATTACCAGGTCACATATAAAATTAGGGTATAAGAACTGGAAAGAGGTTCCTGATGAGTACAAAGAAGACATTTGGAACTCTGTTAAAGTGAGTCCAGTTGGCTTTATTTACCCTAAGCTTATGATCATATGTCATTCTATATTTTCTTGGCTTTCTATAACCTTACAAGTGCTGAAGAACGCTTGCACTGCATTTTGTCGATATCATAGTTATTGAGTGTATGTATCCTTTTTTTTTTTTAATTACAGAGTACATACCAGGTAACCCATATTCATAAGAAATATGTGTTAACCAAAGCAAACAAAGGCTTGGAGAACTGAAAAAATCAAAACAATGGCGAAAGGTCAATGGTGATACAACTATTCAAGAAAAGAAAAGGAAGGTGCCAACTTACTATAACAAAGAAGATTGGGAGAAGTTCATTGATAACAACACTTCTGAAAAATTTCAGGAAAAATCTGAACAAGGAGCCAAAGCACGGTCACAAGTGAAGGCTCAATATACAAGTGGTAGGAAAGGTGTACCTAGCAGGTGGCTTGAAATGGTAAATTCTTAACACTATATTGCATTTTAAACTATTGTTCTTATGTTATTTCATTTGTTTCATTAATTGTGATAGCATAAGAAGTTTTTGTATGCCAAGAGTCCTTGTTTTTGCTAGTTCCGCTGGGTCTTGTTAATTCCCTGCATTATTGCTTCCTACTGAAAGGGTTACTTACTAGTTTCAATTCATTTGGTTTTTAAAGCGCATTAACTAAAGAAACCCAGCTGGTTAGATATTAAGGCGTGATGTTATAGAACAATTACTTATCTAAGCAGCTAATGGAATTTTGATGCACTTTTCTTGGCATTAAACCTCATCTTTATTATGTCTTGTAGATGTCGTCTTTTGATGCAAAATTGTGCAAGTATTTGATGCATTGTGTTGTCACGGGAAAAGAAAGTCCTACTTTGGTGAGATATATAGGCCAGACGTGTTTTCGAAGACACATAAAGTCACCCCAAATGATAATCCCTCATCTTCTAAATCATCTGGCAGCTGCAAAATTAGTAAGTTCTCATGTTTTGTCTAATATTATTTATTGATATCAGTTGACTTTAGTTGGCTTCTGTTGATGTGTAGGCATTGGTGCAGGAGGAATATGATAAAGATCCTTCAGCACAAAAGTGTTTGGGAACCGACGCTGTTACCAAGGTTAGTGGTGATAGTGGTTACGTTGCTCTCTTACTGTAATGCTTACTGATTTGGTTTGAAATTGTTTTCAATCTCTTACAATCACATTGCCATACTGTAATACTGTAATACTGACCTGTAATACTGTTGCATCTGTAGAACTGTCTTATTTTATGTTTTAGTAGTAATTGCTGCTTCAAGTAGCCAAAGACACCAGACCAAAGACCGACACCATCACCAAAGTATGCAGATTTCATTAGTTTTTATATGTTTGAAGACATAAGTGCTAGTTGTAAATGAAAAATTTGTTAATAATGAAGTTTCCCTCTGTGTATATCTTGTTATTTCCGCCTTGTGAATTAGGTGACTTTATGCCCTTGTATTACGTTAATTGTTTAATGAATTTCATGGAATTTGAATTTTGCTTCTTAAATATGGCTAGATATTTGGCGATGATCGAAAGGGATACATACGCGGAATGGGTCTTTGGTGTTTCTAAATCTCGGTTTCTTGCTTCCGAGTTTATGAAGGCTAGGTTGCAAGAAGAGAAGCACAATGTCTTTGAAAGAGAAAAAAAAAGAAGCTTTGAAAGCACAGGTTGGATCTTTGAAAGACAAAAAAACAATACTGGAGTACATGATCAGATTTCTAATAGCTCTTACCAGCAGGTGACTTCTAATAGCTCTTAGTAATCTGTAGTCAGATGCATACAATGTTGCTATCATGATTTCTTAAACTAACTTGGTCTTGTTTGTTGAATATACAGGATATTGGCGTGCCAGTAATACCCTCGTCGTTTGGTCTTTTCTTTTTGAAGAACTTAAGGAAAAAGCCGGTTGCAGTTGCATATGTCGATACTAAGGTCTTGATTGGTGAAGATTACGATTGCATGCTTCACGTAATCATTGAGCCAAATGCAATGTTGTGCGACGAGAGATGATGGTGTACTTCGGGATGTTCCTATTGGTACTTGTATTAGGTGGCCAAAGGCCTATGTGACTCTGTAGGAGAGTTATCAAGTTAGAGCGGCAAATGATGATGAGATTGGTTAGTTTTTTTATTTTTAGTAAGTAACTTGTTGGGATATGTCTTCTAATTTATGTTGGAATATTCTATTTTCTTTTAAAAAATAATTAATAAAGTCAATTTTTTAACGTCAATTTTTTGTTTAATGTGGATGAATTTCTGACACACCAAATATAATTATGAACAAATCCATATTTCTGAACGGATTTCAGATTCTAATCGGTAGCCAGAAAAATGACAGAACTTTCTCGTTAGAATTAAAAAATTTATTTTAATAAAAATACCTCGAATTATAATAGGTGTGAACCATTATTTTATTTAACATACATCTTCCGTTGTTTTTAAATGGCATATTTCAACTGAATTCTTGTATTTTACATATAGTAGTAGTGATTTTTTATGACAATAATCAACTGTTATTATAAGTTATATACAATAACCGTGATACTTAATAATAGATTCTGTATGTGATTATAAATCACAAAATTTAGTTGTCATACTTAATAACATTATCTATTCGTTATTTTTAAAAAGTCACACCAAATAAGTAACGGTTCGAATGACAGGTGAAAACCGTGATAAATCATGTTTTATAACAGACTTTGATCGTCATTTATGGCCCCTTTTGGACTAGTGGGATCCTATATCGCAAGAGCTTCGGAGGTGATCTACTACGATGCCTGGCTGGGGAAGAAGTCCCAGTCATGCTGAAGGAGATACACGAAGGAGAACATCAAGGGAAGAGGAAACTGTTTCTCCAGATACACGAGAAATACTATTGGCCGACCATGGAGGATGACGCAACCGATTTTGTTCAAAGCTATCACAAATGCCAAATTCATGGGAACCTTGTTCATGCGCCTTCCACCCCTCTGCACTCGATAAGCAGTCCATGACCATTTTACAGCTGGGGACTGGACATTATCGGGAAAATCAACCCTCCATCATCAAAGAAGCACGAGTACATCATAACTGCGACAGAATACTTCACCAAATGGGTAGAAGCCATTCCCCTGCGAGGGACTACAGGAGCAACAATTGCGGCTTTCATTAAAGAACATATCATTTGTCGTTTTGGTGTGCCTAAGCATATCATCACCGATAATGGCACTCCCTTCGCCAATAAACAGGTACGAGAGTTACTTGAAGAGTATGGCATTAAACAGGTCTTCTCCACCATCTACTATCCTCAAGGGAACGAACAAGCTGAGAGTACCAACAAGACATTGATCCGGATCATCAGTTGAACAGTACACGATAATCCTAGGGAATGGCATGACCAGTTACCAATAGCGCTATGGGCATACCGGACATCACCCAGAAGCTCCATTGGAGTTTCCCCATACTCACTTGTTTACGGAGCGGATGCAATTTTCCCAACAGAGATCAAAATACCATCAGCCAGGATTGCAGCGGCAACCGGGATGCACTGGAATGAGGCTGAAGCCTCTAACTCTAGAGTAGCGGAGTTTGACACTCTGGATTTCAGAAGAAACAAAGCAGAAGAACGCACTCAGGTGTACAAGAATGGAATTTCCATGGCATACAACAAAACTGTGAAATCACGTGTTTTCAAAGTGGGAGATTTGGTTTTGAAAATGGCCAAACACATCCCACAAGACATGTCCGCACCAAAATTCTCACCGAAATGGGAAGGTCCTTACACAGTCACCAAGGCTTACAATACTGGCTACTACAAGATCATTAAGGTGGACGGAGGCAAATTGGAAGCAATCATCAATGGAAAGTGGCTCAAGGCATATCATGCCTGACCACTATCTGCTCTGTCAACAATACATGCATTTATTTTCATTACATGTTTGAATCATCAATTATATTAAGAGATGCATCAATGAAAAAACCCGTTTCACCAATCAAAAACCAATGCAATTTATTCTGCAAAGACGTTCAAGAAACTTTGACATAAACGTCATTAACAATAAGGGAATACAGCTGAATACGACTTAGAAGAGGCCATCTAGAAGATTATAGTTCCTTGAGAGCATCATCTCCAGTCTAGCTTGATATCTTTCTGTTCTTTTCTTCAAGTCCTGTACAGCCCGCTCTACCTCCTTTGATTCTGCAGCCAGAGCCTTCTCCTCTTCCAAGATAGCTTTCGCAGCAGGAACAACATTTACGAGGATACCCGCTCGATCGACCTTGATGATATCAAGACGCTGCTGCAACCAGCCCACGTTGAACTCCATGGATTCGCAGGTAGATACCATATTCTCCCATTTTTCGAGGCTTGATTCGGCAACGTTGCGGATAGAAATATTCTCCATCTCAGCAATCATGGGAAGAAGGCAGTTTACCGCGGTGACCAAAGCAGATGAACAGTGCCGGACCACATTCCTGGTTGCGATATGGCCATACTTTCTCCATAACTTTGTGTACAAAGGCACAAACTCCTTCCGCACTAAGAATCCACCGACATCTCGGTAGCCGGAGGATAAACATTTCATGCGAACATCGAATGAAAGACCTGCATTGGGGTATTCATAAGATGAGATACCCGGATCAAAGCATCTTCGAGGTCCACGGGGTAGGCGTGCTTGATTTTGAAGGGAAGAGGACTGTTTAAGTCGTCATCATCGATAACCGTCACACATGTTCCGGTAGGATATCTCTGCAAGAATGAGAGGATTATTCACTGATCATTATGAAGAACAAGCAATTGTTCAGAAAAGGAAAAAGAGACGAACCGGTATGATCTTCTTGACTCGGAGAACACGAGCAGTGGATTCATCATGAAGCTCAGATGCAGGTCGTGCACGTTTAACGGAAGATCCTAGATGGTATGAAGAAGACGATCCACTGGTGTTCGACATGATGAGGAAACGGAGTTTCTGCGAGAAAGCCCTATTGTAAAATCGTAAAAGTGGTTCAAAATCTCTACACCTGCATATATGCTGAGGAAACCCTAAAACGATTACGGCGCCCGATATATGGGGATTCGACACCGACCAAGTCAGGCTTTATTTTGAGCCCTAATCAAGAATCAAAAGAGCATCTGGATACACGAGCGATTCAACCAGCAGTGTGTAAGCACCCACGCCCGGAATCCCAGTAGAATAAGAATCTTATCCCTAACTCAAACACCTAAGGGAGGAAGCCGGTCCATCAAGGCCCTTGGTCACTCACGTATGGAGGATTGCCCACGATTGGTCAGAATCCCTCCTGGTAGACTTCCTTTATCTTGTCTTCTTATGATTGTATATGTCACAATCTTATGCCTACCCCACAATAGCGTAACCATTATGCGCTAGGCAGGGGACTTAATGTTGATGGTGGATTTTCATTTAAGGGCTGAAATTGTAAAAGCCAAAATTATGCGCTAACATCTTGTAAAAGATAAAGCCATTAATAAGTGATGAATACTTCTTCACTTTACTAATTCACCTAGAATGGAGCATGTGACAACAATCCCGAAGATTCTCGTGAATTAAATACACGAAATTCATCCAGGATGGAGCATGTAGCAACAATCCCATATACCCCGTGAATTTCTGACATTATTAATTAATGCATGACCAGCCTCGTATTTCCTGTACTCATTACCGTTGCGGCATGACGACTGAGTGTTGTATTCAGCAGAGCAACACGAATCTCCAAGCATTAATAATAAAACATGTACGAAATACCCATACAGGCTACAACTCTCGGTGTGTTATACTAGCCCGATTGAGCATGTTTGAACCTGAACTGACCATATCAGTCTCAGAAACGATCATGACCATCCAACTTCACCGGCATGATTGGATGGCCCAGATCGAATCCATAACCCTTAAGCAGGTATTGGAGTATTCACCACCGACTCATTGCGGGCCCCGCATTGTCGGCCTCCCCAAGAGGGAAGCAACGCTTACCAGTTTGTCCAGCCAAAACAACATGGACGTGAAACCCTAAACTAGGGTTACGGCATATTACATGTGTCGCAAATCAGTCTCAACCATCCATCTTCGCAGGCATAGATGGAGGGTGTAGATGTAGATTCAAAGGGCCCGGAACATGTTAACAAAAACACCGTGGGCCCGCCTACATACATGAACAATCGGTCAGGACCAACCATGTTTGGTTGTCCCAATTCGTGCGTGCAAAACAATGCATGAAGCACGGCCGGCCAAAACCCTAATTAGGGTTTGTATTGATCACGAGCGTCCATTTTCTCCTGATCGAATGAGGGGCTTAGGAGACAATTGAGCAGGTCCAGTGAGCATCAGCATGATCACCGTGGAACTATCTATCTCCTCACCCGACCAACCAAAGCATACCATGCCTGGTTTCTCCAAAATGCAAGCCCAAACTAGTGTGGTCGCGCTTCCCAAATCACAAACTGATCTCGACCACTCAACTTCTCCGGACAAATTGAGTGGCTTAGATCACGTTTCTATGAGGCAATGAAGTACAGGCGTGAACACCAGCCTACCACCACACGCCGAATCAATCGGCCTGGACCGACCAGGCTTGGTCGTCTTGAAACGCGCGCCCGAAATGGGCATGATGCGCGGCCTTTGCGGCACAGGATTCCTGTCGCAAATCAATCTCATCCACTCTTCTTTACCGGTAAACTTGAGTGGCCTAGATCGCACCTTCGTGGGATAGTGAAGTATAAACATGGACACCAGCATGTCGTCTACACACATGCATGATCGGTCCTCTATAAAACACCTCCCATGCTTGGTTTCGACCAAGCTGAAGAGTGATGTCTGCGCACCTCTTCAAAAGCCCTAAAACTTCATCAACGGTCGCAGATGAGTGTCACAGATCATCTCGTCCGTCCAACTCTACCAACTTGGTAAAGCAGCTCTGGTTAGGAATTAAGAGACCAGCAAGGCATCACCACAATCACCGTCCACCACTCTTCCACATGAGATGATCGGCCAAGTCAGGGCTTACCTGTATAGCCTCCAAACGATCACTCGAAGATGGCTGGACATGATCCTTAAATTCGTGACTTACTCCGGTAAGCCTTAAAAACAGCGATGCTTCATACATGCTGAGTATACTCGATGCAGTACCTGCGTAGAATACACACGATACTTCACATGTATCGACTTCCTAAATAATTTAGTTATTTAGTCTAGCATTACATGCTACTTTCCGTGGGTCCCACGATCCACACACTCGAGACATCAATCATGTCACAAACTGGAGGATACATACTGGGGTATTGGTCTGGCGGTTTACAGCATGCAGCGTGCAACGCGCCATCACAAGAACGTGTCAGGAAGTCATGGACGGTTAGAAATAGAGGAGAAGTGGGCAAGACTGGTCGTGTAACACCAACACACAACTCCACTACTCCATCACTCCACTTCCTCCACTTCCCACGAGAGACGTGAATAAGGCTTAAATGACTTGTATAAATAGGTTCTCCTCCCTATTTCCAACAACAGGAACAAGTCCAGACAACAGAGGCAAGTGTTGATACCATCGTATTCAAACACCAGAACTGATAACTTACATCCTGTAAGTTTAGGTTCGACTTTACGATACAAGTCATACATAGCCAACACCTTCACAATCTCAATACCTTCTTCGCTTCCCTCCCTAAGATCAACCCCATCTCCTTCACTTTGTGACCGAAGCAAGTCTGGAAACGGCCATTTCTTGGTTTAGGCCGAGTTGTGCAGTTGATTTCTCGAATCACAAGCACTCACCGCGCAGTGGTTTTGTTTAGGGTTTAGATTCATTCCCCATCCACACACCCCAAATTACCAAATCTGGTAGGAATAGTTTTCACCCATAAACACTTAGATAGGCGAAGCGTGTTGTTTGGCAATATTAGTGCGCGCCTACTCCCTTCTTTTATTTTCAATGGAACGCAGTGTTTGGGGTTTCACCTTTGTGGGGATGGGTGCGTCTTCTTCGTGATTATGTTTGGGCAGGCAAAACGCGCCTTCAGAGGTGAATCCCTTGTAATGGAGGTAAGTCCATATGCTTCGCCCCTCCCTTTCCTTTGTTTTTCCAAGGTAGGAAACACGCTCCCCCTTTTCTGTAGCCGATCAGATGCGCTGAGTAACCCATCGCCTTTTTGTAAATCCGTGGATGATCGGATGCACGGAGCAACCTGTCGCCCTTTTGTATATCTGTGGCCGATCGGATGAGCATATCAACCCGTCACATTTTTGTATATTTGTGGCCGATCGGATGAGTACCCGTCGCCTTTTTTGTATATTTGTGGCCCATCTTGGGGCCTTTTTGTATATATGTGGCCGATCGGATGAGCATATCATCCCATCACCTTTTCGTATATTTGTGACCCATCTCGGGGCCTTTTGTAAACTCGTCAGCCGACCGGGTGTCTATGCATCCCGTAGCTTTTTGTAAATTTTTCAGTCGATCAGGCGCCCTTGGCTGTCCTGAGACCTTTTGTAGGTTTGTCAGTCAATCAAGCGCCCTTGGCTGACTTGAGACCTTTAGTCAGTCAATCAGGCGCCTTTGGCTGACCTGAGACCTTTTGCCAGTCAATCAGGCACCTTTGGCTGACCTGAGACCTCTTGTAGATTTTTCAGTCAATCAAGCGCCCTTGGCTGACTTGAGACCTTTAGTCAGTCAATCAGGCGCCTTTGGCTGACCCGAGACCTTTTGCCAGTCAATCACGTGCCTTTGGCTGACCTGAGACCTCTTGAAGATTTGTCAGTCAATCAAGCGCCCTTGGCTGTCTTGAGACCTTTTGTCAGTCAATCAGGCGCCTTTGGATGACCTGAGACTTTTTGCCAGTCAATCAGGTACCTTTGGCTGACCTGAGACCTCTTGTAGATTTGTCAGTCAATCAAGCGCCCTTGGCTGTCTTGAGACCTTTAGTCAGTCAATCAGGCGCCTTTGGCTGACCTGAGACCTTTTGCCAGTCAATCAGGCGCCTTTGGCTGCCCTGCGACCTCTTATAGATTTGTCAGTCAATCAAGCGCCCTTGGATGACTTGAGACCTTTGGTCAGTCAATCAGGCGCCTTTGGCTGACCTGAGACCTTTTTCCAGTCAATCAGCGCCTTTGGGCGACTCCGAGACCTCTTGTAGATTTGTCGATCAATCAAGCGCCTTTTCTGTCTTGAGACCTTTTGTCAGTCAATCAGGCGCCTTTGGCTGACCTGAGACCTTTTGCCAGTCAATCAGGTGCCTTTGGCTGACCTGAGACCTCTGGTAGATTTGTCAGACAATCAGGCGCCCTTGGCTGACCTGAGACCTTTTGTAAATTTTTGTTCAAGCGGCCTCTATGGACCCTTGCTAGCATGGTGCCCGGAGCACGTTACTAGATTATTATTATTTATTTATTTTGCATAGCAGATCATGAATTTCACGACAAGATGATATTGATGCTTTGTAGAAGTTAATTAAAGTGACAAAACCTACACATGCGGCTAGGTGACATGCATATTTTATGGAGCGCAAATAAACATCCAAGTCAGCTTTAGATTAGACGCTTCATGCTTTAAATTGACTAAAATATGTGTGATGGACGCGTACAATCATAATAGGAATACCAATCACATCTTGCATGCTAAGAAAAATCATAATATAATCATACTTAATAACCATATGCTCCCAACTATTGCATGCTATCGATGTTTGATAATGAACAAGCCATGAGGTATCGTGACGCTTATGCATGAAAATTAACATACACATCCCTCCTCCCCCCCTTTTTTTTTTCTTAGGACGAGAATTTAAACGCTATAAAAGTTGTGAAAAGCTTAAGCAAAGCGCTTGTGCTTAAATCATACCTTCCTTGAACTTACTATACAGTCTAATATGCTAAGGTGACAAACAATTAAAACACATAAAAATAGTTGACGCGCTGAGATGTATACATTCATTCAAGGAGTGTTGGGTGGCATATTATTCTAGTTTCATACTATTCAAACAACAAGCAATTGGATTGTTTTGACAAGCACACTTTATACAATGTGTTAAACTCAGTAGTATTCAAATAGAGTTACACATCTGTATCTACTACTTTTCATGCAGGTATATGTTATATGTTTAAGCACAGGCGCGTCGGTGAAAAAAATCCAGTCTAGTAAGCACGAGTCAAACAATATACATATGCACGATAACTACCAGTGGGCAACGGAAAGTGAGCAAGTTAAAGCAAGCAAGTTAATCATGCATTCCGTACTTTTACATTAACTGACATCAAACAAACTCCATGCAAGCGGCAATGTATGCTTGGAAGGTCAAAATTCTCATAATATGGCTAGTTCATTAGTAAAATTCATGTTGGCGTGGAATTACACTTCAAAGCCGAGAGGAGAAAGATGATATGCTTTATGCTTTTATTAACTTAGCTATATGGGATGTTCTGTGTACGTTCAATAGTGGGATCCTAATCATGGGTCCGGCGGGCAATAATCATGTAATAACGTTGAAGATACACTACAACGCAAAGTGGACAGTAATCATGTGATGAATCAAACCATGAATGCCGAGTGATAGGGCAAGAAACTAGCAGATACATGAGCCGCTGCACTAAGAGAAAATAAAACCATGAAAGTCTGAACTCGAGACAAACCTAAGTTATACTAGTTTGAAGTTTTCTTCAAGTAGAGAGGTAAAAGGGGTTACCATTGTCATTATGTTTACAGAGAAAGTAACCGGAGCCGAGTTGTGGTTTCCACTACTAGATGGCGACATAGATACAAGCGCGTTGCTAGTATGTACAAATCTTGTGGTTTCTCAACTTTACTAATCTTTGAGCTTGCAGGAGGGTTGCTTTTAGCTTTGTTGGGGATAGTGACAGTCTATTGATAAACGAAGGTTACGACTGAGGCGCTTCTCTAGTTTGAAGCTGACTTTACTCATAAGGGTAACTGGCGGATGCAATATAACCGTACCGATTCTGATTAGCTTGTACTCACGTACCAACTCTTACATTTTCTTGGTGAATCAATCACTGCTCATAGATGTTCACAGGAAGATGAGATGATCTCAGTTCTCCATCCTTGTAAGTTGCCAGCCCATCCCTGAAGTTGTTTGTTGTCCACGGACTGCAAGGCTAGATCATCGACACACTCCCATGGCTTGATCTTCAAATGAACACGGCGGCGGCATTTCTTCACTAGAGGTTGGGCTTTATTATGGAAACTCACTAAACTTAGCAGTTGATGCAGCTCCAAATGATCACGCGCTCAGGAGTGTCCAGCTGAAGCTCTTTGCTTCTCCCACTTATGTTCTTCCCGATGACGCCATAGTTGGGTTAAACCAAGAGCGTGCAGCAACCTTGTGCTTGTCCCCTGACGATCGGCTCATAGGTGCGCTGTGAAAGCATCCTCACTAATACCCACCACCACCAGCGAAAATTTAGGCCCCCATTGCATCGTCTCAACATCAGCAAACTGATGGTGTCGCCCTACATCAAGAAATCCCCTTCTCTATCGCTCCAATTCTTCTTTCAATCATTCTGTAGCCCAGATTTCATTCAAACCCAAGGTATGTTTGTGTCCAAAGTCCTCCATTGCCTTCAATCCTAGCAGAACTCCAAATCCCACTAACAGACTTCCCAAAAATCAACCACAACCACAAGAACTACAGCCACGGACTAGGTGAGGTTCTATTAAAGCACCTTATCTTCTTAGATGTTGCGTTGATGAAATTGTGCAGGAAATCGCTCCGACTCAATGTCCACTCCTGATTTCATCTTCAACACGTTTTTTGTTGATTGGATGCAGGCGCGCTGATGTGCCTTCAGGTAAGCGGAGAACGAGGGTGACGTTGTAGCAGGGAGAGAGGTAAGGGAAGGCGTTGATGAGGTTAATGGCGCGGTGAGGTTGAGTTTGGGCATGTAAGACATGACGCGGGGAAGGTATACATGAAAAGTGTGAGCGCGTGGGTGGGGTGTACCGTCCAGAGAGGAAAAGATCTTTTAAGAAAAGAGAGGCGCGTGATGTCATGGGAATTGGATGGCTAGGCTAGGCACGAGCCTCCGGGTGTGGTCGCCAAATGTTGAGGGGTGAATTTTGGTTCTACAAGTCCTAGCCACAATACACCCAATTCCCAAGAGGAGAGAGAGTGAGTGAAAAAGGATCCCCTCCATTGTACTACATGCCCTTTATATAGACTTCTCAAAAGCCCCTCATTTTATGATATCATGCCATATGTCCTAAAACTCCTTAATTACTACTAATGCCACTCATTCTCTAATACAACCTTCTTCTTTCCTATTAATTCCTCCCTTGTCCTTTCCATCTTATGGATACTTTCTTAGTGGACTTGGGCTTTAGTCCCTAAGTCCCCATGTTTCATGTTGGGTTTGCCTCCCTTTTGGGGGCGCACTAGGCCGGCTAAGGGGGAATGTTTTTCATGTATCAACAAGGTCCATAAGACATCTATAAGGAAGGTGTGTTGGTTGAAGGTGCATAAATGAGAAATGCACCTCTAAGATATAAATCTTAGGCATTAAATCATATTTGATGCTAAAGCATCATTATGTCGTGTTGCTAATCGAGGAAATCTTCGTGAGCGTAGGCATCATTGCGTTACGTTGCTAAATCGAGAATGCATCATTTTGATGCATTTCGAAGGAAAGGTCAGTGTTGCACCAACTTTTATGTCCCGAACAAGGGAATACATGTTGGAGAATTAAGTAATATCAATGATATACCGTTTTTTTTTTATCAGCTGGAAAAATCAATTGGCATACAGACTAGGCTTTGCATAGCCTTTAGCCTTGAAGCACGAGTTGGTTTCGGTTGTTAATTGTGGTGTTAATTAACTACGGTTTGTGGTTGATCCCTTCATGGTATGGGTTGGGTACATAGACAGCCGCAATGTGCTGCAACATTTGTGATCCAGCACGTTGCTGCATATCATCCAATTGAGAGGTGACTGCAACATTTTGGAAATTCATATCATGTGGCTCGGTGTGCAAGACAAAATATGATTGTTACCTTACCTGATAAGGTAGTTGTAGTCCATCCAATAGATGTTCATACTTTCTGTCAAGCTACACGTATAGGTAAACACCAGTTGTGAATATGGCATGGCCGGGAAAGGAAGCAGACTGCATGCAAGTTAGCCGGAGTTCTCATAAGCCATTTGCATCACAAGGATGATGGAGTGAAAGGATGGCATGAGCTTCGCTGAGGAACCATTGGCACAAGAAAGATTAGTGCATGCATCCCAGTCAATACCGAAGAGAAGTAATGAAATTGAAAATAGGCTTGTAATGGCCAGGGTGCACTTACAAAATGTGTTGTAAGCCTAGACAACTCTTACGAGGTTGTAAGCCTAGACAACTCTTACGAGGTTGTGGTGCATGCATAATGCATCACTGTTTGCCTTTAACGCTATGTACCCTTTGTAGAACAAGGGTAAGTTGAAACGACGTGGAATTACATATGAAAACTACGTTTAAAGTATCATGCTTTCAGAGCATGATTGGGAAGGAAAATCAAAATGCATTTTCCTGGTGAGAAGTGATGTTTTACTCCCCAATCGTTGCGTCACAGTACACTATCAGGAAGTTTCGGCATGCGCAATACGGCACTGGAGACGAATTTTTAGTTTGTCACACTGGATCTAGTTCTGGCTCTAGCTGGCAGGGTCCATCCATGGGAGTTAATCCAACCATACATTATCTAAAAGTTGAAACATATAGGTCACTACACTCGTACATTTCATACTTACACTAGTTAGGAATTACTTGGTAGTTTAAAATGATTTTTTGTTATCCACGGGTTAATACTATAAATCTATTAAAGATCGTAATGTAATATAAATGTAGAGTAATATTTTTCCGCTGAGGATAAAAAATGAAAATAATTTCCGGTTTTAAACATTTCAAACGCGCACATATCTGTTTTTTAAAGACAGACGAGTACTTATCAAAAGTAATTGGGATATTATTAAATCGATAATTTAACCTTTTATTGGTTTGAAATTCAACCACTAATAAACAATGTTTAAAATTCAAATCTTTAAGCGGTATCCTCATTTGTTACCACATTTAGACTTGTAAAATGCTACTACCTCCGCTAAAATATATTTTTTCTTAAACGGAGGGAGTATCGTCCTATAGGTTTTTATTAGGTCTTCCTATAAAATTAGGGCCAAAATTATAAGATGGTGTTACTTTAAGGTGCCTTACAACGGTGATTAACAATTAATAATGAAAAAAAAAACCGCATAAGAAAACGCTTGCAATCATGTGCATACACCATATTTGTCGATATAGAGAGCCATACTGGTTCGGCCATTACTTGGTTGTCTTGGTGAATGCCATAGATGACGCCCCCAACCCTAGAAAGTGGTCACGTCGGCAGTAGAATGGACAGACTACCAAACTAAAAGAAAGTCGGCTTGTAGCTCAGTTGGTTTCATGCGCTTCACCGAGGTTTCATACGCTCCAGGAGGTCCCAGGTTCGAACCCAGATGGCGCAATATTACAGAGTTTGACATGGATGGTAGAGTTAGCTTGCCCCCTTGCAACGACATTAGCCACACTATCCGCTTCGGCTCCCTCGGCTTTGTTCCTCATAAGGCTCGCTGGTAGGCTAACACGGCAACCTGTTCAACTTATGTAGTAGTATGATGTTTGGAGCTTAGCTTGTTAGGCTTTTCTAATTGGTGGATCAATCAATAATTTGAATGGGGCTTCCATAAATGGGCAAGATATATGACACAGACAAGTAAGAAGATTGGCCTCCTGAGGTCCTAAGATTCAGTTAAAGGGTTTGAATCAATCACTGTATGATCATAGATGGTAATGATAAAGACTCCTATCATTTATTTATTTTTCTTGCATATGTACGTGTTATCACCTCCCGTTACTCCCGCATATAGCTGAACTGAGTCCATCACATCACCGTCTAGTTATTATTGTTTTTGTGTACTCAGTGGACGGTGATTTGTAGTGTCTTCTCTTAATTAAGTTAGGTGATCTATCAGCCATGTTAAGTGCAGTTAGAGGTGTAAGGGTGCCTTCGACAAAGATGGAAAAAAAGTGAAATGAAGCTGGAAGGTGCGAGATAGAGGAAGGAATCCACAAACGAGCGTTGCCACAGTTAAATTCGATAGAAAATGAATTTGGTGGAAATATTTTAGAGTCCACCCGTATAAAATAATGTTCGCTGGCATAGCTAAGGGTGAAATTGGTTTGTCCCATAATATGCATTCCCAGTGCCCACCGGCACGTGTTAATCGTACTCGAAACGGTGCGTTTTTAGGTAAGTTGTTAAAAGTTGATGGAAACCATTGAAGCCATTAAAATTTAAAAGATATAATACGAAAGGCAATTCGTTTTACTCGTATATTGCTCGTGTTTGTTTTTATGTTTTTTTGGTCAATCAACATATTTCATTCAATTAAATCAAAATATTAATTAGATAATCGCTTACAAGAATAACAAAAATATCAAAATACAAGATAATTATCCTGGCACTTTTAGGGAATAGGGGCGACCCCGAAAAAATTAGGGGCGACTTTTTTATTCCCAACCCATATACACCGTTAAGGGATGTCCAAAAACGCGGAGAATACGTTAATGCCCTTACACAATCGGAAGCTATTTTGTTCCCGATTATTAGAACGAAATCGGAAGCTTAGTAACTATGTTATACTACCGATTATTATCGATTTTGTGCCAAACACGCATCTGGCTTCTATAACAATCGGAAGGGAAATAACCTCACGAGACTACCGATTATAGTAGATCCTAAATTCCCAAAATTGGTGATTTCGCCAAGAAAGAAATTTGGGGCAACTGTATAATCGGAAGTCTTATTAACTACCGATTCTTCTAGTTTCCAAATTCGAAAAAAATGACATTTCTGCAAAAACAAAATTTGGGGCAACTGTATAATCGGTAGGTTATTAGCTACCGATTATACTCCAACTACCTGCAAAAAATGTAGGTGATATTGTTATGAATTTCAAAATATTTATGAAAATCGGAAGTTTTAATTGTTGATCTAACTACCGATTATACTCCAACGGCTAGTTCGTTCAAAATAAACTAGCCGTGCCTCGAAAACCAAACACAATCGGTAGATAATACATATTGACAAACCTCCGATTATTTTGAAGTAACCGTTTTTTTAAAAAAAAAAAAACTAGCCGTTGGGTACTTTTTTGCTATAAATAGAGACCTATCTCTACCAAACTTATTCACCCATCACTTTCAATCTTCCTAAATCAGTTACCCATCACTTTGGAACACTAAAAATGGCTCCAACTCCGTTCAATAATCTAGAAGATGTTGCTATTGTCAGAGCACACACCACTCTCACAAAGCACTCCGTTGAGGAAGCGCAATGGGTGGCCAGTAACGAAGACCCAACCGGGGGGCCTTACTTTGGGCATGATCAAAACACCAATGCTTGGTGGAAACGTGTGTTTAAGGTTTTCAAAGCACTAAACGGAAATCGTTCAAGGAGGACACTCACACAGATAAGGGAAAGGTACGCTTATTTATACAATGAATGCGTACTGCTGAGAAACGAATTGAAAGCTCGTAAGGACGCTATGCCAAACGAAGACCGCATGAGTAGAGTAAGTTTGTGAATCAATAGGCCGTTCATCAAAAATTATTTATTTGGTTATGATTATTCAACAACGCTAACTTATTTAAGTATACTTTGGGTCAGAGCCAATACGAATTAAGGTACGGTCATGAGTTTCTGCACGAGGACTGCTACACTCTCTTGGAGGAAGTTGAATGGCAATTCGCCCAATATAATTAAACTCGTAGAGAATCCCTAGGGCGATGTATTGAACAATTTTATGTGTTTTACTTCTATTTTATTTCAACTACATGTATGTTTTTTCGATTCAATAAAATGAGTGACTTCAAATACTTGGTTCAATTTTATTTGGTGTGGAAATAAGGATTTTAGAAAAAACTCATTTAGGGGCAACCTATAATCGGTAGGTTTTGGAACCTATCTTCCGTACGATTATGGCTACATCCAAATCACGAACCACATGGTTAGGCCTGGCTTTGTACCCTCTTAACCTATGGATTTTGGCAAGGGTTCGATCTGGGGATCCTTACAATCGGTAGTTTATTAAGTTGAGTAGACTACCGATTATGGTAGATTTCAAATTTCCTACAATGAAGGATTTTAGAAAAAACTCATTTTGGGGCAACCTATAATCGGGAGGTTGGGTAACCTATTTGGCTTACGATTATGGCTACATCCAAATCACGAACCACATGGTTATGGTCGGCTCTACACCCCTCAAAACCTAGGGAATTTGGCCAATGCTCAATTTGGGGCTTCCAATAATCGGTGGGTTATAAGTAACCCACTCTACCGATTTTGGGCTACTCAACAATCGGTAGATAATTAGGTGGTATTACCTACCGATTAGTAACCGTTTGACAGATAAAGCCAAAGTCGACCTAAATTCAAATTCATTTCATTTTCTTTTCAACTTCAACTTCAACTCCTCTTCTCCTCTTTCCTTCCGATTGCGAGAGGAAAACTCTCCCCCTCTCCTCGCTATACATCGTTCATCGTCGAATCGAATCATCGTCGATTATTCTCTATAAAGATGAAAGAAACGGAACGTAAGAAAGCTCGAACCAAAAACGTAGTGCGCGGTGAGGATCCGAATATTGGATTGCATGCCCGTAATAAAGAGGTTTTAACTCACGAACCCGAAGAACACGAAGACGATGAAGTAGGCGATACTGATAGCCAAACTCTCAGGCAACTTCAAATGGCGCCGATTAGGTAAGATTCTACCATTAATTTGGTTTATATTGCTTCAATTGGACGAATCCATGTTTATTTTTTAGGGTTTTCGGTTATTACCCAGAATCGGTAGGTTAGGTATTGTTATAAACTTCCGATTGTGGTCGAACTCTTCATTTCACGAGAAAATTTGTCATATTCGGGTGGTAAAAATTTAGGTATCCTACCGATTATATAACTTTTTTCATTACAGAGGCCTAAATCGATCATAATCGGAAGCTAATTGTGATTTTGCCTTCCGAATATACTAGGGAAGAACAAGTATTAGAGACGCAATAATCGGGTGATATATTCTATAATATCTTTCCGATTGTTTAGGCTAACAACTTGATTTGTTTCTGGACACAAAGAGACGCATATTCGGTAGACATTAGTTTTGTGAGGCTTCCGATTGTGTGGCATTCGGTAGGTGGACTTTTTTATGCCTTTCGACTATTTGTATTCGGAGGGTTATGTTGAACTTTAGATTCCGATTATTGTGTGTAGATAAACATATTCGAACACCAAAAATTTTATTTTGTTTCCGATTATACGTATTCGGTAGCTTTAGGTGAACTGATACTTACGATTGAGAATAATCGGAGGCAATTTGTTAAATCAACCAACCGAATATTTAGTTTCATAACCTGTTGTACTTTTTTTGTTGTTTAGGGATAGGCGAGGTAAAAACATCCAAGATGCAATTGTCTCGGTTAGTGCAAGGAAGGATAGGTGTCAGAACCTGACAGCTAGTACAAGGAGAGCTAGGACTGCTAACGCCGCTTCAAGTGGTCAAGTTGGAACTCAACAAGCAAGCCAAGAAGCTGTTCAACCTAGTGCCCCTCAATCAGAACCGGTTCAATCAGGTGTTCAACCAAGTGCCTCTCAATCACAACCAATCCAAGAAGGTGTTCAACCAAGTGCCTCTCTATCACAACCAATCCAAGAAGGTGTTCAACCAAGTGCTCCACCATCACAACCAGAAATTGAACAAGTAGAAGAAGTAGGACAAGCCGAAAAGAAAAATCCTCCTCGAAAGAAAGCGAAACACCTTGTCAGAGATGAACTGAAGGTGAAGGATATTCCAGAAGGTGTAATCCTTGGGCTGCCTAGGAGGATGGAGGACAATTGTTATTTGGATACAAAGAATCTGGGCCGAGAGAAATATATGGCGAGGTAATGATCGTATCCATTTTATTAACTTATTATGTTTTTCTCCGTAATACTTTTAAGGGTTGTAGTTTTAGGTTATTCTAATTTTATTTTTTAACTTGTCATGTGTTTAATAGTATCATTCCGATGCGGTTCGTTTACTCAAAGCGACCAACGCACCAACAAAAATGCTAGATTGGCCTTTGGAGGATGAATGTGAAAGGTTCAAGACCATTATTGCGAATTCGGGGTTGGCCAATGTCTTTGCGGAGAACTCAATGTTGGAACATGACCGGGTGGCTATATCGGCGTTTGTGGAGAGACTTTATCCTGAGACCGACACCTTCCATATGCCGTTTGGGGAGATGACGATAACCCCAGATGATGTTGAGCAGATTCTTAAACTCCCCGTCCATGGCAAGGGTGTTAGGGCCGAGTTCACTAAGCGGTTGGAATGGAGGAATCTTTATGATCGACTAAGAAGTGTTTGGGTTGGGATGAAGAAACATCAACAACCGAGTTCAAAAGATGCATGAAGTATAGAACTAGACAGTTCAACATGGGTACTCGATGGATATGTTCAAGGGCACCAAGGAAAAAGAAGAGAAAGGAACTTTAACGGACGAGCAAGTCAACCACGCGGCCACCGCATATCTCCTATGTGTATTGGGATGTGTCATTTTCCCCAATACCAGTGGCAATCGGGTCGACGCCAACCTTTTACAACTTCTGGATCCTCTTGATAAAGTGCATGAGTACTCTTGGGGCATGGCATGCCATGCGTGGTTGATGGAAGAGTTGAGAAAGGCGTCGAGGGTTGGAATTAGCCAAGTGGCCGGGGAACGTGAGTCCTGCTACGGGTATTGTTTATTAACTCCACATACTTGGTTATTTTTTTATTTTTTTATACTATTGAAGAAACAATTTCCTAATACTTGCAAAAATGACATTATAGACTTGGATCTACGTCCACTTCCCTATCTTGGGATTGGCCATTGAAAAACCGGCGTGGGAGAAAGGTGACCCTATAGGAAGAAAGTACGTCTTCGATGACAACCATTCTAGGACGAAGGAGCATCAGTTGATTCGTTTGAGGGAGATTTTGGACTCACTTAATGCCCAAGATGTATGCTTTGATCCATACAAGGAAGACCGAGCTACTGGACATATCGCGGGTCGGTCCGATTTGGCACTTTATTTTGGACCGTTGTGGCACCCCACGGGATATGTGATGTACAATGCCTCAAGGGTGATGCGACAACACGGTTTTGTACAAGGTATACCAAAGGAGGAAATCCATGGCAATTTCACTTTGGTTCTGGAGCACTGCGAGTCTGATAAAGATTCTATCACGGTGGTTCACAAGGGTTCACCATCCTGTCAATTCCATTGGGATAGAAGGGCGCATTACTTGATCAACCAAGGAAGGGCAGCCAACCAAGGTTTTGAAAATGCTCCCAACTACATGGATTGGTACCGCAATGTTTCTCATGTTCGTGTAATCCGTGATCTTAAAGCAAAGCCAGCTTCGTACAAGAGTATCCTCAAAGAGAAGCCTGCGGGTTTTGATAGATTGGTACGTATTGTTTTGTTAATTTAGTTTAATATTATGGGTCAAAATAGAGTAATAACCGTTTGATGGTATGCTATGTTTTAAAACAGCTGAACAGGTTCAAGCGTTTGTCGAAATGGTGCACTGATTGTATAAAGGCCGGAGAGCCTGTTTCAATTGAGAAGATAAAAAACCACCAACAGTTGATTGACAACGTTGATAATGAGGAGTATGCATCTCAGTTCGGGGAAAAATTGCAAAAGAAACCTACAACCAAGGTGAACAAAAGAACTCGGGCGTCATCGAGCATTCAAGTTGATGAAACCAATGATGATGCTGGTCCAAGTCGTAGAGGTGGTAAAGGTCGCAAAATCAAAGCAAAAAGGAACAAATAAACTTTCGATGTTGTAAACTCTCGATGTTTTTCGTTAACTTTATGGATAACTTTGTTTATGTTGGATTATGTCGTTTTCAAAGTTTGTGTCGGAATATTAGTTGTTTCGTTATGTTTATGGATTAAGAATAGTTATTTTACACATTTTATGCATTTAACGATGACTCGCAAGAGAATCACATGAAGAGACATGAAAGTGTTGAATTTTGGAACACAATCGGAAGATAAGTTTATATATTAACCTACCGATTCTGGGGATGTTCCAATTTTTAGTCAGAATCGGTACGTTTATACGTTATTAACCTACCGATTCTGGGGATTGTGCAAAATATTTGGTCAGAATCGGAGGATTGCTAATATACTTTTCTCTCCGATTATCATGTGTAAAGAAAAACTGTCTTCTGTATCCAAACAACACCACAATCGGAAGGTAAATGTGCACCTTCACTTAGAATAACAATAATCGGTAGGTTTATTTGTAATGTTCCTTCCGATTGTTATATGTAAAAAAATTTGTTCTCGTAACCAAACAACACCATAATCGGAAAGTAATTGAGCACATTGACTTAGAATATTTGTAATCGGAGGTTTGTGGTTTCGTTAATGTCCGATTATTATACTAAAAAACAACTATGGTTTACGTAACCAAACAACACCATAATCGGAGGGTGCGGTAATATATTGAACTCCCGATTATGGCTGCATCCAAATCACGAACCACATGGTTATGCCTGGCTCTGTACACTCAAAACCTATGGAATTTGGCAAGGGTTCGATCTGGGGCTCCTTATAATCGGTAGGTTGTTAAGTTGTTAACTCTACCGATTATGGTAGATTTCAAAATTCATCACATGAATGATTTTAGAAAAAACTCATTCTGGGGCGACCCATAATCGGATGGGTTGGTAATATATTTAACTCCCGATTATGGCTGCATCCAAAACGCAAACAAATTGGTTAAGGCTGGCTGTGTACACTCAAAACCTATGCAATATGGCAAAGGTTAGATCTGGGGCTTGTTATAATCGGTGGGTTATATAATTATATACCCTACCGATTATGGTATATTTCAAAATTCATCACGTCAAGGATTTTAGAAAAAACTCATTTTGGGGCAACTTATAATCGGTAGTGTATGTAACATATTAGACTTCCGATTATGGCTACATCCATAGCTCAAGCCAAGTGGTTATGGTTGGCTCCGCACCCCTCAAAACCAATGGAATTTGGCCAGGGCTGAATACGGGGCTCCTTATAATCGGTAGTCTTACAAGTTGGATAACCTACCGATTATAAAAGGGATTATTAGCCGAAGTATCTACACAATAATCGGTAGGTATAGTTTCATTTTAACCTACCAATTGTATGTTTACCTACCGATTATGGTGTTGGCTACCGATTATATAAGGGCATATTGGCCATTTCGAAAAATCGAAGATAAGGGGTAGCTTAGATTTACGTTTGGGTGACCTTTTTTGTCTTTTAGTGTCGCCCCTAATTCTTTCGGGGTCGCCCCTAAAAGTGCCAGGATAATTATGTCTCTAATACAATTACAAGTATATCGCAAAGAGAAAGCGCCTAAACAGTAAAGATACCCAGCTTTTGTTTATGTAGTGCGGAAAAATGATGATATTATCTGGAATCAATTCCGACCATTAAATCTAATTATTTTCTTCTTTGATAAGAGATGCTCCTAAAAGAAAGGAGTACTTTTCCCGTAATCTAATCAAACGGACCCGGATGTCATAAATCTCTTAGATTAGATAAAGATTCAAAGCGATATCGTGTTGGATGATTGATGTTTTTGAATCGAGAATAGCAAGCCATGATCCAGCCATGAAGATTTGAAGAAATCGCCCGCATAGCGAAGAGACAATCCCCAAAATGGCGAAGAAAAGCTCCAAATGGCAAGGAAATATGCTAAATGACATAAAAACAATAGAAAACATGTTTTATTCGATTAATTAATGACTAAAACTTTAAAAAAGAAAAAAAATCTTGCTCATATTTGGTCCAAAAAGGACTAATCTGAGCAAGAGGTTGATGAAGACTAGAGTTTTTTTTTTTCTTTTCTTTTGGAGAGAGAAAATGAGAGAAATTTAGTTTCGTGTATTTTTAATGTAACAACATCACGATCAACCATTTTAAACATAGTTGATTATTATAAGACTTGAACATCTGTTAAATGAAAAACTAGTCCAATATTGCGAGATTTAAAAATAAAAAAATTCTTTTGAAGAAAGAGTTACTTTTATTAAAACAAACAGATTTAAAAGGCTTAAAAACTCTACCACACATATAATACAAGACCCCAACTTAGTTACAAAAGAGACAAAACATACGTTACAGTACTCTAATGATAATATTTTTCAATGATGTTGTAGTAAGATGATTCGTTCACTCAGACTTGTTGAGAATTTGTTTTAAAACTAATAACGAAAATAAGGAAAAATATATACAAATATGGTGACAGGATGAAGAGAGTCTGGGATTCAGGATTCCACTGTTTTTAATGTTCATGGGGTTCAGAAATTAATTTTAGACATTTATAGCTCAAAACAAAGGAAACATCAACTCTATTATTTGCCAAAGTAGATTTCATAAAATATTACACGTAGGTCATAAGCATGGCGCATCAAAATTACCTAGAACTAAGCATGCTCCATCAAACAAAGTCACGAGTAGTTAATAGAAATCATAATTCATTAGAAATCAATGCAAATAGTAAATAAACAATTAATTAAGTTACCCCAATGGCGAAATCCAGCTTCCTCCGTTGTCCCAAAGTTGGGTTCTAGCTCCGCATGGTAAAAACACACTCAAAGGAATTTTTCATTGCTCAAAAAGGTATTTGGAAGAGGAAAGGGTATAAAGCAGTGTGTTTGTAACATATATAACTGTTACAGAACCCACTGTTACAAAGAAACACTAACAGACTGTTGCGAACTCGAATTGTTACAGAAATTGTTACAAAGTTATAGGATTTGAATGTATAGGCAACAGTATCTGCGACTGTCTAAAAATGTTGTTTTGTGTTCTTCCTCTTCTTTTTCGCCTGAAAGTGCAGAACTCGTCTGCAACTTCTTCTACGAACCAGAACTTCCCCCTAACTCTCCATCCCTTCTTTGACTCCCTCAAAGTCTTTATATACCCAACAACGTTGAAAATCTTTCATAATTAATCGGAGAAATCCTCATTAACTTCTGCCAGTCACGAGAATATTTTTCTTCCTTTTTTTCTTCTCTGCTCGTATCTTCGGATGGCTTACACACGCCAAACACGTTGAACATGTGTTTCAGAGGGACTCCATATGAACGCAAACATTCCACGTACAACCAAAAATCCTAAGAATCACCACGGCATATGTCTTGCTCTGTTTTCTTGTGGTTGCACGTTCTAACCTTTTTCATCGAACTACCCACGTTAGCAGCCCTGTTTGACTCGTGTCCAATCAATCCCAAGTAAATCCCAAGAAAATCTCCAAGTCACTCGACTGAAAATTCGATCCAACAAGCTCGAGATATCTTCCCCCGTTTTCACGAGAAACACACAGTAACTTCCTTTATTTTCGATTCTGAAAGGATTACCTTCCCTATTTCAATCAAACAAGGTAACACAAGATTATTCCCATGAAAATCTCCGTGATATCCAACCGAAAATCCATCCGCAGAAGTTTGCAGTTAAGCCTGAAATTTTCCCGCCAAATCTGTAATTTGAGTGATGAAGACCAGATGCCCCCTATCCGTCTCTGGAGTGTAAATAGCAGGTGTCCAACTGAGGTGTCCCTTATAAATTGAGGTGCCCCTTATCCAAAGCAGGGTTTCGTTTAGTGGTTGTCCTCCGGGTGCGTTTAACAACTTTTCGAGCCGAATTTTCTAAAAATGTTTATTTCCCAAAAATGCCTACAAACACATAAAACATCAAAATTAGTACAAAATCGAGCGGCAACAATATATAGTATTGAGATCAAATTAGACACAAAAGTGTGTCTATCATCTAACACGCCTGAGAGTCATCAACAGTTTAGTAGACAAATCCCCCTACCATCCTTGATTATATGGGGAAAAGAAAATCTAGAGGATTAAGAGACCACTGTTGATTACAATTATTTAGCCGAGCATGTTTTGCTATAGCGTCAGCTGCTCTATTATAGGTTCTAAAGACAAATTGAACAGAAACATCAAACAAACCTTGGAAAATACCTTAGCATTCATACAAAAGATGTTGATCATCCCACCTAGTGTTTTCTATCCTTTGAGATTGCATTGCTTCCATAATAGTTTTGTTATCACCTTCCACCATTACTTTACTTAGTTTCTTATCTTTGATCCATTGAGCAACTTTCTGCAGAGCTAGCACCTGAGCTTGATCTACATCCCTTCCTCTTCTAGTACAGGCCACAACTTCCACGAACTCTCCTAGATGGTTACGAACCACAAAAGCAAGGCCAGAAAAAATAGTACCAGGAATAATTGAGGCATCAAAATTAATTTTCAACCAATGTAACGGTGTTGGTGTCCAAAAACTATGATTCTTACCGCAATACAGAGTGCTAGTATGAATAGAACTACTAGGTGTAATATGGATGCATATATGATAAGTGTGGCAGAAGTTATAAATTTGTCTAACGATAGACCCAGGTGCCTGCATTTTGTCTTCAAACACTTTCAGACATCTACTTTTCCAAATATGCCACATTATGACCACATCCAACTTCAGAAGCTCCTTTCTGGTAATGGAAACTAGTTGATTTCTTTATATCCAGGATTGTATCCAGTGTTGTATATCTCCAAAACTGTTAGCCACTTGAAGAATAAATGGAGAAACAGCAGACTATATAGCCTGAGCATATGGACAATAAAGTAATCAGTGAGAAGAAGTTTCAATTGACTGAGAACACATAGGACATTGAGGATTTTGAACTTGAGCTATGCGCATGAATCTGGCAACTACAGGTAAGATGTCTTTAGATATCTTCCACATAAACAGCTGACACTTATATGGAACTCCCAAATGCCATATCATCAACCACATATGTTGTTGTTGAGGAGAAACATCTTGTTGTGCTTGTTGATTAAGAATTTCCATATAAGTAGACTTGACTATGAACTTCCCATTTTTGGTAAGTGACCATTTGAGATGATCTTTGGCCGGTTGAGAAGGAATGCTAATATCTTCAATGCTCTTTAGATGATCTACGAAACATATGCTTTGTAATTTGTCAGTTCTCCAACAACGATTAAAATGATCAATATAATCTGCAACAGTCTCTTGAGAATAATTAATATGAAACACTGAAGCATGAAAATCTTTGAGAGCCACCTGACTAAACCACTGCCCATTAATATATATAGTAGACTCATCTCCTATCTCCCATATATGAAATTGTCTAACCCAGAACATTCCTCTTTGAATCGATGTCATTCATATCTCACAATGGTCGAATGGTCGGTTGTGATACTAGTAAATTAAAAATGCTCAAATATATTTGCATACCTAAAGGTACATACAATATTGTGAGATTGAATCGATGTCATTCATATCTCACAATGGTCGAACGATCGGTTGTGATACTAATAAATTAAAAATGCTCAAATATATTTGCATACCTAAAGGTACATACATGGGTACAATATTAGATATAGGGAGAGTTTAGCAAAAGGGCTAAAATTAATATTATTTATGTGTTTGGAAATATGATCCCAATATTTAAGAAATAAATAAACTGTAGCTCCAATATTCAAACCTTTGATCTCAAGTATGAAAGTCAAATTCTTGATTAGTTGGAATACTCATTGGTTAAGCTCGATCAGATTATTTTATTTTTGATTTTTCTCTCCTTTCATATAAACATATTCAAGAGGGGATGCACATATTACAATTTGAAATAATTTGGGACTAGTACCGAAGCCACGCGAAACGGATATAAGGAACATAAAACCATAACAAACCATTCCAAAGTTATTTCAAAAATGGTTGAGTACGAAACCGTCGGTTCTCTAAAACCGGAAACAAGAACAGAATCCAACAAATCAATTTTCTCAGAAATCATTTCCGTTATTGGTAACCTATAACAGTGAACTTGACATAGTTATTAACGATCACTACACCAAATTCCCGGAATTGTAAGCCGTTACGAATTTGCCGTTACAAATGCTCGTTACAAAAAATTCGTAACAGGCTTTAGCAGTTACAAATTTAAAAAAAAATCGTAACAGGGCTAAGCCGTTACGATTTTTTTTTTAGGCGTGCCAGCCACACGCTTGGTCACACCAGGGTGGTAACACCTTTAATATGTGTGTGTGCCATTCACATGCGTAGCAGTATGTTTCCACCCACGCTGAGTTATACCATAGGATATTTCCTCCCATGTGTGTGCCATTCACATGCGTGATTTTGAGGATATACCCTTGTGAAATCGAGATCGAGATCGAGTTTTCATTTTCATTTCTCTTTTTTTTCCTGAACGGCTCCTTCCTCTCTTCTCTTCCTCTCAAACGATGAGTCGATGAAATCATAACATAAATCTCTTCAATCGTCAATCTGTGTAAGTGTTCATCGATCTTTTCTATAACTTTTTCGATTTTTAGGGTTTCTAAATTTTTTAATCGTCTGGTTTTTAGGGTTTCGATTTGTTTCTAATACGATTTTGTTGATCCGTGAATCTGATACGATTTGATTCATCTTAGTTTCGATTTGTTTATCTTCTTCAATTAAATCTAATTCGATTTTTTTTTCTAATTTCATGTTAGGGTTTGAGGAACTGAAGAAATGATTGTAATATATGAACTGAATAACTGATTTGTTAATCCAACTTAAAAGGTATAAGTTTCAACATATGAACTGATTTTAGGGTTTTATGTTAATTTCTATTTTAGGGTTTGGAAATATGAACTGATTTTAGTTTGTTTTTTTATGATTTCAGTTGTTGTTCATTGTTGCTCTCTAGTCTTTTGATTATACTGCAGGCTTGAGACAATGGTGCTAATTGCTAATTAGTGGGTGCAAGAAGCCTTCAATCTAGTGTTCAAATTGGTTATATAGTTGGCTTTGTTTTCGTGGTTTTTAGATGTTCTTTATATGATCTTGCCATGCCCATTGGCAAGGCTGTTCCCGTGTTCCTTTTAGCTGTTTTTAGGTGGATTTAAACCTCTTCAAAATGTCATCAAAATCTAATTCATGGAGAAGGCTTGAGGATGTACCTTGGGGGCTTTGTGCAGAAGAACTCGTTGTTGCTCAAGTAAGTGTTAACGTAGCTACACATTGGTTAACGTCAACCGACTCTATGCTTTTTAATTTCAAGGATGAAATATTGGATGAGATGCCCCTACCCTGTAAATTTGTGTTCATTCAGAGGCTCCCTTTGCTTAAATGGTTCTGTAGGATCCCTAGATAGTTTGCTCCACTTCAGTTTGTCATGAAAACATCCATAAATCTCAAGTCTTATGCTAAGCAGGATTCATACTATGCTACTACCTTTGTCTGTGTGCAGAGCCTTGTAATGCTTAACTCGGGTACTTATGGTGGGCTACCAGAAATAGAAGACTCCAAGGTAATGACTCTTATAAAGGTTTTGGATATGCTTCATTGCTACCGTTTTCTCAGTTTTAAATACTAAAATTATTGGCCTGAATGTCTATAAACGTCTATAGTTATAGATTTTGAACTTCTAAATTTTACAATTGCACTGTCATAGGCCACATCTTTAATCGAAATAGTGCTAGTAGAGTTTTCATCAACCCATCTACGTTGCTTTTAATATGACCTCACACAAGTTCTCCCACTTCTCAGTTGCCTTACCAATTGAATGCCTATTCTTCTTTGAGTTAACTTTGAGCTTTATTTGCTGTTTTAGGAACTTAATCAGGAGGAACCAGCTGGTTTGGGTGGACCTCTGAGTGAACAGCATATTATTGATTCTAGAAGTGCTCTTTTGGAAAGACGTGTTGTTGTTTGTAGGAGCGACTTACTCTGTAATTTCCTTGTTCTTTCTTCCTTTGTAGTTCGGATGGGTAAGTACACTAAACACCATATTTTCATAATCTGGCTGTAGAAGATTTTTTTTTTTTTTTTTCATTTTTGTAAAAAAGTACTAGTGTGCGTATGGTAGTCTTTTGCTTAAAGTTTTAGGTGATCACTAGGTGCACATAGTTTTTCATGTGAACACATGTTTTGTGGAGAAGGGTATCAGATACCACAACTAAGTTTAACTTTGGCAAGGTTCTTAAGGTTGAATGTTGTTTGAGCAAGTGTTTGTGTATCGACAGACAGAGGTGAGAATATTCAGAACTTTAAGCGGTTATGGTCAACCCATACACCAGCATTGAGCCCCTATAAAATTATAAGTCTTCAGTAATACTCTTTTTTATTATGGAGATGATTAGTCTTCTAGTTGTACCAATCACCAAGCTAGATTATGGGTACATTTAAATCACCTGTTTGTTCTGTTTGACCATTTTGATGAACATTTGTAGGTCCAAAGGAGGTGAAGGATGTCCTTTCTCTTCTTAAAGACTGCGCCACCGATGTTAATGGTAGCAGTGCAACTCAAAAGCGTCAGGTGTTATTTATTATTCATTTGGGCAATTTGATAATTTTTCATGTTTATTCATTAGTTACTGGTACAAAAAGTTACATTAGAAGGTTAGAGAAGATTCAATTTTGTACCTTAAATTGTAACAAATAATTCCATGGAGCCACTCATAGTAAGACAGAAAAGTTATCCAGAAGAGGGGCTTTTGTTGGTTCTGCCTCCTCACGTGTTTCTTACCCAATGCCTCTGCAGATTGTTTTCGGGCTTCTATTTTCTCTGGTAAGCACTTTCATATCAGATGCTTTAAGCACGGTACCAGATAAAGCTTCTACGCTCGATGGGGATACTTCTTTCAAACGGGAATTTCATGAACTTGTAAGCTTAACTGCGACTGTTTCGCTTTTATGTTTAAAAGGTAGGTTAGTTATTCAAATCCTTCCTCGCACGGTTTATTGATCTTCCACCTACTTTAGGTGATCGCTATTGGGAATGATCCCAATGTTGAAGGTTTTGTTGATGTCACTAGACTTGCCTGGGCTGTACATTTGATGTTAACTCAAGATGGACTTACTACGAAGGAGACAATATCGGGGTATTCGAGTGAACTAGCGAATATATTTTCATGCTTGGAGGTCATATGTTCAAGCAATGTTTTCCATTTCTTACTGGATAAGGTTCTCGAATCTGCACCTATCGAGTTCACTCCGCTAACTTGAAACTACTTTTATCCATCATAAAGTAGGTTTGTTTATGTGCATGACAATTGTTATTCTTAGACCATGCTATTTCATATATTACTTTATTAAGCAGTCGAAAGATGGAAATTTCTTTACAGAATTTTTGTTAGTGGCCCGTCATATTTCGGAAAAACTTTTGTCTTTTCCCCAAATCGGGACATCCAGATGAATTTTCTCATATGCTGAAGCTAGAGAATTCCACCTCATAAAACAACTCAGAGTCTTTTGAAGTATACAACACTTTCAACCAAGGTAAAACACTTTAGATCAGGATATTTGCTAAATTTGATCATGGCTACACAGTTAACTGGAGTACCTTGACTTCCATATGGAGGCTTAGCAGCTTTAAACCCTAAGATGAAAATTGTCCGCAAGGTATGCCTCCATAAATATCGTTCCCTAATAGACTATAAAAGTTGCCACATAACAAGTCTCTTTATTTATTAATCTTGTGTTATTTATGTTAATATTTCCGCAGCATTCAAACGAATGGGCTGATGGGGACTTGCCTAGTGTGATGACTTGTGCCAACTATCTCAAGCTTCCTCCTTATTCTACCAAGGTGAGACTTTCTAAGACCCAAGTTCACTTTTTCTTTCCATTGAAAAATGAAAATTGCTTGATTCGTAAGTTCTGGCATTAAATTATTTTGTTTCGTAGTAAGTTCTCATTTTTAATGGGATTGGTTTTTGTAGGATATAATGAAGGACAAGTTTCTTTATGCTATAACAGAAGGACAAGGATCTTTCCACTTGTCTTAGCTTTTCATCCTCTGGACAGGCACATCAATCGTGAATTTGTAATTATCGATCATGAAATTTGTTGGTGGTAGGTTATGTAGATAGAAGAAGGAACTGGAGGATTTTTTGGATAAATGATCTTGGTGGTCGTGACCAGGCCTCGCATTTTGACATCTGTAGAAGATTAAAAGGTAAGTTAAAATGATTTTGAGTTATGCTGATTCGATTATGTGTGTTTGCTTGACAAAGAAAAGGCTGAACAGCTTATGTTTAGAGATGTATGTATGACTAAACCTTTTTATAGAACTGAACTAATGTATAATATATATTTTGGGTATGTAGATAAAGATTTGGAACGTGGAAGAAAGGGTCAGCATTGGTGTTTTAACTGGTCATACAGGAAGTGTAAAGTCAGTATGTGCCCACCCATCCAATCCTGGTAAGTAAATGCTCGTTTGAGATATTTTAATCCTTGTGACAGCCTTGGGAGGTCTAATTGCCCTGGAGTTTGTTAATTTTTGTCAGATCTTATTTGTATGTGGTTTAAGAGATGGATCATTTTCTCAGTGGGATTTGAGATGCAAACCCTAGCCACATAAGTGATCAAATGCAAATTCATGAACAAATGCAACCTCTTTCAACCTGCTAATGCTTATGTACATTTTTATATACAGTAAGGTTGATAAAGTTGTTTTTACTGTGTTTCAGGAAAGTGAACTGCAGTGGGGTTGGCATCAACATGTGTACCTGCTAGATTACCTGGACCTAGTAAGTATTTCACTTGTATACTTGCTAGATTTTCTATTTATTACAATTGTATTATATATGTTTGTCAGTGTTAAGATGATTTCATTGGAAAAAAGGTGTTTTGTCTTTTCGAATGAATTGAGAGCTTATGGACTTTGGTTTGTTGCAGGACCAGTTGCTTGCTTGGCAGAATCTACATAAAACACAAAGAGTGCCAAGTTATGAAGCTTCATCTTGCCTAGTTGCAGTTAAGTAGTTAAGTATCGGTGCCTTTCCTTGCAGCAATAACTTCATAACTGCTCCAGTTTTTGAGTGTGTCATCTCTTCTAGTTTTTGCTTACTCCCAACATCTAAGTATACTGTTTTTGTGTTCGCAGGTTTTTTGAATGATGCTCTTTTTGATTGGAAAGGATGGAGAACAAAGCAGTCATAAGGTCCCTTAGCAGATTCAAGTTTTGTAAGTTCTATGTAGACAGTTAATAAGTTTTTATCTTGTAAGTTCTATGTAGACAGTAAGTTTCTATTTCCCTAAGAAATTTGATACTTACCAAAAAAAAATTGGTACTTAGGAAAATTTCAGTTCTTTTTTTATTTGAACCTGGTATGAATGGATTGAATGTGTGAAATGAATTATTTGAAGAAATTATCATTGAATGTGGATGATGAATGGATTGGAAGGTATATGCGGGGGTATTTAGAATTAGGCTAATTTAAAGTGAGAAATGAAGCGCGATCGACCTTGACCTGGTCAAAATTGGTCAAGGTTATTTGGTAGTAATATTTTTGATGTTACAAAAAAAGTTCGCAACGGCTCTTCAACGTTACAACAGCGATGTTACAAAAACAATTCGTAACGGCCCGGAGCTGTTACCACGTGGCAAATTCGTAACGGCTCACAGCTGTTACGAGGGCCGTTACAACCAAAATTCGTAACGGCCACAAAGCCGTTACAAAAAAATGTAACACCCGCTTTTGCAACAGGAAAGAGCCGTTACAACCCGTTTTAGTAACGGCTTAGTTCTGTTTCTAATCCAAGAATTTGGTGTAGTGGATCAAGCTGGTTTATATGTACCGGCTTAGATGTCATTGTTATTACGGTGCCATTATGGGTATGCCTAAATGGTGAACTCAATGGCAAAGTGGAAAATTTGCCGCTCGGTAGAGACTTGACCACGTGATCAAGTTCATGTCGTCAGCCATATAATTTTGGTCGCTCGGTGAAATATTTGTTACTCATTGTTTAATAATCCAATGGACCAAAATTCATGCCATATAATTTCATCCTCATATCAACCCACACCGTCTCTACATTTTTCAATCTCCTACTCACATTTCTTCTTATCTAAAACAAAATTCTCCATTTTCACTCACTCTTTCTCTACACTTCATCATTTTCTATTTTTCTGTGATATTAGTTCTCAATCTCAACCTTAATTTGGCCGAAGTAACAAATTCATGGATTTACCATACCGGAAGATGAATATATTTGTGGGAATTATATTTATTTTACACAAGATAATATCAATGATGCGAAACAACAAGGTAACACCACATGTCAAAACATATTTCTGAAATATCAAAAACAAACAATGAACATCAATAATCGTGATGCAAATAAATTTTTGGGTCGCTTCGTTGTAATCAATGCCCAAGTAGCCTTATATATTGTTGTGATAATTCAGGCCAACAGAATCTGAAAAAGTGGTGAAACCGGTATTCATGTGGTAAGAAAAATTATACAACATGTTTCGTTTAATTAACTAATTTAGGTTTTTTTTGTGATCTTTAATACAAAGAAATCTACCGGAATAGAAGGATTGGCACCACAAAAACGGATAAACTCTCAAATACTAAAGTTGTTACAATATCTTTAAAAATTTGCCAAAATATAATCCACTCTTGTTAGCATATATGCAGCAAGCATCTGAAATATCAGACACGCTTATACTACTTTAACACCAAATTCACAATAATCGATCTCAACTCGCTTCACCACGTCGATTTTCTTTACCAGATACCACAGCAAACATAAATGCCAACTTAAATGTCAATACTACTAATAAGAGAAAACAATTAGGGATAAGTGCGGCAAGACTGGCTAGAAAATGATCTCAAGAAGGAGGGTTTGAAGGTTTTAACATGGGGAATTGTTGATGGTGGATTTTCATTTAAGGGCTAAAATTGTAAAATCCAAAATTATGCGCTAACATCTTGCAAAAGATAAAGCCATTAATAAGTGATGAATATTTCTTCACCTTACTAATTCACCTAGAATAGAGCATGTGGCAACAATCCCGATTCGTGAATTAAATACACAAAATTCGTTGAGGTTGGAGCATGTAGCAACAATCCCATATACCACAATGAATTTCTGACATTATTAATTAATGCATGACCAGCCTTGTATTTCATGTACTCATTACCGGTGCGGCATGACGACTGAGTGTTGTTCTCAGCAGAGCAACACGAATCTCCAAGCATTAATAATAAAACATGTACGAAATACCCATGCATGCTACAACTCTCGGTGTGTTATACTAGCCCGATTGAGCATGTTTGAACTCGAGCCCGACCATATCGGTCTCGAAAACGATCATGACCATCCAACTTCACCATCATGATTGGATGGCCCAGATCGAATCCATAACCCTTAAGCAAGTATTGGAGTATTCACCACCGACTCAATGCGGGCCCCGCATGGTCGGCCTCCCCAAGAGGGAAGCAACGCTTACCAGTTTGTCCAGCCAAAACAACATGGACGTGAAACCCTAAACTAGGGTTACGACACATCACATGTGTCGCAAATCAGTCTCAACCATCCATCTTCGCAGGCATAGATGGAGGGTGTAGATGTATATTCAAAGGGCCCGGAACATGTTAACACAAACACCGTGGGCCCACCTACACACATGAACAATCGGTCAGGACCAACCATGTTTGGTTGTCCCAATTCGTGCGTGCAAAACAATGCATGAAGCACGGCCGGCCAAAACCCTAATTAGGGTTTGTATCGATCACAAGCGTCCGTTTTCTCCTGATCGAATGAGGGGCTTAGGAGACAATTGAGCAGGTCCAATGAGCATCAGCATGATCACCGTGGAACTATCTATCTCCTCACCCGACCGACCAAAGCATACCATGCCTGGTTTCTCCAAAACGCACGCCCAAACTAGTGTGGTCGCGCTTCCCAAATCACTGGCCCGATCTCGACCAATCAACTTCTAGGAAAAATTGAGTGGCTTAGATCACGTTTCTATGAGGCAATGAAGTACAGGCGTGAACACCAGCCTACCACCCACACGCCGAATCAATCGGCCGGGACCGACCAGGCTTGGTCGTCTTGAAACGCGCGCCCGAAGTGGGCATGATGCGCGGCTTTTGCGGCACCAGATTTCTGTTGCAAATAAATCTCAACCGTTCCTCTTTGCCGGTCAAATTGAGTGGCCTAGATCGCGCCTTCATGAGACAGTGAGGTACGGACGTGTACACCGGCATGCCGTCTACACGCATGCCCGTCCGGTCCTTTCCAAAACACCTCTCATGCTTGGTTTCGACCAAGCTGAAGAGTGATGCCTGCGCACCTCTTCAAAAGCCCTAAAACTTCATCAACGGTCGCAGATGAGTGTCACAGATCTCGTCCGTCTAACTCTACTAGCTTGGTCAAGCAGCCCTGGTTAGGAGTTAAGATACCAGCAAGGCGTCACCACAATTACCGTCCACCACTCTTCCACGTGGAGTGATCGGTCAAGTCAGGGCTTACCTGTATAGCCTCCAAACGATCACTCGAAGATGGCTGGAAATGATGTTATTTTAAGACGCTTAAATTCGTGACTTACTCAGGTAAGCCTTAAAAAAAAAAAAAGCAATGCTTCATACATGCCGAATATACTCGATGCGATACCCTGCGTAGAATACACACGATACTTCACAAGTATCGACTTCCTAAATAATTTAGTTATTTAGTCTAGCATTACATGCTACTTTCTGTGGGTCCCACGACCCACACACTCGAGACATCAATCATGTCACAAACTGGGGTATTGGTCTGGCGGTTTACAGCGTGCAGCATGTAATGCGCCATCACAAGAACGTGTCAGGAAGTCATGGACGGTTAGAGATGACAAGAGAAGTGGGCAAGAATGGTCGTGTAACACTAACACACAACTCCACTACTCCATCACTCCACTTCCTCCACTTCCCATGAGAGACGTGAATAAGGCTCAAATGACTTGTATAAATAGGTTCTCCTCCCTATTTCCAACAACAGTTCAAGTCAAGACAAGACAAAAAACCAAGTGTTAATACAAAACGTATTCAAACACTCAAAGCCTGCTTGCATCAATCGTAAGCCTGCTCACCTTTCTGTTACAAGTCATAAACAAGCCTACACCTTCACAATCTCAACACCTTCTTCGCTTCCCTCCCTAAGATTAACCCCATCTCCTTCACTTTGTGACCGAAGCAAGTCTGGAACGGCCATTTCTTGGTTTAGGCCAGAGTTGTATGCAGATTGATTTCTCGAATCACAAGCACTCACTGCGCAAAGTGCATTTGTTTAGGGTTTAGATTCATTCCTCATCCACACACCCCAAATTACCAAATCCGGCAGGAATAGTTTTCACCCATAAACAATTGGCGACCACAGTGGGAGGTTAATCTCTCGGTTGTAAAGTCAATTTCTTCGAAATCCGATTCAATTTCATCAATTTCAAAAAGGGTAGATCTTAGAATCAATTCAATCAGCATTTCATTTCAAGATGGTAGAACTCAGGTCTGGATCAGCAATCAATCCTAATGGAGCTAGTACGGATAACACTCCCGGTGTCGATGTACCCGTCAGTGGAGCTACAATGGTCAATACATCTCGTGGAACCGTTACTCCTATCACTAACGCTAGCGGAGCAGGAGACATTCCAGTGGGTGTAACGCCCCCCCATCACTAGAGCCAGAGCAGCCGCAAATCCCGGCATATCCTCAAGTGTAACGCCTCCAGTGGTCACTAGAACAAAAACTTTCACTCTTTCATCAGGACGAGGAGCCAGAGGCACAAGAGGAGGACCACCGTCTATTACCATTGCAGACTTGATGGAGAAGTAGGAAATTCTTGCTAAGACTCAAACGGATATGGCCGCAACTCAGAAAGAGGTACTCACTTTCCTTAAAACTTTAACTGAACGATTGCCACAAGATTCACGGCAACCCTTAGAGCCAGCAAGAGATGCCTTCAATACACCTGGAGCAAGCGTTTCCACTCGGACCCACATGAGTGAAAAAGCTCGTGTTGCTCCTGAACGCCCAAGAGAGAGGGACCAGCCATCCAACTTCATCACATGTGAGGACCTGGAACGACTTCTCCAAAACCGAGGCAAAGGAAATCTGATGGACGCACACCAACATCAACCGTCGTACCCTCAAGATATGCAACGAATCCCTCTTCCAAGAGGATACACCTCTCCTCAGTTCTCTCTCTACGATGGTACTGGTAACGCTCGTGAGCACGTTTATCGATTTTTGGAATCCCTGGGAGAGCATGAGTACAATCATGTTCTCCGCCTGAAAGAGTTCTCGAAATCACTTACGGGAAGGGTGTACACATGGTACAACAACATCACACCTGACAGCATATCCAATTTGGGGGAGATGGTCGGTGCTTTCTACAGGAAATATTTCTTCGTGTCCGAGCAGATCACCTTTTCAGATCTAGGGAGAGTCTCTCAACGGAACAACGAGCATCCGAACGATTTCGTTAAGAGGTTCAGAACTCAAGCACTAGATTGTCATGATCCAAACATCACTGAACGTCATTTGGTGGAGCTATGCATCAACGGGATGATACCCATATACCGCGCTTTACTAGAGAATCTTGGCTTTCAGACATTCTCCGAACTCCATGAAGCTGCCAAACGTTCAGCCACAACCGCCCCAGCGTTGCTAGAGAGGACCAGGGTTGTTCGAAATGAAGATCCACGTGAGAGTCGAGGAAGCAGGCGCCTCACAAACAAACAATACAACAGTGGTCCTTCTGTGAGCGTGGTAGGCGAAGGAGGAAAAAGGAAAGCTTCAGCAACAGAACAACAACCCAAGCATGCGGCTCCAGCGCACACGACTTCTTCTCAAAAGGGAGCGGGCAAGACCCATGCACAAGACACCGAAGATACAGGTTTCCCGCTCCCCATAAATGAAATAATGGAACTCTTGGAGGCGTGGATTCAAGACGACGTCATCAAGCTGCCTCCTATCAGACGTCCACCAACTGAGAAAGATATGGCGGATCCTAAGTATTGTCGCTACCATAGGTTCGTTCACCATCCAACCAAAGACTGTAACAGGCTGAAACAAATCTTCAGAGAAAAGATAGAGACAGGAGAACTCCAGCTTGGAACGAAGGTGTTCGTAGAGACCCTCTTCCTGTCAGGAACTGCATGATTTCTGGGGATTCCGTTCGCAAGACTGTACAATCTATGATGGAACATTCACTACACCAAATATGGGGTTTAGCAACAGTTCCTGAGCGTTTCAAATCGGGGTTGTAACAGGTTTAAGCCGTTACAAAAGGGGCTGTAACAAATTTTAGTAACGAGCATGTCGCCGTTACTAATCTTGGGTTGTAACGTATTTTGTAACGGCTATATAGCCGTTCCTAAATTTTTACATGTGTTGCTAATATCTTGACTTAGTCAACGTTGACAGACTGCGCTTTTCCGGTAAAAAATTAGTAACAGTGAATTCGCCGTTACTAAATTTTTACTGAGTTGCAAAAAAAATTGACTAGGTCAATGTTGACCTAATCTCATTTTTAGGTAACAAGTTTAGTAACAGGTATTCCATGTTGCTAAATTTTTGCAACAACAAAAAAAATAAAAATAAAAATAAAAGTCGGTCTTTGTTGACCTAGTCAAAGTCAGATTCCCTCCCATTTCAAAATATCCTGCAAACCTCATTTCTCTTGAATAATTCCATTCAATACAATTCATTCTAAAAACATGTTATCTTTCAACCATCAAAGTAATTACACAAGAAGTGGAAGAAAACATTATTCTAATCACTATGTTTATCATACTTTTGAATGATACTTGGACTGTATGATATTTAAGTTATTGCCAAACATTCTAACTTTAAGGTTTCAGAAGTAGTTCTACAACATATAGACCAAGTATAAAAAGAACTCTCACTTGTTCATCTTCATTTTCACAAAGCATGGTTGGACATCAATCGAGTTCAACTCCTCGGCTATATGTCAACTTTGCAACATAGAACAATATTTATGGTGATTTCATCAGTCATATGCAACAAAGATATATATCTATGAATTGACAAACTAGAAAAGAGGAAGTCTATAAGTATTAAGTGCCCACCTATGAGTTTGAAAAAGTCGAATTTGACTGCATCAGTGGAATACTTTCAGTAACAGCCTGCAATTACCGGCAAGCCAAAGATCAAACATTTTACCAGCCTGGGGGAGAAAATGTGAAACAAAGAAAGAGAGACAAGTCTCACCTGGTATACTCCTCATTATCTTCAAGAAACATTTTACCAGCCTGTTCATTCAAAGCTGATTCTGGAAATGGTTATATCAGTAAGCATCTGGCCGACTTTCTTTTTTTATCAGTAAGCATCTGTTCAACCATATAACTTTATTATTTAGGAGAAATTTCTTGAGCTTTGATCATTAAGCATTGTACCTCGCAAGAAAGTGTCAGCGAAAGTTAATATCCCTAAATTTTAAATCAATAAAACAAGAACAAACAAATTCAATATTTACCAGGGATTGACATTCCCGGGTGGCTACATTTTGGAAGACCCTAATTGCATTTACCTCGCTGGCTGCAAACATATACACCAACAAAAACCACATAAAAAAATAAAACTTCATCATTATGATAATTAGCACAATTGCATCAACAGTCAATGTTTTTTCAGCTTGCATAATTAAGAGTCTGCCTTGAACACAATTGCATCAGAGTTTTTACATATGCAGAAAAGCATATGGGTACATGCCAGCATGTTCAAGTGTGAATCTTAGCAAAAAAAAAAAGATAAAAGACAAAGGATGATGTCTGAGATATCCATGAAAAACTTCATAGCTTCTCCAAAAAGATAGATAGACAATTCTAATCATAAAAGACAAAGGACAATGTCTGAAATATCCATGAAAAACTTCATAGCCTCTCCAAAAAGATAGATAGACACTTCTAATCATGTTGGATGCAGAATTTTGGATGAACCACGTAGCCTCCAATTCCAACTTCTTTAAAGGTCCTCACGAACTGGTTAGCTTTTATGGTCGCTTCATCTGGCATGAGAATCTGGTCCACCAAGACCTTCGCATGAGCATCAGATACAGATGAGCCATGACACATATGTCCAAAATCACTTGTACAAACTCTACCAACAGCAACAGTTTCAGAATTCAAGTTCAGCAATGAACATCGCGGCATATCAGAACCTACTGCAGATCGAGCTGGTGATATGGTGGCATCAGGTGGATTTTCATAAGCAGGTGAACTAGTATGGGTAGCTGAAGTAGTGTGAGCAGGTGAACACGCAGGACCAGTAGAACTGCCAATTTGGTTCGAGTTCGAGGCAATAAACGATGCTTGTCCAGATTGCATATCCTTCACAATGTTACATAAGGATCCAAAACCTGTGAGCAGAACCTCTATCTTTCCACCTAAATCCTGTATCTGATGCTTAAGCTCTCCATCCTTACACTTTAATTCAGCAACCTTGGCACGCGCAGGAGCAGAATAATCATATTGCGTACGAGAAATAGGACCAACGGCACGAACCCGTCCCCTAGAATCCTTTCCAAAAGCTTTAATCAATGCATCCACTTCATCTACAGGTTCACCCGCTTCTAGTTTTTCCTTGATCTCTTCTTGCGCCTTCTTAAGTTTATCCTGTAACGCCGAAAATAACATTATGTAATTACACAATTTACTAGCTGGCTAGTATGAATTTCATCAACCTGTCATAATATCTATGAAATTAAATCAAACTCACATGGTATGGTTGCGCACTAGGTAAGATGTTACCACCCTCTTGTATATGTGCTTTAATCCACACATCAGAGGTAGTGATCTCCACTCCAGGATTCTGTCTCTCCTAAATCCACAAATACGAACAGTCGATTAGAATTAATCAATCAATACATTTACACCTTCTTGTCCATAAGTTATGAGATCCATAAATGACAGAACATTGTTGAAATATACATACCAGTTCAGCTTTCACCAAACTGTGAGGTTTGCGACCAGAGGTATGAGTGTAATCATATCTATCCCTTTTCCTCTTATGATCGATTCTGCTTTGTTGTTGGCGTTCAGCTCTTTCATTTTCGCAGAACTTTATCCAGTCCTCTTCTTTCACATTTGGAGGGATATGTGCAATCCTATCTTCATGGGTAGGACGTGGATCATAATAGTCTTTGCGTAGCTCATACTTGCGCCTTCTCCATACAACAGACATCCCGCTTATCATAACATCCTTGGAGGTTTCAGGTAATAGATATGATAGCTGAAAAACGGAATCAAATCCACTAACTCAGGAAAATATAACAAATTATAAGTATGTATATAAATTAGATTGGGGTTATTTTATACCCACAGACCCTTCCCGGACATCATCTTTGTAGTTGTCAGGAACTTCCTTCCAATTTTGGTATGAGATAGGGATGTGAGTACGAATCAAGGACCCCTTCGGGTGGCCAAGTTGACCAAACATTGGAAGAAATGGGAAGTCCATTTTCATAAACCTCGGACAGACTTCCATAATAACCTGTGGAATATTATTTAGCAAACATATATCGGTCCCTAACAAAACCTACTAAGATTGCACAGGTGATAGAAAAAACAGAGCAATCAAACTTTTCGAACAAAAAGAACATATTAAATCAAAATCCTTTAAGAATCAGACACACATCACACGTCACAATGATACCAGCCATCATTCTAAACTACAGAATCAACACAGATAATCTTTTCTAAGCTCTCATTGTCAGTAAGAGCTGACTGATAACTGACAGGAAATTCAATATTGTCTACTAGGGAAGTTAATCCTTGCTGCGAGTGCAAGACCAAATACCAACTCACTTCAGCTGCACGAATAAACAGCTCATCCACCACTCTATTAGTGCTTTGCATCTTAGACAAATTAACCTTGATCAAATTTGAGACTGGATCAACTTTGCACGCGGTCTTATCTGCAACTCTAACCCAATCACAGTAGAATACAACTTCCTCAAATTCCATATAATTCAACTTGATAATCTTTTTAATGACACCATAATATGTAATTTCTGATTCCACCAAAGTTCTGTCACTGGTTGTTGCTCTATGTCTCGTAATGGCTTTCATAGACACGCCACTGTTTTGTGACACATGCTTCCCCTCATAATCATGAGAGCTAAAACCAAAGCCGTTGGCTTGGTATTTCTTATACGACTGCGCCTTGAAGAGTGGTCCCTGAACTAGTCGCCAAAGTACTGAATTTATATCTTTGGCTTCTAACAATTGTAAGAGAACATGTGTCAGTCAGTTGCACAACCAAAATCAAGATTGTTTGTCTACAAACCAATTCTGAAGCTAAAATATAATACCTCTTCGCGTAACCATAAAAGAAAGCACTTTGGCATATTCTGACTATTGAACATGTCGCTGTTAACATATGATTCGTACTTCCTAATTAAGATCAGACAACAATCCAAGAACAATTAGAACAATAAGCTAATAATCAATCAACAACTAATAGGTGTGAAAGTAACAAGTCTACCTTTGCCATTCATCCATTCCAACATATTTAGAGAGAAGCCACTTGCGAGCTTGTTCAAACTGTACTTGAGTTAAAACAATATTCTTGGCAGCACTCAAAGGCATCTCATCAGCAAACTCATCATCATCATCTAGGAAGGCCTATCGAGTGTGTTTATGAGTACCATCACCATCATTTGACACATCTTCCATACAGTATAAACTGGCTTCTCGCAACACATAGCCTCTTGCAATGCAGCCAACAATATACCTTTTATTGCGCACCATTCCCTTAAACCCTTTCATTAACCTGCAAACACCAGTAAGAAAAGTTTTAAATTCAGTAATGACAACAACCAAATTACACATTAAACAGCAAGGTAAGTTTTGGTAATTACCTCTCGAAAGGATACATCCACCTAAATCTAACCGGACCACAGATTAAAGCTTCATCTGCTAGATGCACCATCAAGTGAATGCTGATAACGAAGAAGGAAGGAGGAAAATGCTTTTCCAAGACACACATTGCTTCCACTAGGCTAACTTTAGCTTTTAAAAGTTGATCTCTGTTGATAACTTTCGCGCACAATATCTTGAAAAACAGACTTATCCTATGAAGAGAAAGACGTATATCTTTAGGCAGTGAAGGCGCCGCATGAACCAGTAATGGAAACAAGTGTTGCATGATTACATGGTAATCATGAGACTTGAAATTTTTCAACTCGGAGGATCGATCTGACGCTGTATGCTTGAAGATTGGAAGAGAAACAGGAAGGCACCTTTAAGTTCTTCAAAATAGTACAAAAGGCAACTTTCTCTTTCTTTGTTATGGAAAAGGAGCGGCAACCATTGTTGTTTTACCAGTCAATTCATCCACTTTCAACCATGACTTCTTATTAATCCCCATTGCTTGCATATCTTTACGTGCACAAGGACCATCCTTTAACTTGTTATTTCCCATAATAGTGTGAAGAAGATGCTCAATTATATTCTTTTCTGTGTGCATGACATCTATAACATGTCGGACCGGATTTGAACCCCAATTTGGAAGATCATGAAGAATTGACCTTCCTGAAAACAGTGAGTGGTCATGAACTTGATCTTCTACGTCGGCATCATCTTCATCTTCCAGTTCAGGCCTTCTTTTGTGTTTCCCTCGACTTGCTGTTGCTGGTTGTTTCCCCTTCCCCTTCTTGGTTCTCATATTAGCAACAATCTCTTGAACTTGCTCTCCTGTCAGTGGCCATGGAGCTGAACCGTGCTCAACGCCTCCATGGAAATTGATTTTATCATCTCGATACTTATGTCTCGATGGCAGCCATCTACGGTGTCCCATGTAACAAATCTTCTTGCTAAATGGAAGATATTCAGAAATTGTTCCTTCTCCACAAATTGGACAAGCATTGTAACCATGATTTACACATCCAACTAAAGTCCCTAATGCCGGGAAATCATGAATAGCCCATATTAATCTTGCTTTCATCAGAAATTCAGTTTTAGTGAAAGAATCGTATGTGATGACACCTTCATTCCATAACTGAATCAACTCCTCTATCAATGGTTGCAAGTAAACATCTATGTCTTTGCCTGGTGCTCTTGGACCCAATATCAGCAAACATAACATTGAAAACTCCCGCTTCATGCACATCGAAGGAGGTAAGTTGTAAGGCTGGAGAATTACCGGGCCAACAGTTTGTGAATTGGACCGAAACATCCATTTGGGTTCAAGCCGTCAATTGATATCCCCCTAGCGTAACGTTCCTTGGTTCCTTGGCAAACTCCGGTGAAAAATTATCAGCACATCTCCAAACTGAAGAATTAACTGGATGGCGCATAACATTTATATCGGATTGTGCTTTAGAATGCCAATACATTGCCGGCCTATCCACGGTATACTATAGAACCTTTGCAGTCTATTTATCAAAGGAAAATGTCTTAAAGTCTTTCGAGCTACTTGTGTAAGTCTCCTTTCATCATTAAAGACCTTCTCATACCTAGGTTCTTGACAAACTGGACACTTAACCACTGATGCATGATCCTTCCAGTATAAAACACAATCATTTATGCATGCATTATAGGTTATGTAATCCATTCCCATTTTTTGAATCAACTTTTTTACTTCGGAGAACTTAGCTGGAAGTGTGTTTCCATCAAGAAGCAACTCCTTAAACAATTCTAAGAGTGCAGTGACACCATTGTCTGAAAATCCATATTGTGTCTTTATGTTATTCAGTTTTATAGCCGCGTATAATGGTGTTTTTCCTTTGTCACATGAAGGGTATAATGGTTCTCTTGCACGCTCATATAAATATCTTTTTTTCTTGCTGCTGCTGGTTCCGACATCATTGGGAACCCTACTGTGTAACCCATCATTCTCACCTACACAACAAGTATGATCGTCGTTCTCAGCAGCAACTCCTATATCCTCAGCTAAATTTCCTACATTGTCAACTGCAATTCCTACATTGTCACTAGTACTATTATCCTTCTGTCCTTTACCTACTAAATTTTCTCCGTGAAACCTCCACGTTGTATACGTTAATAAAATACCATGTTTGAGCAAATGATAATCTATTTCACTCAGCGATTTCAATCCTTTACCATTCTTACAGCGTGTACAAGGACATGAGAATGATGTATTCCCACTACCATTTTCACGGACAAACTCTATGAGTGAATGTACATCATCTATGTATTCATCGGAGTTACGGGCACAGCTCATCCATCGCTTATCAACCATGGATGACATTTCATTACCCTACAATGTGATAACTAAGAAACGATACCTATGTTAATACTAGAACATACAGATATCAACAATAATATCTATCAGTACACAAAATCAATTGTTTTATAGCCATATATCTATTTCAGTTATAACCATACAAATTATGATTGTTCAATTGTTTTTAGTACTGGATTATGTATAGAAAAAAGGATTTAGAGAATTCAGAGACAGGGGAGATTTAAAATAGAGAGGATTTAGAGAACTCAGAGAAGTGGGGTAACTTAAAGTAAACCAGATGAGTTATAGCCATATATCTATTTCAGTTATAACCATACAAATTATGATTGTTCAATTGCTTGACCTCCCAAAGCTATTGATTTTGGTTAAAAAAATCACAACAAAGTAAATCAGAAACCCTAATTTCTCTATTAGGTTAAAAAGACTAGGTTGAGAGAACTCAAGTTTATATTGATTTCTTAGTTCCATATGAAAACCATTCAAAATCGAAAATAATTGAAAACCCCTATCTCTATTATACCTAAATGACCTAAAATTAAACACGTGAGATAAATCTAGAGAAAAAAGATGACCATACCTTAATGGGATTAACAGTAGAAGCTTCAGTAATATCCAAGAAATAAAACCTAAAATACCAGATGAGTGCTTCTATCTGCAGTAATATCAACGAAAGGCATTAACAAACATATAATCAAAACCAACTATATATCAATCTTATACAGAAATTACAAAATCAATCTTTACCTGTTTGGGTTTTGGGTTTTAATGGCGGGAAACGCAACGAACCTAACTCTCAGTTTCTGGATCTAAGTTATAGAGAGAGTAAAAACGAGTACAGGGAAGAGAGTGAAAAAGAGTGAAGGGAGGAGAGTGAAAAAAGAGTAAAGGAAGATAAGATGTATGTGGCTTAGATTGATGTTGTACGGGTTGGCTCAGAAAGTTCCCGCCCGAGTCAAGGGTGGAAAGAGTAGGGAAGGTTTCTCGCGATTACAAATCAGGCGTAAAAATCATAACATGACTATTACCATCACACACACGACTCGCACGATTTGATATATGCAGTTACTAATTGTAACTGGGCTTTAGCCATTTCAAGATTAGTAACACCGGTAGGCTGTTACTAAATATTAGTAACTGGAATTTTAGGTTGCTAATTAGTAACGGCTACATGTCGGTTACTAATCTGGGTTACTAATCTGCATATTTGGTGTAGTGATTTATGAGAGATCTTGTACTTCTACAAAGCACATCGTCAGGACATATTTGCAGCCCTCAACCGTATTGTCTCAGGCAAGCGCTTGTATCTGGAAGAGGAAGCGGTCTCGAAACCTCAGTCCTTGCTGGAAGATGCAAGCAAGGGAAATTGGGGACTCTTAACCTTTGCCCGTTTGAAGGACATCGAGTTCGATAACACATTGATCGATACGGCCTCTGAATTCAACATCATCACTCTTCAGACCTTAAAAGCAGCAAAGATTTCAAAACAGGAGGCCACTCGCAACCCAATCGTGATTAAGACTCCAGAAGGAGAACTCAGAGATGCATATGGATACATCGATCTTGAAGTAAAATTGGGCGATGCCTCGACACAAGCAAAGTTCTACATAGTCAGAGAACATCCGAATTACGACATGATCCTAGGACGCTCTTGGTGTTGATGGTGGATTTTCATTTAAGGTTAAAATTGTAAAAACCATAAAATTATGCGCTAACATCTTGTAAAAGATAAAGCCATTAATAAGTGTTGAATACTTCTTCACTTTACTAATTCACCTAGAATGGATCATGTGACAACAATCCCATTCTGTGAATTAAATACACGAAATTCATCCAGGTTGGAGCATGTAGCAACAATCCCATATACCCTGTGAATTTATAGCATTATCAATTAATGCGTAAGCAGCCTTGTATTTCATGTACTCATTATCAGTGCGGCATGACGACTGAGTGTTGCTCTCAGCAGAGCAACACGAACCTCCAAGCATTATAATGAAAGCATGTACGAAATACCCGTATAGGCTGCAACTCTCGGTGTGTTATACTAGCCCGATTGAGCAACTCTCGGTGTGTTATACTAGCCCGATTGAGCATCCAGACTGTCCGGTATCGATCGGGAAATGATCTCGATCATCCAACTTCACCGGCATGATTGGATGGCCCGGATCAATTCCATAACCCCCAAGCGGTATGGAATATTGACTGCCGAACCAACGCGGACCCCGCATGGTCGGCCTCCCCAAAAGATTGGCATAGCTTGCCAAAATGTCCAAACCAGAGCGGTATGGGCGGAAAACCCTAAATTAGGGTTTGCGGCACATTACATGTGTCACAAAACAGTCTCAACCATCCATCTTCGCAGGTATAGATGGAGGGTGTAGATGTAGATTCAAAAGGCCCAGAGCATGTCAACACAATCACCGTGGACCTGCCTACATACCTGACCAATCGTTCATGACCAACCATGGTTGGTCATCCCACCGACGCCCGAATGGAGCATGACACACGGTAGTGAAACCCAAAATTATGGTTTTATGAGCATCACGAGCGTCCATCTTCTCCCGGCAAGAATGGAGGGTCCAAGATTAGATTAAGTAGGTCCAGGTCATACCAACATGACCACCGTGGACCCATCTATCCCCTCACTGGTCGGCCAAGGCATACCATGCCCTGGTTATCCCAAATCGTCCGCCCAAACTAGCGTGGTTACACTTCCCAATTGCAAACTAATCTCGACCGCTCAACTTCGCCGGACGATTTGAGTGGCTTAGATCACGTTTTCATGGGACAGTCAGGTATAGGCGTGAACACCAGCCTATCACCTACACGCCAGACCGATCGGCCAAGACCGACCAAGATTGGTCGTCTTGGAACGCACGCCCGAAGTTGGCACGATGCGCGGCTTTTGTTTGCACTCGTTTTCTGTTGCAACTGATCTCGACCACTCGACTTTGCCGGACAAATTGAGTGGTCCAGATCACACTTTCGTGAGATAATGAGGTATGGACGCCTACACCGTCATGCCGTCTACATGCATGTACGATCGGCCTGGCCAAAATCGTATCCCAAGCTTGGATTCGACCAGGCTGAAGAGGGATGCTTGCGCACCTCTTCTAAAACCCTAATTCCATCAACGGTCGCAGATGAGTTTCTCAAAGATCATCTCGTCCGTCCAACTTCACCGGCTTGGTTATACAACCACGGTCGGGAGTTAATTGGTCGATGAAAGGCGTCTTGGTGATCACCACCCGTCACTTTACCATACCATGATGCAAGACTGCATAGAATACACACGATACTTCACAAGTATCGACCTCCTGAATAATGCAGTTATTCAATTTAGCATTACATGCTACCTTTTGTGGGTCCCACAACCCACACATTCTAGACATCAATCATGTCACAAACTGGGGGATACATATTGGGTATTGGTCTGGCGGTTTACAGCGTGCAGCGCACAACGCGCCATCACAAGAGCGTGTCAGGAAGTCATGGACGGTTAAGTGATGATGGGAGAAGTGGGCAAGCCTGGTCGTGTGACACTAACACATTACTCCACTACTCCATCACTCCACTTTCTCCACTTCCCACGAGATACGAAGGTTAGGCTAAAATACTTGTATAAATAGGTTCTCCATCCTATTTTTTTTAAAGGAGAACAAGTCCAGACAACAGAGGCAAGTGTTGATACAATCGTATTCAAACACCGGAACTGATAGCTTACACCCTGCAAGCCATTTCATCTTTATGATACAAGTCATTCATAGCCAACACCTTCACATTCTCAACACCTTCTTCGCTTCCCTCCCTAAGATCAACCTCATCTCCTTCACTTTGTGACCGAAACAAGTCTGGAACATCCATTTCTTGGTTTAGGCCGGACTTGCACATATTGATTTCTCGAATCTACAAGCACTCACCGCGCAGTGCATTTGTTTAAGGTTTAGACTCATTTCTCATCCACACATCCCAAATTACCAAAACCGGCAGAAATAGTTTTCACCCATAAACACTTGGGTACACGACAACAAGACAACACTGGGAATTTGCCCTCTACAAGTTACGACACCTGAAAGGATCTCTAACAAGCCGTCTTGTGATAGGTGTTTTAAAACACCGTAATATCTATCTATTGTTTATGCTTTCTTTGCGAATTTTCTTGTAAATTATGTATCTTATGTTTGCTTTTGAGTTATCAGGTACGCTGGAGTCGCATGGAGGAAAAGAAGAAGAAATCACCCAATTTGAGCAAAATGGCAAAATTGTCATTTCATGGGCGAACACTATCCGGAGCCCAGTCAAGGTTAAGAGGGAACTCTATTCAGAGGAGTACTAAATACAGTCGAGCTGAGGTTAAGGGGGTTGCCATCTGGTTGGCCCTTATCTGCTTCACCTGGGTGGTTATATCCAACCTAATTTCCTACACCAAACCTAAAATCAGAGAAAATTCATTTCTCTTCGTCTGGTATTAGTTTTATTTTTCCCATCTTTGTCTGAATCTATGAAGGCTCAATAAGCTCTGAGATTGACGAGTCTGCTATCAAATTGAGATCGATTGATTCATTAAGCCTCAGAAAATGGTGGAGATTCAGTTAGGGTTTTGGTTCAAATCTGGAAGGAAGAACTGGTGATGTTTATGGCTGAATCCGAGAAGAACAAGAGCAGAGATTGAGAAGCAGGCAAGCCTGGGTTCGATGGATGAGTACCAGGGGTTCAGAGGAGATAAATTCGATGCTGAGAACAGACAGAGAAGAGGTGAAATTGAAGTCTGCAAAGATTTTTCATCAAGTTAAGCTCGTGGTGTTGTTGCTGTGAAGATTCGAATCAATAAGAAGATTGAAGATGATGGGTTTCTCTGGTGGTTGATTAAAGCACCGATGGAGGAGACCAAGAAATGGAAATTCAGAGTAAACATAAAGGAATTCAAGTGGGGTTTTCGGTAGATCGAGTTAAGACACAGTGAAGATCGGAGGTGAGTGAAACTTAGGGTTTCTTAAGGCTCGAATTCATGAATCTGTGATGAAGATTGATGGAACTCAGGGAGGTGGTTTATTGATGGATTCGGTCTGTGAGAGATGAAGATGTTGTTCTTGAGAGAAGAGCAATGATGTGCAGGTGAATTGCTCTACATTTGCGAGGTGGTGGTCTTTGTGGTGGTACTGACATTGCAGGATGGTTAGAATGGCAGGAATTGAGCAAATGGTTGCAGCTGCTCCAGAATTACAATAATGTATGGATGGTTGCGCAGCTCAGGTGGTACAAGAAGGGAAAGAAGGCTGGAAATGCAAGGAGGAAGTGATTTGTCAGGGCTTAATTCTGGTGGTTGCCACTGTTGCAAGTCATGAGCAGTGGTGAAGCTTGAACCTGAAAAGAAATATTGATGCTGCTGATGATACAAGGGATTGGCAAATGGAGGTTGCAAGTGCAAGTGTAGTTGAGATAAGGATCTGGTGATTATAGGCAGTGGAGCTGGTGATTATGGAGGCTGATTTGTCCTAGCAGGTTGTTGAGATGCAGATGGCAAGATGATGGTACATATTTATGTTGTGGTGGCCTGTGTAGTTCAAGGTGTTGTGTATGAGGTACTTGAGTCTGTATGCAAGTGACTCAGATGGGTTTGAGGTTTATGAGTTGCTACAGAAGTTAAAGAAAAAGTGGAGTGTAAGATGGTAGGGCAACTGTATGAGTTGGAGATGAGTCTGGCAATGGTGTTGGGAGCTGAGGGAGTTGTGAGCAGATTTACATTGCAGCTGAAGTAGATGAATGCAATCAAGTTTACAAGGAAGAGATAATGCTGCTATGATAGACATTGTGTGAAGCTGCACTTGAAGATGGTTCTTGGCATGGATCAGAGGGAGTTGGTTGGAGCTGTAGCTGCTGCCATAAATGGAGGATGTGCTTGTGTTGCAGTGAAGGCTAAATGAGCTATTGTTTGTATGAGACCCTTAAGTTGCAGCAGATGTGTGTTGGTGGTGCTGAGATATGCTTAAGCCGAGGCGTGTGCGGCTGTATGAGGTAGGTGGTTATGCTGGTGGTTGAAGTGCAGGCAAGTTGCAGCCAAGTCTATGGTAGTGTTGTGTTGCAGTTCAGTCTATTTTGGAGTAGTGAACTTGATTGTGGTGAGGGGAGCGAGAATGGTGATTCAAGGGTTATGAGTTGAAGTTGGAGCTGAATGAGTAATTGCGGTGAGTACAAGGAAAAGGCGAGCTGGTCTGCTTTGGTTATATTTTGTTGTGGATTCAACTAGTTTGGCGAGATGAAAGTGGTAGTGAGAGATGAAGCGGAGTTCTGAGTCATGATGTTGTAGTTTGTTAAAGCAAGAACTCGATTGAAGAAAGATTGGGTCGAAATTTGAGATATTGCAGGTAATGATGCATTTTGGGCCCGAAATTGAGTTGGTTTGATGGCGAGGCTAGCTGGTGTTGGTAATAAATCGGCTAATTGAGTTAAGCGGCATGGCATGGTGGTAATGGAATTGCTTTGCAACTTGGAGGAATAGCGGTGATATGGATGGGGCTTAATCTGTGATGCTCAATGATGGTGCAGCACAGCATAAAGCCTGTGCAAGACTTCAAATGGCTTAGGCCAAGGTGAATCAGTTTTGACTCGTTCCTAACTCAGCCCCTACTCAGACCTTGACTCGGTCTGACTCAGAGTTAACCCGCCGAGTTGGATCGTTGACCGTTTTGACCCGGTTGACCGGTGACCGGGCGGACTTTGCCGGTCACCTGAACCGTTTTCCGGCCACTTCTCCGGCCGATTTCCGGCCACAATACCAGATTTCCGGCGACCACTTTTGGGACATATTTTCTACATGGGTTTCTCTCTCTTATGGGCTTGGTGGATTTTCATCTAATGGACTTTGAAGACTAGACCTAATTTTAGAAGTTGGAGAAAAGCTATAAAAGGGAAAGTCTTCTACAACTTATCATAGATCTTATTCTGGGAACTTTTGGAGAGCCGGTTTTGTTTACGCTTCTAGGGTTTGCTTTTGTTCATCTTTTTCTTTTCAATTATTATTATTATGATGAACTCCATAGCTATGAGTAGCTAAACACATATTATTGGTTATGGGATAAAAGTTGATTTCTCAACATGTTATTTGATTCAATGAATTAGTTTTGTCTCAATATTTTATTGTTTGTGATTCACAATTAATAGTGTTACATGATTTGATAGTTTGTTTGGTTGAGTCCGGAATCAATCCGATTTGCGTTCATCTCTAGAGCTATATTAGGGTTTTCAATACGAAAAAGTTGTTTATCCCTGATTCTAAGTAGCATAATTGTGGGTAGTGCTTGTAGTGATATATCCTACTAGTCACAAGTAAGTCATAACTTTTGTTAAAACGTTTAGTGCTTTTACACATTCGTTTGCATTGATTAGTCTTATTCCATAGAACTTATTGCTTTTAGGGAGTTAAATCTAATTGTGCTTTTACACTTTAGGTTGCTTTCTAGGAAGAATTCACATATGCATCTTTTAATGTGGTTGTGATGAAAACAGGGAATTAGCGGGGTATTCTTGCGATCAAGGTATCCTAGGACTTTTAGTAGATGAGAGATTAAAATACCAATTCTAATTATTGATGAAAATACATGTTTGTGAATGATACTATCCCGTGACCAATATCTTCTCCTTATTGATTATTCCAACAACTATTTGCTTTGCTCTATTTTATTTTTACTTTAGTATTTCGCTAAAACAACAAACATTCCCCCTTGGTTACCTTAGAAACTGAAAATTGCATAACAACAATTGCCTCTCTGTGGATACGAACTCTTCCTTACCTTGTGCTTCATTTAAATTTAGTGAGTAAGAAAGTGAAATTATTTTTGACGGATTGACAACCGATCGAATTTTGGCGTCGCTGCCGGGGAGGCATACGGCTTGTTATTAAGTTTTTAGTTTCTTTTTACAATTTCTGCTTTTATCTTTGTTTTTCGGTTCTTGTCTTGTTTCTCACTTGTTTGGGAGAATTGTTTTTAGGTACCTAATCCCTGGCTTCTAAAGATTGGAATTATCCAAGGTGCGTGATAGCTACTCGAAGAGGCACAATACTCCAACCAAGTCAAGACACAACAGAAAATCCAGAGTTAAAGGTGGAAGGAGAAGTACACATAGAAGGAGAACAAGAGGTTCCAATCGTAGACGAACCACACGTTGAGGAAGAAGAAGCAATGGGTGATGCAAATCGTTCACTCAAGGACTTAGCTTCTCATAGGCTTGATACACAACAGGGGTGTATTCAAACGAACTCTACTTTTGAGATAAAGCCGGGGTTGCTTAGAGAATTACCAAAATTCCATGGCATGGTGAATGAAGATCCAAACAAACATCTTATGGACTTCCACACCATTGTCACGGCTATGCTTCCAGCGAATGTTGAGGCGGATGGTGCAATGTTGAAAGTTTTCCGTTTCTCTTTAATGGATAGTGCTAAGGATTGGTTGTACTATTTACCTCCCGGAAGTGTCACAACATGGAATGGGTTGAAGAAACTCTTTTTGGAGAGATATTTTCCTGCATCAAAGGCTACTCAAATTCGCAAGGAGATTTGTGGGATGAAGCAAAACGTGGGAGAATCCTTATATGAATGTTGGGAACGATACAAGAGATTGGTGGCAAGCTGCCCTCACCACCAATTCAGTGACGCTATGATCATCCAATACTTATATGAAGGACTCCAATCAAGTGATAGGAATCTTATTGACGCTGCGGGTGGTGGTGCACTAGTTAGCAAGACGGTGGCACAAGCTAGAGAGTTAATTGAAAATATGGCAGCGAACTCACAACAATTCTTGAGTCGTGGTTCGGATGTGATTCTAAGAAAGGTGAATGAAGTGAGCGAGGTTGAGGAACTTCGTCAACAATTGGGTAACATGTCGGCAATGATGCAACAAGTTGCAGCCGCGGTGATACCAAGTTCCTCTCAAACTTATGAGGACGAGCAAGCTAATGCGATCTTTCCAAATCAACAAAGACGGTATGATCCCTACTCAAACACTTACAATCAGGGATGGAGAGATCACCCCAATTTTAGCTATGCCAACAAGCAAGGAGCGGTTCAACAACCTACCTTCAACTTTTCAAGTGGATTTCAACCTCAACAACAACAATTCCAGCCGAGACAACAATTTCAGCAACCACAAGCACAACAATCAATGCAAAATCAAGGTTCCGATATTGATTCAAAGCTTCAAACAATGATGCAAGGTATTTCTACCATGTTTAAAGAGAGTCAACAAGAAACTAAGAGTGCTATCAAGGAGTTGCAAACACAAATGGGCTCCATGGCTATTGAGTTGAACCAATTGAAGGCACAAAATAGTGGGAAACTCCCTTCTCAACCTATCAACCCAAAACAGGGTGTCAATGCTATTACGTTGAGAAGTGGTACACAACTTGTGCAACCCGAAATTACTGATTCGGGCAAGGTGGACACACCAAAGGAACCTGTTTTGGAGGAGAATAATGAGGATTCTCCCCAAACTTCTGAGTTACCTATTCCTAACTCTAAAACTCCGGTTTCTACTTATGTTCCTCCTTTACCTTTTCCTCGCAGATTTGCAAGTTCTAAGAAGGCGGAACTAGAAAAGGAGATTTTAGACGTTCTTAAAAAGATCCATGTGAACATACCACTCATTGATGCTATCAAGCAAGTTCCAAAGTATGCAAAGGTGTTGAAGGACTTGTGTACCAACAAACAAAGACTCAAAGGTAATGAAGTGCTTAGTGTGGGGGAGAATGCTTCGGCAATCTTACAACACAAACTCCCACTTAAGTGCAAGGATCCCGGTAGTTTTGACATTCCCGTCACAATTGGTAACAAAACATTTAACAAAGCTATGTTGGATTTAGGTGCATCCGTTAATGTTATGCCGGCGTCAATGTATAATTCACTTGATATTGGTCCTCTTAAAAAGGCTGAAATTGTATTGCAATTAGTCGATCGCTCTAATGTCTACCCAATGGGTATTGTTGAGGATGTTCTTGTGCAGGTTAATCAACTTGTATTTCCAGCTGACTTTTGTGTGCTAGAGATGGATGAAGGATCACCGGACTCGTCTCTTCCATTGCTACTTGGGCGTCCCTTCATGAAAACGGCGAGAACCATAATTGATGTGGATAAGGGAACGTTGACCATGGAGTTTGATGGAGAAACAATACGTTTCAACATTTTCGAGACGATGAGATATCCTAGTGATGTCCACTCTTGTTTCTCCATTGATGTTATGGATACATTGGCACAACAAATGTTTGAATTAAACGGTGATGATGCTTTGGAAACCGTGTTAACTACATCCATGGATAATGGTGTAGAGTGTGGTAATGAAGTCAAGGAAGCCCTTGGTGATCTTAATTCACTACAAGGATGCCCGAAAACTCATAATATCTCTTTTATTTCTTTACCACGCAGTGATGAAAAGCTTGTACCTTCAATTGTTAAATCTCCAAAGTTAGAATTGAAACCTCTTCCCGACCACCTAAAGTACTTGTACTTGGGTGATAATGAAGAGTTACCGGTGATTGTTTCTAATGAGCTTAATGATTTACAAGAGCAAAAACTTCTAAGGGTGCTAAGGAAGTACAAGACGGCCATAGGATGGACAATCGCCGATATCAAGGGTATAAGCCCTGCCGTTTGTATGCACAAAATTCGTTTGGAGGATGATGCAAAGCCTACTAGGGAAGCGCAACGTCGTTTGAATCCTCCCATGATGGAAGTTGTGAAAAAGGAGATACTCAAGCTTTTGGAAGTGGGTGTTATCTACCCCATATCCGATAGAAAGTGGGTGAGTCCGGTACAAGTAGTACCAAAGAAATCAGGTGTGACAGTGGTGGAGAATGATAAGAACGAACTTGTCCCAACTCGTGTGCAAACCGGTTGGAGGGTTTGTATTGATTACAGGAAATTGAATGCCACCACTAGAAAAGATCACTTTCCATTACCTTTTATTGATCAAATGCTTGAACGTTTAGCTGGACACTCTTATTATTGCTTTCTTGATGGCTATTCAGGTTATAATCAGATTGTGATAGCAGGAGGACCAAGAGAAAACCACTTTCACTTGTCCTTTCGGTACTTTTGCTTATAGAAGGATGCCTTTTGGCTTATGCAATGCTCCAGCTACCTTTCAAAGGTGTATGGTAAGTATCTTTCGGAATATGTTGAAAACATAATTGAAGTGTTCATGGATGACTTTAGTGTCTTTGGTTATTCATTTGACCTTTGCTTGAACAATTTGTCTCTAATCCTTGAACGATGTGTTGAAACAAATCTTGTCTTGAATTGGGAGAAGTGCCATTTCATGGTAACTCATGGCATAGTTTTAGGCCATATAATATCTTCTAAAGGCTTGGAAGTCGATAAATCTAAGATAGACCTTATTCGTGCTCTAACCCCTCCCACTACGGTGAGGGAGATACGTTCTTTTCTTGGTCATGCAGGTTTCTATCGTAGATTCATCAAGGACTTTTCCAAGATAGCATCACCACTTTGTAACTTATTGCAAAAAGATGTGGTTTTTAACTTTGATGAAAAATGTATGGTGGCATTCAATCGTTTGAAAGAACTTTTGATTTCAGCCGCTATCATTAAACCACCGGATTGGAGTAAGCCTTTTGAGCTCATGTGTGATGCTAGTGATTATGCGGTTGGTGCGGTGCTTGGGCAACGTGTGGGGAAGCTTCCTCATGCTATCTATTATGCGTCTAGAACGTTAAATGAGGCCCAACAAAACTACACAACCACTGAAAAGGAGTTATTAGCCATTGTTTTTGCTTTAGAAAAGTTTCGCTCTTATCTAATTGGTACAAAAGTTGTTGTCTTTTCTGATCATGCGGCGCTTAAGTACTTGCTTACAAAGAAAGAGGCGAAACCGCGGCTCATACGGTGGATTTTACTCTTGCAAGAGTTTGATATTGAAATCAAGGACAAGAAAGGGATTGAGAACACCGTTGCGGATCACTTGAGCCGACTTGCTGTGGACAAGGAGACTATCCCATTGCGTGAAAGTTTCCCGGATGAGCAACTATTCTCAATTGCCTTTGGAGAACCATGGTATGCCGATATTGTCAATTACTTAGTTTCTAAACAAATCCCAAAGAACTTGTCTCGTGCTGAGAGGGACAAACTTAAGAGGTTAGGTAACCAATACATATGGGATGATCCATACTTATGGAAACATGGTAGTGACCAAGTAATACGAAGGTGTGTTCCCGAATCTAAATTTAATTCTATCTTGTCTTTTTGTCACTCTTGCGGAGGACATTTTGGGAGTAAGAGAACCGCGCACAAGGTACTTGAAAGTGGTTTTTATTGGCCAACTTTGTTTAAGGATGCACATATATTTTGTACAACTTGTGATAGGTGCCAAAGAACCGGCAATCTAGGTGCCCGAAATCAAATGCCACAAACTTTTATTCAATTTATTGAAGTTTTTGATGTATGGGGTATTGATTTTATGGGGCCTTTTGTCAACTCCCATGGGAATTTTTATATCTTACTTGCGGTTGATTATGTCTCGAAATGGGTGGAAGCTAAGGACACCCCTACTAATGATTCTAAAGTGGTTTCAGATTTTGTGCAAGCTAATATTTTTGCAAGGTTTGGAATTCCAAGAGCCATAATTAGCGATGGGGGTTCTCACTTCAAAAACAGGATTTTACAAAGATTGTTGACGAGGTACAATGTGTCGCACAAGATTGCAACACCTTATCATCCCCAAACCAATGGTCAAGCCGAGGTGTCTAACCGGGAGGTGAAATCCATTCTAGAAAAGATGGTGAATCCAACAAGGAAAGATTGGAGCATGCGGCTTAATGATGCTTTGTGGGCGTATAGAACCGCATATAAAACACCTATTGGGATGTCTCCTTTTAGGCTTGTGTATGGTAAACCTTGTCATTTACCCGTGGAAATTGAGCATAAGGCGTTTTGGGCTATTAAACAATGCAACATGGAGATGGATGGGGCTGGAAAGCAAAGGAAGTTACAACTCCAAGAGCTAGAGGAGCTTCGCAATGATGCATTTGAAAGTTCACGGATTTACAAAGAAAAGACGAAAGCATTCCATGATAACATGATTTCTAGGAAACAATTTTGCATTGGGCAGAAAGTGCTTTTGTTTAATTCTCGCTTGCATTTATTTCCGGGTAAATTAAGGTCACGATGGATCGGACCTTTTATTGTTACTAATGTGTTTTCTCATGGTGCAGTGGAAATTCGTAGCATAGCTACAGGGAAAGAACTTAAAGTTAATGGGCACCGGTTGAAACCATATTATGAGAATTTCACTTCCGAAGTGGTGGAAGGAGTTAACTTTGTGGATGTACTCCCTCCGGAGGAGTCATAGAAAGCAAGGAGATAGTCGGGCTGACGACTTTAAACCAAGCGCTAATTGGGAGGCAACCCAAAGGATGAGTATTTCTTGTCTTATATTTATTTCTTGTCTTGTATTTATTTCTTGTCTTGTTTTTAGTTTTTCTTGTCTTGTTTTTTTGCTGATTTCTTGTTAGGATTTCCCACCTTGACTTACTTTGGACGATTCAATTACATTGAGGACAATGTAAAGTTTAAGTGTGGGGGAGTGGTTAAGCATTTGCGTTGTAAATTTTTGCAAATTTTTTCAACTTTTGTGAAAACTAGTGAATAAGAAAACTCCAACTTATGGTTAGTTTAGAGTCACATAGTATACATGTCGCTAAGATTACATCGAGAATCTCATAATAGTGATCGAACTTAGAGATGTGAGAGAACATGATCGGGTTTCTTAATTGTATGAGAGTTAAAGTTGGATTTAACCATGCCAGTGGCAAATAAGGTGCAGACTGAAATTCGATATTAGAGTAGTGGTCCCCTATAGTGGAGACTACCCAAGTTACATAATGTGAGGCACCAACCTTCAATTCTTTGAACCTGTCTAAATTTGTGCTTTTTGAGTGTGTGTCACCGTACGTAAATTCCGGGCAGAATGGTGAGCTGCCCAACTTCCCACCATAGAAGCACTATTTTGATCTCTTGAGTGCTATTTTTATCAACCATGATGGTGACATCGAATTGCTAACTTACATACCACTTGTAATCTTGTTCGCAGTTAGCACCATCCACCTTATCTCTCTCTACACCAACAGGTCCATAGAAACACCATCATCATCAACAAGAGGAGCATCACAAATTTGAAGGAAAGTTGAACACGTTCATGGTTTACAAGCAATGGTACAGAATTGAGCAGATTTCAAATTTAAGTAAAGCAACAAAACAAGGGGCAGAATTTTTATAAGTTGAAGACTATTGTACAAGAGTGAAAATTATTAAGGATGAGAGTTCGAGAAGTTTATGATATCAAGACATATAAGTTGTGAAGAATCAAGCGGTAAAGTACTTACACCATGGCCTTTGTACTTACATTTTTATCTTATTTGTATTTTACTTTCTCTTGTCTTAAAAAAAAAAAAAAAAAAAAAAAAAAAAAAAAAAAAAAACAAGAGAAAATTTTTAGGTTTTTATTATTTTGTTTTGTTTTTATTTTGTATTTGTTTTATTTCTCAAAAAAAAAAAAGAAAGAAAAAAAAAAATTTATTTTGGGTTTGTATAGTTCGTTTTTAGTTTTGTATTCTTTCAATAAAGCCAAGGGAAGAAGGAATATCTACAATGAAATTTCAAGCAACAAGAAATTAGAGGAAAGAATTATATTGTCAAGATTCTACGAAGTTTAAGAGTTATCATCAAGAGTTGAAGACCGAAGACGAAGATGAAGACACCGATTGAAGACCGAAGACGTTTCTATGGATGCTGTGAGAGTGGTGCTAGCTGCACGCCGAACGGATACGAGGTAAGTAAGCATATTCCCACCTTCGTTAAATGGTTGATTTCCTTTCGAAGAGATCGTCAGAAAAATGGGTTTTAAAAAAAATTATAAAAGATGTGGGTTTTCAAAATACTTCGGAGGGTTTTGCCTTCCTACCATTCAACGTGTCGCATGATTCTCTCTTCATTCCTACCTGGACACATGTGTGACCCATAAAAAGCTGTTTATTATTAAGAGCAATATCATAAAACCCTTTCTTGTGAGGCAGAGTCGAGACTTTCGATCACTCCGAACCCGAATTTTTGTCGAGAAGGGATGGTTATCTCTCTCTCAACTTTTAAGAATGAGATTGTGTTCATTTATGTGTCTAACTTCTTATGACTAGTGTGCAGAATCTCTATGTCTTCTTAGCGCGTTGGATGCTATCATTACGGAGAACTAGTAAGTTGGAAATAGGTTTTGTGGGTATATCTCTAGTAAACCCTCACGAGACTATAACTCGTCCACTAGGGACACCTAGGGGTTTAAAGGCTTGTTATTTATGCTAAAAGTGACCGTAGCCTCGACGACACGGAGTTGTATGTATTTTTCATATTTTGTTTTGTTTGATTTGCTCGAGGACTAGCAAAGTCTAAGTGTGGGGAATTTGATAGGTGTTGTAAAACACCGTAATATCTATCTATTGTTTATGCTTTCTTTGCGAATTTTCTTGTAAATTATGTATCTTATGTTTGCTTTTGAGTTATCAGGTACGCTGGAGTCGCATGGAGGAAAAGAAGAAGAAATCACCCAATTTGAGCAAAATGGCAAAATTGTCATTTCATGGGCGAACACTATCCGGAGCCCAGTCAAGGTTAAGAGGGAACTCTATTCAGAGGAGTACTAAATACAGTCGAGCTGAGGTTAAGGGGGTTGCCATCTGGTTGGCCCTTATCTGCTTCACCGGGTGGTTATATCCAACCTAATTTCCTACACCAAACCTAAAATCGAGAGAAAATTCATTTCTCTTAAATGCAGTATTAGTTTTATTTTTCCCATCTTTGTCTGAATCTATGAAGGCTCAATAAGCTCTGAGATTGACGAGTCTGCTGTCAAATTGAGATCGATTGATTCATTAAGCCTCAGAAAATGGTGGAGATTCAGTTAGGGTTTTGTTTCAAATATGGAAGGAAGAACTGGTGATGTTTATGGCTGAATCCGAGAAGAACAAGGGCAAAGATTGAGAAGCAGGCAAGCCTGGGTTCGATGGATGAGTACCAGGGGTTCAGAGGAGATAAATTCGATGATGAGAACAGACAGAGAAGAGGTAAAATTGAAGTCTGCAAAGATTTTTCATCAAGTTAAGCTCGTGGTGTTGTTGCTGTGAAGATTCGAATCAATAAGAAGATTGAAGATGATGGGTTTCTCTGGTGGTTGATTAAAGCACCGATGGGGGAGACCAAGAAATGGAAATTCAGAGTAAATAGCAAGGAATTCAAGTGGGGTTTTCGGTAGATCGAGTTAAGACACAGTGAAGATCGGAGGTGAGTGAAACTTAGGGTTTCTTAAGGCTCGAATTCATGAATCTGTGATGAAGATTGATGGAACTCAGGGAGGTGGTTGATTGATGGATTCGGTCTGTGAGAGATGAAGATGTTGTTCTTGAGAGAAGAGCAATGATGTGCAGGTGAATTGCTCTACAGCTGCAGAATTGGTGGTCTTTGTGGTGGTACTGACATTGCAGGATGGTTAGAATGGCAGGAATTGAGCAAATGGTTGCAGCTGCTCCAGAATTACAATAATGTATGGATGGTTGCGCAGCTCAGGTGGTACAAGAAGGGAAAGAAGGCTGGAAATGCAAGGAGGAAGTGATTTGTCAGGGCTTAATTCTGGTGGTTGCCACTGTTGCAAGTCATGAGCAGTGGTGAAGCTTGAACCTGAGAAGAAATGTTGATGCTGCTGATGATACAAGGAATTGGCAAATGGAGGTTGCAAGTGCAAGTGTAGTTGATATAAGGATCTGGTGATTATAGGCAGTGGAGCTGGTGATTATGGAGGCTGATTTGGCCTAGCAGGTTGTTGAGATGCAGATGGCAAGATGATGGTACAGATTTATGTTGTGGTGGCCTGTGTAGTTCAAGGTGTTGTGTATGAGGTACTTGAGTCTGTATGCAAGTGACTCAGATGGGTTTGAGGTTTATGAGTTGCTACAGAAGTTAAAGAAAAAGTGGAGTCTAAGATGGTAGGGCAACTGTATGAGTTGGAGATGAGTCTGGCAATGGTGTTGGGAGCTGAGGGAGTTGTGAGCAGATTTACATTGCAGCTGAAGTAGATGAATGCAATCAAGTTTACAAGGAAGAGCTAATGCTGTTGTGATAGACATTGTGTGAAGCTGCACTTGAAGATGGTTCTTGGCATGGATCAGAGGGAGTTGGTTGGAGCTGTAGATGCTGCCATAAATGGAGGATGTGCTTGTGTTGCAGTGAAGGCTAAATGAGTTGTTGTTTGTATGAGACCCTTAAGTTGCAGCAGATGTGTGTTGGTGGTGCTGAGATATGCTTAAGCCGAGGCGTGTGCGGCTGTATGAGGTAGGTGGTTATGCTGGTGGTTGAAGTGCAGGCAAGTTGCAGCCAAGTCTATGGTAGTGTTGTGTTGCAGTTCAGTCTGCTGGAGTAGTGAACTTGATTGTGGCTGAGGGGAGCAGAATGGTGATTCAAGGGTTATGAGTTGAAGTTGGAGCTGAATGAGTAATTGCAGCTGAGTACAAGGAAAAGGCAGAGCTGGTGCTGCTGGTTATATTTTGTTGTGGATTCAACTAGTTTGGCAGATGGAAGTGGTAGTGACAGAGATGAACTGAGTTACAGGTCATGATGTTGTAGCTGTTAAAGCAAGAACTCAGTTGAAGAAAGATTGGGTCGAAGTGGGCTGAGATATTGCAGGTAATGATGCAGCTGGAACTGAAATTGAGTTGGTTTGATGGCAGGCTAGCTGGTGTTGGTAATAAACTGGCTAATTGAGTTAAGTAGCATGGCATGGTGGTAATGGAATTGCTGCAACTTGGAGGAATAAGCAGCTGATATGGATGGGGCTTAATCTGTGATGCTCAATGATGGTGCAGCACAGCATAAAGCCTATGCAAGACTGCAAATGGCTTAGGCCAAGGTGAATCAGTTTTGACTCGTTCCTAACTCAGCCCCTACTCAGACCTTGACTCGGTCTGACTCAGAGTTAACCCGCCGAGTTGGATCGTTGACCGTTTTGACCCGGTTGACCGGTGATCGGGCGGACTTTGCCGGTCACCTGAACCGTTTTCCGGCCACTTCTCCGGCCGATTTCCGGCCACAATACCAGATTTCCGGCGACCACTTTTGGGACATATTTTCTACATGGGTTTCTCTCTCTTATGGGCTTGGTGGATTTTCATCTAATGGACTTTGAAGACTAGACCTAATTTTAGAAGTTGGAGAAAAGCTATAAAAGGGAAAGTCTTCTACAACTTATCATCGATTTACGCTTCTAGGGTTTGCTTTTGTTCATCTTTTTCTTTTCAATTATTATTATTATGATGAACTCCATAGCTATGAGTAGCTAAACACATATTATTGGTTATGGGATAAAAGTTGATTTCTCAACATGTTATTTGATTCAATGAATTAGTTTTGTCTCAATATTTTATTGTTTGTGATTCACAATTAATAGTGTTACATGATTTGATAGTTTGTTTGGTTGAGTCCGGAATCAATCCGATTTGCGTTCATCTCTAGAGCTATATTAGGGTTTTCAATACGAAAAAGTTGTTTATCCCTGATTCTAAGTAGCATAATTGTGGGTAGTGCTTGTAGTGATATATCCTACTAGTCACAAGTGAGTCATAACTTTTGTTAAAACGTTTAGTGCTTTTACACATTCGTTTGCATTGATTAGTCTTATTCCATAGAACTTATTGCTTTTAGGGAGTTAAATCTAATTGTGCTTTTACACTTTAGGTTGCTTTCTAGGAAGAATTCACATATGCATCTTTTAATGTGGTTGTGATGAAAACAGGGAATTAGCGGGGTATTCTTGCGATCAAGGTATCCTAGGACTTTTAGTAGATGAGAGATTAAAATACCAATTCTAATCATTGATGAAAATACATGTTTGTGAATGATACTATCCCGTGACCAATATCTTCTCCTTATTGATTATTCCAACAACTATTTGCTTTGCTCTATTTTATTTTTACTTTAGTATTTCGCTAAAACAACAAACATTCCCCCTTGGTTACCTTAGAAACTGAAAATTGCATAACAACAATTGCCTCTCTGTGGATACGAACTCTTCCTTACCTTGTGCTTCATTTAAATTTAGTGAGTAAGAAAGTGAAATTATTTTTGACGGATTGACAACCGATCATCTTGACCTGAAGGCTGTTTGTTGCCGCACCTGCAGCTTGCCAATGCGACACAATTTTCCTGGAGAGAGCCCATCAGCATACATTAAGAGGTTCCGAGCTCAAGTAAGTCTCATCACGCAACCCTCCTTGCAACCAATCACTCCTCACTCTGATAAGTCCTGGGGACTGGCTCCAACCAACAAACCAACCCCGGCTAAGAGATGTGAATGGGAAGCCGGCCCCTTCAAACGTTTTATCAAGAGCGTAGAGGTTGTCTTGGTCAAAGACGATAAGGCCAAGGTCCGGATATCTACACGCCCAAACCCATTTGGAATTGGAGATCTGGTGACGAAGACGACTGCATTCAAGGTTGGGAACATGACGGTGAAAATGACCACTCCACCTGACTCACCCACCGAAAGAGAGTATGAACCATACCTGGTAGCAGATGTTATCCTAGGCGGCTACTGCAAGCTCATCAACGCTGATAAACTAGAAGGCATAACAATTCACTCACAATGGCTCAAACCCTACCAAACTTAAGATGTTGTGCTACCACTTTCCAGCGTCCTCCACACTTTAAACGCTGTGCTATTTCCTCCAGCGTGTTTTCTTTTACAATTTCATGTCATATTTGTAATTCCTCCAGAAAATGATTGAAATACTTGCATTCATAGCTAGGGTTTCAATTTTTAATTTAATTGAAGCATTATTTCCATATGAGAACCTCTCTACCCCTAAAAACACAAAGTCCTTAGTCAACCTAAATCAACCCACTAGAGCAAGGAAGGAAACCCTAAGCAAACATCTCATGTGAAAAAGGAAATAAAATGTGTGCACAAAAGGAAAATGATTTGAGCCATCTGCCCCAGCAAGACCAAGGAAGATCTCACATCAGGAGCACACACAGATGCAATCTTAACAAGAGGTCATGACATAAACCTTTATTCAAGATAAGCAAACAGAAGAAAAGATCTTGAACTCAGACGCCATTGAGTACAAGAAAGAGGTTCAAAAAATTATGGGAATACACTTGAAAAAGAGAAAAAGAAGCAAAGAGGTTTAGCCGTCAAGAAGAATAACCGCGCCGCACCACTTGCTGGTCCGCTCGACGCCATCACTCGCTACCGCCTCTCCCTTGAGCCTCAGCTTCCGCTTCAGATGTTTTCGCAGCAACGTTCTCCGTCATAACATCATCGACAGGAACAACTTCCAAGTCTTCCCCAAAGCCCACAGCAACATTAGGGTTTGCGCCGATTGCCTTCGAACACTCAGGTCCGTCTGTGTCAGAATCAAGGATTATCACACCGTCCTGGATTGGATAATCACACCTATCTTCATCCGGAGGCCGGTTATGCTCCACTCTCCGCCTCTTTAACCGCGCTGCAAATCTTTCTGCCCTTGCGCTTACTGGTGCTCGCAACGCTTCCTTATGCCTCCACCGTTCTTCCATGTCGATCGCATCTGAAATGGCACATATGCGTCCCCTGGTGATACGCAGTGCGTAATGGACATCTCTGATAAGACGACCAACTTCACGAAGTGGGAGATCAATTTTTAGCCATTACCTCCTCGTGCGCATTAGTCTCAGGTTTGTCAACTTCGAAACTCTCTTCTGGAGAAGTTATAGAATGATCATCGCCCGCTGCTTCCATAATAGGCCGCAAAGAAAAAAGAAGTTAATGGCACACAAAAATATGTGTATCATCATCAGTCAATCAGAAGATCAGATGAGTACGGAGCAATACCTGAGATACAAAAGGAACGACGATGTGATGAGAAGAATCCTTAAAATTTTTCTTTATAATCTAGCAAGTCAACGGAATCCCAGCAGAAAAGGAGTCTCTACTTTCCACCTATAAAGGCTACCGATTCAAGATAGCGATCAATGATGCTTATCGGATATATCTGAGGAAAACTGCCGTGTAACAAAAGGGAATACACCTAGTCCAAGGGATAGGCCAAGCTCTGTCCAGATAGTGCGGAGGAAACCAAAGCGACTCGCCAGATCAAGTCCTGCTCCCTCCACCAGACCGACCAGTTTTGGGACAACACCTGACGATGTCGGCCTATGTGGTAAATGTATATTCACCTTAGCTTGGTCAAATCTGTATACAAACTTGTCACCATCTTATGCCTACCCCACAATAGCATAACCATTGAGCACTAGGCAGGGGACTTAATGTTGATGGTGGATTTTCATTTAAGGGCTGAAATTGTAAAAGCCAAAATTATGCGCTAACATCTTGCAAAAGATAAAGCCATTAATAAGTGATGAATATTTCTTCACCTTACTAATTCACCTAGAATAGAGCATGTGGCAACAATCCCAATATTCTGTGAATTAAATACACAAAATTCGTCCAGGTTGGAGCATGTAGCAACAATCCCATATACCCTGTGAATTTACAGCATTATTAATTAATGCATGACCAGCCTTGTATTTCCTGTACTCATTACCGGTGCGGCAAGACGAGTGAGTGTTGTTCTCAGCAGAGCAACACGAATCTCCAAGCATTAATAATAAAACATGTACGAAATACCCATGCAGGCTACAACTCTCGGTGTGTTATACTAGCCCGATTGAGCATGTTTGAACCTGAACTGACCATATCAGTCTCAGAAACGATCATGACCATCCAACTTCACCGGCATGATTGGATGGCCCGGATCGAATCCATAACCCTTAAGCAAGTATTGGAGTATTCACCACCGACTCAATGCGGGCCCCGCATGGTCGGCCTCCCCAAGAGGGAAGCAACGCTTACCAGTTTTTCCAGCCAAAAAAACATGGACCTGAAACCCTAAACTAGGGTTACGGCAAATCACATGTGTCGCAAATCAGTCTCAACCATCCATCTTCGCAGGCATAGATGGAGGGTGTAGATGTATATTCAAAGGGCCCGGAACATGTTAACACAAACACCGTGGGCCCGCCTACACACATGAACAATCGGTCAGGACCAACCATGTTTGGTTGTCCCAATTCGTGCGTGCAAAACAATGCATGAAGCACGGCCGGCCAAAACCATAATTAGGGTTTGTATCGATCACGAGCGTCCGTTTTCTCCTGATCGAATGAGGGGCTTAGGAGACAATTGAGAAGGTCCAGTGAGCATCAGCATGATCATCGTGGAACTATCTATCTCCTCACCCGACCGACCAAAGCATACCATGCCTGGTTTCTCCAAAACGCACGCCCAAACTAGTGTGGTCGCGCTTCCCAAATCACTGGCCGATCTCGACCACTCAACTTCTCCGGACAAATTGAGTGGCTTAGATCACGTTTCTATGAGGCAATGAAGTACGGGCGTGAACACCAGCCTACCACCCACACGCCGAATCAATCGGCCACGGACCGACCGAGGCTTGGTCGTCTTGAAACGCGCGCCCGAAGTGGGCATGATGCACGGCTTTTGCGGCTGTTGCAAATCGATCTCAACCGCTCCTCTTTGCCGGTCAAATTGAGTGGCCTAGATCGCGCCTTCATGAGACAGTGAGGTACGGACGTGTACACCGGCATGCCGTCTACACGCATGCCCTGTCGGTCCTTTCCAAAACACCTCCCATGCTTGGTTTCGACCAAGTTGAAGAGTGATGCCTGCGCACGTCTTCAAAAGCCCTAAAACTTCATCAACGGTCGCAGATGAGTGTCACAGATCATCTCGTCCGTCCAACTCTACCATCTTGGTCAAGCAGCCCTGGTTAGGAGTTAAGAGACCAGCAAGGCGTCACCACAATCACCGTCCACCACTCTTCCACATGGAGTGATCGGTCAAGTCAGGGCTTACCTGTATAGCCTCCAAACGATCACTCGAAGATGGCTGGACATGATGTTATTTTAAGACGCTTAAATTCGTGACTTACTCCGGTAAGCCTTAAAAACAGCAATGCTTCATACATGCTGAATATACTCGATGCAGTACCTGCGTAGAATACACACGATACTTCACAAGTATCGACTTCCTAAATAATTTAGTTATTTAGTCTAGCATTACATGCTACTTTCGTGGGTCCCACGACCCACACACTCGAGACATCAATCATGTCACAAACTGGGGTATTGGTCTGGCGGTTTACAGCGTGCAGCATGTAATGCGCCATCACAAGAACGTGTCAGGAAGTCATAGACGGTTTGAGATGACAGGAGAAGTGGGCAAGAATGGTCGTGTAACACTAACACACAACTCCACTACTCCATCACTCCACTTCCTCCACTTCCCACGAGAGACGTGAATAAGGCTCAAATGACTTGTATAAATAGGTTCTCCTCCCTATTTCCAACAACATTTCAAGTCAAGACAAGACAGAAACCAAGTGTTAATACAAAACGTATTCAAACACTCAAAGCCTGCTTGTATCAATCGTAAGCCTGCTCACCTTTCTGTTACAAGTCATAAACAAGCCTACACATTCACAATCTCAACACCTTCTTCGCTTCCCTCCCTAAGATCAACCCCATCTCCTTCACTTTGTGGCCGAAGCAAGTCTGGAACGGCCATTTCTTGGTTTAGGCCAGAGTTGTACAGATTGATTTCTCGAATCACAAGCACTCACCACGCAGTACATTTGTTTAGGGTTTAGATTCATTCCTCATCCACACACCCCAAATTACCAAATCCGGCAGGAATAGTTTTCACCCATAAACAGGAGTTTACATACCATCAACAGAAGCCGAGAAACAAAGAGAAATTCGTGAATAATGAGATGAAGATAAATCCTCTACTTTAAGACAAATTTGTGATGAACTATGACAAGCATAAATTCATAATGCGGAAACTACATCAATAAATGACCAAGAAAACTATATATATATGGCAAATGAGTTTTAACATGCTAAAAGAGGAGATGCAAGAGCAACCAAACAAACAAATTCTTCAACAAAAAATTACATCTACCAACCCATTTTGATGATGATGTAATAACGATGAACAAGGAGAACTAGAAGTATGTAATCACGATAAAGAAGGAAAACTAGAAGTTATAATTAGTTAATGTACTAGTTTTACTTAATTTGAATTTTAAACCATTTCGCTAAATAAAATTTAATAGTTAGTTAGTTAAGTTAATTTAAATGTAAATAGCTAAATATATTAGTTTGTTTCGAATAAAGTGATACATTTTTCATTACTTCGAATTTAGCATTATAAAAAAAAAAAAAAAAAACTTAAAACAAATTAAACGATGGTGCACAAATCTTCGATCAACTCATTCATCAAAATTTGATCGAATTAGGTTAACTTCTTACAAAAAAGGTTGAATTTTGTCATTTCATTGAGGATGTCAAAATTAGCTTCCTCCATCAAGTTTGATCATTTCCTTCGTTGCAATTCCTCTTGGGATCTCGTCTATTACTTCATCATCGGTTTCTTGTCGCATTCGAAATTGATTGACATTAGAAGTTAAAGCCTTAAGTTCATTAACTGAATTGTTTATTCTTATATATTGACTGAACAACTTAGCTCTATTACCATTATTCAGTTTACCAGTGTCAGTGTAAAAGTTTTCATAAATACTCTTCCAATAAATAATTTTTTCATCGTTCTGCACTCCTCTTCGAATGGTATATATTACATATATAGTTTTTGCAAAGAGATAAATCTTCATTAAGAGTAAACTCGGAACAACCATATTTCAGGAGAGAGAGTAGAAAAGATATTAGATAAAGAGTAGAAAAGACAAGATGTTATTTTGAAATATGGACGGGGATATATAAGGGATTGATAGAGAGTCGATCGGACAAATGAAAACAACAAAAAATCATATTTCAAATTAATATTACACAAACTAAAAATTACTATTAAATAAACTTACAAAATGTAATACAAATATGTAATTGAATTATTAAGCTAAATATTAATATTACATAAGCTAAAAGTACGCCCGCCTGATCTTCCTTACTCGTCCCTAATTTTCTCTTTCAAATCTCCTTTAACCTCTCATATAGATTTTGGTTATGAATATGACTAGTCATATCCGCATAGTTCCTTACAGGCTGCCTCTTGGTGGCTAAATCTCATCCTCAAATATTGAGCATCATAGTTACTCTTATTATGTCGGGTTGCCTGAATTACCATGTTATACATAATTATTCAAGTGAGCTTAGTTTTATGCATTTCATGAGCACTTAAACCATGGCTCAAAAATGACAGCGAACTTCTGCTTAAGAATTCCAAAATACCATTCTACATCCTTCCCCAAATTTATATATCTACTGTTAAAATACCTTAATGAACGACCCAAGTCGACATGGGGAGGCTGACGATAAGCTTGAACTAAGGTTGACCATTTTGGATAGATTATATTCCCATGGTACGTTGACCGTGAAATTTACTTGGGGGGAATTCCACACTTTACATCTTCAAACAGAGATTATTTAAGCAAAACATTTATGTCATTTTGTGAACCCGGAAAACCAGAAAGAGTGACATATCCAACAAGCATAAGTAGCATAATAACAATTAGTTTTGGATAATGACCTTTATATTGACTGACCTAATTGGTAGGGTACCCCGTCCACACTCAATGCATGCAGTCAAGACTACCTAACAATCCTGAAAACCTCATACCCTGGTTTTACTTTAATATTTATCTGGCATCTACTTCGGTTGATTTTCGTAAATACGTTGAACCAAAATGATTAATCATTATTTCGCACAAAAATGAAAGATACTTGTATGATGTTGTTTTACCCGTAAGAATGTACTATTATTCGAATCTGCGAACTTCCTGGAATAAAATTTTGTTCAAAACCATGACTTTTGACATTAAATGCATCAAACTGATAATTAAATTGAGGTTTTACATGACAAATCTCATTAATTATATTCATAACCATTGTCGGGGCATAGGAAACCACATTGGAAATCTTCACCAAATTATACACAATCATCAAGAAAAAAAGTCGAGCTCGTGCATCAGCTTCTGGTGGAACTTATTACGCCTTCGATATGTAATCTTTTTGTGACTATTTCTTTTGGCTCTGGAGCTTATTTAATATTCCTTGAATGTACCAGCATTATTGTCACACCCTTTTCTACTTATAAGTTAGTGGCAGGCTGCCCATATTAGGAAGTGGTATTTAGATAGCATCTAAAGGTCCGTTTAGTAATATCATTAAACCAAAATTAATAAAATAAGAATATAAGCATTATAAACCTGTGAGTTTATCCGTTTGTTAAGAAAAGAAAAGTCTAGCAGGGGAAAATTATTATCGTAGCAAGAACAGGTTCGAATGAATTCAGTGGAGAGTCTTAGGAACTTCAATCTCAAGTCTAAGGCAAGTTTATTCTTGCTTTATTATCTACTATTGGTAGTACATAGGTTTCAATTTTTGAGTCTCATGAAACCTAGGTCAAGAAGATGAAATATTAGGGTAATTTTGAATGGGGTATTTTCTGACACCTTAAATCTTAACTACTGTTTGTTCTTAGTTAGAGATCAAATTATTAGATCTCTGTAATTTTTAGATATGTTGTTTAAATTTTGAGTATGATCGGAGATGGATATATGATAGAAATAACTAGGTCCAGGTGACGTTGCTACAGAATTCAAATAACTGAGCAGTGACAGAAACCCACGAAAATAGAAGTTTTACTTTGTGGAATGACCTAAACTTTGGATTTGAATAAAAAAAAATAAGTCATGTTTATGCTGTAAGAAATTCAAGTGAAACCAAGTTTGGGAAGGGCCCTAACCAGCATACTTTTGCAGATAAGTCGGTAGGATTTCAATCTGGGATGCCTTTTTTAACCGTTATTGTCCTTTGATATTTTTATGCAATGTGTGCAATATATCTATGAACGTGTGGTGAAAACTATACTAGGATCAGATGAGTATACATAGTTAAAGGCGGTTTCAGTTACAATTGTTGATATGTATCTGCACAAATAGTTCTGAGTTGTTGTTGTGCTAATATAATTTTATGAATTGTGTTGTTTGTATGTCTATGAACCTTACATTATGGGGTATGTGAAGAATCTTAAGTTAACTCAAATTGTATTGTATGTGTATTGAATTATGACTACGATTTAAATCCTTATTAAATGATGAGTTGTATGTGAATTTACTTGCTGAACGAGCGGGGCCTCGGCTATTCAAATAGTCGGGGTGCACCAGTGGGCATTAGATGAGGTGTTTAAGCCAAGAGATCATGTCCGCAATAGAATATAGCTTGTGAGCACCGATGGGCGCTAGATGTAATTATTATTCTTGAATGTGTTTGTATTTCAGAAATTGTGGACTATCGGAGGTAAGCAATATTTTTCACTTGGTTTGAATGCAAAACCCCTAACCATCTTTCATTGTAGTTAAAAGATTTAAAATAACCTATTATCTTTGTTGCTTATATGTTATCAGTATATAAGATGGAATGAGAGTGAACTTGCGACCAAAGGCTTTGACCCTGTGTTGATTTTTTTACCTTTCAGGTAGCATAATTAGTATGTGGGTTAGTGGTGGGGTTTTTGTAGTAGCAGGAAATCCCACACTACACCCCTCACTAAAATTCACACAATTAAGACATTTTAAGATGAACAATTATATTCTTTATTGATTAAAACTCACTAATATTACAAGATGGAAAGGAAAATAAGAAAAGTACTTTACAACCGCTCTAAACTTTCTCTCTCTTAATAACTTTCTCCTCACTCGAAAAAGATCCCCCCTCTCTTAAGCCTATTCGGCTCTTTATATAGGACATTACATAGTGGTTGACAGTTAAGTTGTCCTTTATTTTCGGATCTGACTTGTGATACTCTCGCGAGTATACAAATGTTAAATCTCGCAACACTCCTAAATCTCGCTAGATCTTCACATCTTTTTCGTGTTCAAGCTGCCGTCATCCGTTGCGTCATTTGTATTGTCCATCTGCGACATTTTCGCAATGTGTCATTTATGGATTTCGCAAGGATCTTGGTGTTGCGATATTTTTATCCTACATCTTGCCTCTTCTCATGTCTTCTCTGCGAAGGGGAGAATGTCATGAGAACTAATACTTATCTGTTTTGACATGATTCTGTACTTTTACAAAAAATTTATTACACGTATCTCTTCCTCCATCCATTTCTTGACACGTCTTTTTCAACTGCTTTTTTCTCAACCGTTCATGTCTACTCTTCGCATTAAATGTGTTTGCCTTTTCGAGAAATCTTCTCTCTATATATACTTTCCTTACTCCTCTCTTCCTCTTTTTTACTTTCCTTCTTGTTTTTTCTGCAGCTTTTCTTCAACATCTCTCCGTAATTTCCGTTTCTGCTACTGTAAATCTTCTTCTTTTTACTTCTTTTGATCTTCAATCTTCTCTTCCTTCCTATACTCTGAAAGATGCCTCCAGTTGGTCGCAGATATGAAATTCTTTTGGGAGAGGTTCAGAAAGATTTGCAAGAGAAGGGTTTCATATTATCCACTATTCCCAATTAGGAATCTAAATCCATTCTCTCTGCCAAACTGTTTGTTGATCATCATTGTGATGATCAGAAACTTATAATTTCGCTAGGTCAGATTCTCACTGGTCTTCCCATTCCTCTCTATGACCCAGATCTTCCTTTGTTTTATGAAATTCTTGCTCATGCGAAATTCTCGCGAGCCATCTACCAATTAAGCGGGGATTGTATCCGCTTAATGCTTGAGTTCGCCAACCGTGGTGCTGGTAAGGGATCTCTTTATCCCAAAGAAGTCAGAGATCCTAAATTTGGGGACTTAGAGATATTCGCTGAAAAATATTCAGTGGAGAGTTTCTTCGAAAACTATGAAATAATAAACATGAAGAACGATAGAACTCGCTGGGGTGCACGTTTGAAGAGAAAAGAAAATATTCCCAGCGACAAAATACTTATGCAGGATATCGATTGGCATTTGGCAAGAAAAATGTTCCTCGTCATTCCAAAGACGACAAATGGTGCGTCTTTCCCCTACTTTTGAATGGACCTTATATTTCAGGTTCAAATGTTCTCCCCGTGAATCTCGCCAATTATCAGCCTTGGGTTTTTAATTGGCCAGAGAAATCAAAAGAGGTATGCTTCCTAAATTTCACTCAATTTGTAATCTTCACTCCTTTTTATACCTATTAATCTTGCGAAATTTTCAGATTATCAAGTTGAGGAAGAGTTATAAAAGAAATGCTAAGGCAAGCACCCTAGCAGCACTCCGTTCGATCACGGATGAAGTAAGAAATACTTTTCTTTATTATTTTTAACAATATTGTTGCCTCTGTTTCTTATCTTCATTCGTGTGTGAAGGTTGGTGCTGAAGTTGTTGGAGAAGAAGAAAATCCTAAGGTTGCGAAGACCAAAGGTAAAGGTAAAGGTTCTCTTCGCAAGGAGAAGTCTACTGACCCACCTTCTAAGAAACGAAAGATCCATTCCTCTTCTCCTTCAAATCCTCAATCCAGCGAAAGCTCTGATGAAGATAATGATGATGTTGATATTTCTCTTGCAAAGGAGAATCCTCCAACTGAATCTTCTATGGCTCAACTGTCTAGCATCTTCTCTGACTCCATGCAAGGAATTGGAGATGATCGTCTTTCTGCTACGTGCGAAGCTCTCGCGAGTATCTGTGATGCTCCTTTACTAGAAGGTGATGATTCTCTTCATGGGGTCTCCAGATCGGTGACTCCCAGCTTCCTAAATGCACTTGGTATCTTGGTATGTCTTTGTTCCCTTATTTCTTCATAATTTCGATTTTAAGTTATATCTTGATAATTTCTTTACTTTCCTTTATAGTCGGGAGAGCTTCCTTTGTTGTTGCCTCAGATCTTGAGAAAAGGCGCAGTATTCTTGAAAAGAAGAATCTTCAATTTCGCAAGAAAAATGAAGAATTAGAGGCTGAAGCTGTTACTCTTCGCAAGAGAAATGAAGAGTTCGAAATTGAAGCTGCTATTCTTCGCGAGAAAAACAAGCAATTAGAAGATGATTCTTCCACTCAAAAGAATAAGATTTCTAGTCTTCAAAGTGCCAACCAACAGCTTTATGGTATGAGACTTTTCTTTTTTCTTTTGGTTTATTCTCTCATTATCTTCCCTCATTTGATTTACCATTTTCGCAGACGTTTATAACCTTTCTGATGAAGCCATTCTTCTTCACTCATTACCCGATCCTATGGATAACAATTCCCTCCTTAATCATCTCAATGATTCTTTAAATAATTTTTCAAATAACAAGATTAAATCTCTTCCACTAAACGAACTTCAATCTAAATTTCGTCTCTTAGAAATTGATCATAGATCTAGTTTAGGCTTAGCCAACCACTTTAAACGTCTATATCTTAGTTCTAAATAGAAAGTTAATATTTTAAGGAAGAAAATCAGTGATCTCATAGATGACAAAGATCGTATTGCTAGTCAAGGTCCTCAAGCCTTAGCGAAATTCCAAAAAACTCTTCTTGAGGTTCAAATTGAACGGGATGAATCCATCTGCAAAAATGCTATTCTTAGCGAAAGAGAAAATCAAGTTCGCTCCCTTCTTCTTATAAACAATGACGATGAATTTGCTTGGGCTGCGAAGGTTCTAGATGATGCCAGGAATAATATAGGTGTTAACGTTAGTCTTCAAGCTGAGCATACGGCCTTGATTAGGGATATGATTTCTGAAAAAGAAGGTTGTTGATCATTCTTCTTTATTTAATAGTTTTTTTTTTTATGAAATTGTCATTAAATTGCTGATTCATTGTCATATGTTCGCAGAGGCTGAGGAGAGATTTCGCAAAAGAATTGAAGAACTTGAATCTGAGAAAGAACAGCTCGCAAAGGACTTTTCTCTTCGAAACGACAAATATTCCAAATTGAAGAAGCAACTACAAATTACTGTAGTGAATTTCAAGAATGATGTTGTTCTTTTTCGCAATTAGACTATTAAGACGGTCTGCGATGACAACAACATTCCTCATTCTTCATACCCTTGCCTCCTTGACGAAATCCCTGAGAATGTGCCTTCTTTGGATATTTCTGACAGCGATGCTAGTGAAGGAGAAGAGTCTAATAAAGATGAAGAAATAGAAGAATCTGATGAAGATGAAGAAAGTGAAGAAGAAAAATCAATCAAGAAATAGTTATGTCTTCTTCCTTCTCTTTTTGTAATATCTGTATATTCCTTTTTTTAATATCCTATCCTTGTAACTTTTTGCTGCGACTTTTTTGGATCTTCAAATATTAGTTCTACCTTTGTTGTTTCTTTCTGCACATGTTAAAAGAACAATTCTTTTTTGCAATACAGTTAATCAATATATTATCAACCTTTCATTTTATGAGCGCGTAAACGTAAATCTATCATATGAAGACAAATAACATGTTTTTATTCTATACATTCCCATACTTGCCTCTGTTATTTGCTTTCAAATGAGAGATTAAGCAAGTTACTTTCAAATAGTGATATGTGTTCCTGCCTCAATCTCGCAGCTGTTACTGCTGGATTTTCGCAAGTAAGGAAACCTTGGTTTCTTCCAAGATTTCCTTTTGTCTTTTTCTCTTATGTGGTCTTATTTTGCCTTCCTAGTTAAAGGTCTTACTGTGCCACCTCTTGTCATTGCGACAAAATCGCAGGACATCTTTACACTTTCATGTAATGACCCCTTGATTTTGCCTTATCATTTATTTAGTATTATTGCCTCTGCAGGATAGTTTTGTTGCGAAAATATGACATGCCTAAAAATCCTTGCGAAAATAAAGCCCCATGACATTGCCGTCTTGCGACGAAATCGCAGGACGTCCTTACATTTTCATGTACTGACCCATTGATCTCGTCTTATCTTTATTTTTTGTATTATTGCCTCTTCAGGATTGTCGCACAAATATGACAAGCCTAAATTTCCTTGCGAAAATAAAGCCTCATGACATTTGCGTCTTAAGATACTTATCAGCTCCCTAATGGAGGGTGCCACCCTTATCATCTCCCTGGTTGCCCCTTAAAGGAGGCGTACTTAAGCCATACAAGGATAGCTCCCCCCCATCCGGTCTTAACAACAACCAGTTTTTTTCGCAGCCTCTTATCCCTTTTGCCTATAGGTCTTATGGTTACGAGACTGCACCCTAAGTGGAGTTTTCTTCGGGCCGAGTGCAGCATATGCCGAGACTTGCCAAGAATGGCCGAGACACTTCAAATGCCCCAGGCACTCTTGGCTCAACCGTGTACCTCGGCGCCTTGGTCAAATGTTGACTCCTTAGAAGAGACCCTCGGTCGTCCAATCTAAGTCTTAAGCTTAGATTGAAAATCCAAGTATCTCCCTGGATGGGCTTTATTGACCCCAATTCTCCATGACTCAGGTTCCGGGCGGTGTAACCTTTTCCCTGAGCCATGCAATAGGTACCCCCTTCTATGACGCACTTTAGGTCTTACATTTGCCTCTTACGAAATTTTGATTTCGCGAACTAGGGTGTACGCCATAGTTGGTTCGCCTCTGTCTGATTAATTTGTTGATTCTTCTGTATATAAACTCTTTTGTAATTTCACAATCATATCTTTATATTTCATAAAATATATTCTCTTCTTCTGCATATCAACTTCCTTTCCCAACCGCATCTCTGCTATTCATAAGAAAGATATATTTTTTTTTTGTAGATCAAGACCACCATACATTTTTCTTTCTCCTCCCAATTTCTTCTTCGACAGTCAACAAGTATATTCATTCTTTAGGTCTCTTATTTCTGCTACTTTCTGCCTCTGCATTTTTGAATTTCCCTGTCATTTTCTTGTCTGTTGCGAAGCCTTCGCCACTTCCTATCTTCGTCATATATTGGTTTCGCAGCATTCTTCCTCTCTCTGTTCTATTACATCTACCATTAATATTTCACCTCTTTGTTTTTCTTTGATGTTGTGTTTCCAATTCTTCTTCTTCGCAGCTCTTTCTTTGCAAGATTCTATATCAATTTCATAACACTTCTTTCCTTCAACCCAATCTCCCTTTATGATGCCAACACCAGTGGGATGAGGGAATTTGATACATTGATGGAAAGTTGATGCTACACCTAAGATCTCATGTAACCAAGGTCGTCCAATGAGTGCGTTGTATGGTGATTCCACATCAACTACACTGAATAAAATTTCAGAAGATAATCCTTTCAGTGGAATTCGCATATGAACTTCTCCTTTTGGCTTATTTGCAGTACCGTTAAAACCATAGATTTTGTATGTTGAAGGTATTAGATCTCCATCTTTCCCTCCCATAGTTTTATAAGTATGATAAAAAAGAATATTCACGGAACTTCCAGTATCGATCAAAATTCTGTTGATTTCCCATGAATTCTCAGCTTCATCATCTTCATCCTCGCTAGGTTTTGGTTTGATCTCCAATCTTACCACCAATGGGTTGTCGTGCATTTCTCCACCCTCAGGTACTTCTTCTGCGGTAAAAGAGATAGTCTGCTTTTGCCATTCTTCCAGTGGCGATGTCTTCGCAATGTTCATTATTTCTCTATCATCGGCATCTCTTGCGAAAACCCTGCTGAGAGTGTTATCGTGAAAATCTTCAATCGTCTTGTATGAGTGTACGATGGAGTTACAAAACAGATTCTTTGCCTTTGCGCCAACTTCAATCACAAATGTTTCTCTTTCTTTTGTTGTGTTTGGCTTGTGAATATCTGGAGGAGGTGGTAATGCTTGAGTTTGTGTTTGTCCTTCTAGAAAGTGATTTAATTTTCCCCGATTTATCATCCTGAGAATGATTCTCTTTATATTTCTGCAGTTATTTGTTGTATGTCCATGGAAATGATGATAAGAGCAAAATTTATTACTTCTGTAGATTGGAGGTGGTTCACTCCCCATGTTCCATGGTGCGGGTATGTTTTCCATTAGGATTATAGCTTCCCATATCTTTTCCACACTAGCATTCAAAGGTGGCATTTTGATTTCTTCCCATATTATCTTAGGATTTCGCTGTCCTCTGTGATAGTTTTGCCTCTGACCTCCATAAGTTCCTTGTAACTGATGACCTCCATAAGTTTCTTATGGCTGATGACCTCCATAGGTTTCTTGTGGCTGATCAAGTCTTTGGATTTTGTTATTTCCACCGCGGCTATAGAAGTTTCTCTCTCTCTAAATTTTTTCTTGATCACGGCTCCCCATAGCTACTAGCTTTTGCTGACTATCTCCCATTATCCTCTCTTGTTGTCCTTGCGAGGTGCTCGCCACTGTATTTATTAACTTGGGTAACAAGCTTGCATTCGCTGCTCTTGAACTTGTGTTCGCAATGGGGTGTGATTCCATTTCATTTTTCTTTTCCTCAAGAGCAATATACTCCTCCTGAAGTTCTCGCAACTCAGTCATTGTGATTGTATTTTTGATTCTGAAAATTTGAATGTATAACAGGTTGGTTGCGAACATAGCATTGATGAATGATAGAATGAGATATCTTTCGTCCACACGACCAGCCATATCACTACACATTGTCTTCCATGTCACAGTTAGGTGCTTCAAACTTTCGCCAGCCCTTTGCTTCAGCCCAAATACATCTTCAATGCCAGGTCGCGAGGAATTGTTACTTATATATGCTCCTAAAAATATAGCTTGCAAGTGGTTGAAAGATGTTATAGTGTTCTTTGGCAAACCTTCAAACCATTTTAGTGCCTCTCCTGTTAAACTTGATGCGAAATATTTGTATAATATTGCATCATGGTTCTCCCATTGTAGCATACATCTCACATAAGCTTTGATGTGTTGGGCTGCACAAGTTGTTCCATCAAAAATCTTTGGTTAACTTATTTGGTAAGTTGCATTTTGGGGGTATTCCTCCTAATTGTACTTCTTGTGTGAATGGAGTTTTTGCAGCTTCCTCTATGGCTTCATCCAATTGTCTCTTACCTCCTCCTCTTTTATTATTTATCATTCCTCTCATTTCCGCTAACTCTCTCAAAATTTGCTCATTTATACCAGAATTTGGATCCATTGGTCTTTTCAACTCCGCCTCTCTTCTCCTGCGTTCATCTCTATTTTGACTTCCTTGTTCATCATTTTCCTCTCGTCTTTCTCTGCGATCTCCTCTTTCACTTCTTTCATTAATTCGCACACCGTCATATCTCTCATTTTCTCCTCTTTGCCGTCTTTCAGTTCTCCTTTGTACTCTATCATATTCTTCATTGATATTAGCATTATTGCGGTTTCGCTCACGCCTCCTTTCTCGATTATCATGGTTATTCTGTCGAATTGCCTCTTGTAGCTCTTGTTCTTCCACTTCTGCTCTTAGTCTTTCTCTCTCGCGAGCTAAATGTGTTTGTTCAGTATAGTGTCTTTCAATTTCATCCTCAATTGCTCGTTCATTTCTTTGTATTTCTCTCCCATGTAATATTCTCCTTCCTTCTTCCTGATTTTCTTCGCCATCTTGCTTATTTCGCCCCTGACGGTGTCTATTTCCTTGAATTCTATCATTTTGCTCGTTTTGAAGAATTTGTGTGGCTTCAATATAACGATCTTCCAATATTTCTCTTCGTTCGCGACGTTCTTCGCCTGGATCTTGTATTCCCTCTCGAGTTTCTTCATTAGCATTTTCTATAGGCAAATTTTGTCTTATCTCTTCTCTAACTGATCTTGAACTTGATCTTGTAGTGCTTCTTGACCTTCTATTTTGTAATCTCATATTTTCCATCCTCAATTCATGGTTTTGCCTTGTCAAATTCGCACGTTTTTCTGCTTCTAACCGTCTTTCTTCATGTATTGTTTGCCTCAATGCCTCTAATGCTGCAATCTCTTCATTTTCATGAATTATTCCTCCAATTACTTCTTGGTCTCTCTCCTCTTGTCCATTGCCTCCTAATTGCTTCTCTTCTCCCATTTCATCTCTGAGAATCGACCGCCAAGTATGCACACTCACTCTATCATAATCCACAGCTCTATTTTGTATTGGTGGTGTAAGTTGAATTGGCGGTTGAATTTGATTTTATCTATTGTTCCTTGTATTCATTCTTGAAGATTCCCCCATCTCGTCTCTCCTTTCTCCAGCAAGTCTCCTACTCCTTCTAACAGTTGTTGGTTGTTTTGATGCATGTCTTCTTCTAGCTATTTTTCAATCTTAATGAATTGTTGAAAATTATATGAAATTCCTTCCCTATTATTCCAAATTCTTTCAAATCACAATGTCAATCTTCAATCAGTCCCTGTTTCTAGCGCCATATGTAGTAGCAGGAAATCCCACACTACACCCCTCACTAGAATTTACACAATTAAGTCATTTTAAGATGAACAATTATATTCTTTATTGATTAAAACTCACTAATATTACAAGGTGGAAAGGAAAATAAGCAAAGGACTTTACAACCGCTCTAAACTTTCTCTCTCTTAATAACTTGCTCCTCACTCGGAAAAGATCCCCCCTCTCTTAAGCCTATTCGGCTCTTTATATAGGACATTACATAGTGGTTGACAGCTAAGCTGTCCTTTATTTTCGGATCTGACTTGCGATACTCTCGCGAGTATACAAATGTTAAATCTCGCAACACTCCTAAATATCGCTAGATCTTCACATCTTTTCGTGTTCAAGATGCCGTCATCCGTTGCGTCATTTGTATTGTCCATCTGCGACATTTTCGCAATGTGTCATTTATGGATTTCGCAAGGATCTTGGTGTTGCGATATTATGATCCTACAGTTTTCTCGAGTTTCTGTTGCAGTATCTGTGAAAGAATGCGACGTCCTCCTTGATGTGGTTTTCTTTTGAATTTGTTTTCCCTTAATCTCAAGAAGGTTATCACATTGTCAAATATTTTTTTTTCTTTTTTTTTTTCTTATCGAAACTTTGTTGAAACATAATCCTTTTATTAGTGGAAAGTGTTAGTCTATTTCATAACTCTTAATGTAATAAAATGTTTTATTTTCTTGCTTTTATTTGAAAACGAGTATTTTCTTGAGCTAGTGTGAACTACGTGAAATGTTCATGTAGTGAAACCACGAATCACTGGTAATTGGGCCGGCGAAGACTATTATTATTATCACAATCATAGTGTTGGTTATTTGTTTATCTTCATCTGATTCATTATCCAGTTGTCGCAACATCCAAACATACATTTGTTGTCGTGATTTAAACCTATTCGTATGAATTTGCGTCTCTTCATTAGAGGAATCCGTTGATTACAAAATAAAAAGTAATTAAAATTGAGTAATTTATGAAAAAAATGAGTAGATAATGTAAAATTTGTATATATAGTGGTGTGAATAAATTAAAATAAGTGTGGAGTGTACCTATAAGTGAAGGAAATTAACCTTTATCTAGAAGCAGACGTTGTTGAGTGACAGAGTCTCTACCGAGCGGTAGAAACCCTACCACCAGCAAGGGAGTCTTGGTTGTTGGCCGACAAGTTTTTGTCGCTCGTTGAAGATTCTATTGTTAAGGCCAATTCCCATAGTGGGGATAAAAGTTTGCCAAGACTCTTGGCATTGAAAAATTTGTTATCATCCATAGGAACCGACCATAGCAAGTGTAAGATAAAATGACAATGCCATAAATCATATATTAATAGTTTAGGAAACAATTTATGAAACTGGGAACTTATAATACAGTTATTTGAGCACTAACCATACATCAAACAATAATAACCAATAAATCTTCTTTATGATTTCCCTAATATTCATCTAGTGGACCCAGTGGGAATATAAGGTTGTTTAGTTATGGCTTGGGTGAATGGGTTTCACTTAATAATTGTACATTCCAGCATAATCATGGTAATTGTATCAACAATAAGGCTCACAATATATCATACCTTTTTTTCGCTGACGATTGTTTTTTATTCACAAAATCTGGGGGAAGCGAAAAGTCTGTTAGAAATCTTGCAACTCTTTGGGAACATCACCGGCCAAATGGTTAACCTTCAAAAATCAAGTGTCTACTTCATCCCAAAAATTCATCCAAAACATGGGAAGATTTTAGCTAAAATCCTAAAAGTTCCGATGATGACCAAAAATGATAGATATTTGGGAACCCCACTGTTCTTCGATAAGAATAGAAAAGCCAATTTTGAACCTCTCCTACAGCGATATTATTCTACTCTTCAATGTTGGAAATCTAAACTCTTGTCTCAAGCGGGTAGGACTGTCTTGATAAAATCTATCCTTCAATCTTATCCAACCTATCAAATGCAAGTTCTTGCTCTGCCAAAAGAAACTCTTGATCAACTTGACAGAATTCAGAGAAATTTCTGGTGGAAAAAAGATGGACAAAAAAGAAAAGAAGGATTTATTAAAGCTTGGAAGGGTATTTGCAAACCCATCTCCCAAGGTGGTCTAGGAATTAAAAACCCTCATCATTTAAACTTAGCTCTCCTCACTAAACTGGCTAATAGACTGGTTACCGAACATGATCAATTATGGGTCAAATTGTTAAAAGCAAAATACTTCCCAAATTCGCACCCTCTAGAAAAGTCTAGAACTTCGAATTTGTCTTGGATTTGGACCAGTATACAAAAAGGATTAGAGCTAATAAAAAGTAACTACATTTGGCAAGTCAAAAACGGAGCTTCAGTGAAAATTTGGGAAGACAGATGGGTTCCGAACTCAGATGTAATCCAAAAGGTCCCAAACGTGCAAGAGCAGGCTCCAACAAGAGTTCAAGAGTTAATAACGAAAGAAGATAAGTGGGATCAGGAAAAGCTAAATTAATTCTTTTTCCCAGCTGATAGGATTAAAATACTAGCTCTAAATCCAAGGAATCAAGAGCAGGACATTATCAGATGGCACCATCATAACTCGGGTAAATTCTCAGCCAAAAATGTTTATAACTTTCTAGCCAATCAGGATCAAGACACCACTATAGACTGAGATTTCCCATGGAATAAGATTTGGAAAATACAGGCAATTCCTAGAATAAGACTTTTCATATGGAAACTGTCTCAAAAAGTTCTACCAACTTCCACTAGACTAGGCGCACATAACAAGGACATAGACCCGTTTTGCCAGTTATGCAATAATCAAGCGCAGGAAACAGAATCACATCTTTTCTGTGAGTGCCCGTTCTCCAGAGCAGTTTGGTTCGGACTATCCCTTAATAATATTCTCTCAAATTTCTCTCCCAGTTCAATTATTTCCTGGGTTAAATGGTGGATTTCGGAGGCTAACCTGAGCCAATTTCAAATAAAAATTTCTACCATTCTTTGGTTCCTCTGGAAATATAGATGCTCGGTAGTTTTTGAGAAAATAAACCCAGACCCGATCAATCTAATATGGCAAATCAATAATTTCCTTCATTATTCCCCGGTAATTACCGCTCAAAGTAAAGTAAACACTCAACGGAAAATTTCCACCAACTGCTCTTGGTCCAACCTTAATTCGGATTGGATAATCTTTATTGATGCCTCCTTTAAGGAAGAGGACTTGTCAATGGGATATGCCTTCATTCTATATTCAGTTGACGAGAAAACCTTCATGCACCTATCGGCGGGCTCGGAGTGGGCGACATCAGCGTTCCATGCAGAAGCAAAATCTTTATTAAAGGCGGTTATGCGGTTAAAGTAAAATATATTATCCAGCGTCTTCATAGTCACGGGCTGTAAATCTCTGGCGGACAACTTAAATAAGGTAAGCACAGACGGTTCATGGCCAGCGGAAAATACCTTGCAAGAAATTATAAAAATAATGAGCGATCTTCCTCAAGCGAAAGTGAAATATATTAAGCGGAACAATAACGCAACAGCGGACTATATTGCGAAAGAAGCAAGGATTAAAAAGCTTCAACATATGTCGGATAATTTGCAGCTAAAAGTTCAATCAACTAGCATAGATTCTAATATTTTCGATAAAAATGATATTGTAAATCTCATTTACTATATTTGTAGTTGCAGGAAATCCCACAATACACCCCTCACTATAATTCACTTAACTAATTCATTGAAAGACGAATAACTAAGAATGTTTATTAATTATCTTCTTCCAGTTTACACAGGAAAACAGAATTATACTTAAGAATTACAAACACTCTCCAAGTTTCTCTCTCCTAATGACTTAATCCCCCCTTTCCAACAGACTTCTCATCCCTTTATATAGGATAATACATAGTGAATGACAGCTAGGTTTGTCCTTTATTTTCGGGAATGTCTCGCGAAGTGTCGCGAATGTATAAGTACTCATACTCGCGACACTTCCTAACCCTCGTCGATTTCATATCTTCTGTCGTCATCCAATGCGTCATTCCTTTTGATTCCTTGCGACTCCCTCGCAGAGTGTCGTTTATTATCCTCGCGAGTTTTGTACGTTGCGATATAATGATCCTACATCTTGCCTCTTTTTCCTTGAATATTGCTTGAAGAGCATTCTTTAAGGAAAAATCCGTTCTTTGATGTAATCTTTGATCTTTGTTTGATGAAGGAACGAGCGAAAGAATATTTTTCTTGAAAAGTACGTACTTGCCTCTATTCTTTGGCGAAGTTCGAAGCTTTGAGAAGTACATATAAAGTATCATTTTTGCCTCGGGTGTTATGAAAGTGATAAATTTCGCGAGCTCATCTCGCAAGTAAAAAAAGAGTGATGAATCATGAGAATTTATGCCTCTTGAACCTCCGCGATTGTTCGTTTTCCACTAAAAATCTTCTTGAGGATAATTAGTGAATTTAGTAATGACCGTTTACACGTGTTTAAAACTACCCTTTTTTTACGGTGTATTTAATGTTATCCGGTCATAACGTTTTCTTGTCTATTTATAGGAGGATCCTTTGTGAAGAATGCTTCTTTTCTTTTACTTCATCTCTTTCATCGTCTACAATTGTCTTCGAATATCATTGGCCCTACTACTTTTTTCTTTCATCGTCTTCTTCACCGTTTTTCTACTACTTCCTATATGCTATTACTTCCATGGCATCCAGGTTTGCTATTCTTGCTAAACTCGATCGATTTGTGATTGATTGATTTTGTGATTGATTGATCTTGTTGAAATTATTTTATTCTGATTTCTCTTTTAACCTCTTTCTGCCATTTTTGCTTCAGCAAGAACAAACCCGGCACCAAGTTCACCGTGAAGAACCCCCTTCTTTCTTTGGATTCGCGGTGAAACCCACTTCTCAACGGGAACCCGTTCCGCAACCAAAGTCCTCTTTGCAAGCAAAATCTACCGCTTCTAAAAGAAAGCCTGCGAATGACAAGGTATTTAAGAAATATTTACCTTTTTAATAACAATATTGTTGCCTCTGTTTCTTACTTAACTTGTCATTCGCAGGATGATAAAACTACTGATAGAACCCCCAAAAGATCTCGCCAACCTAAACCCATGACTCCTGATGTTCCTTTTCCCTCCTTTATGCCTTCGTCTCTTGTTGTGAAACTATCGCAGGATAATTTTATCACTAATGACAATATTCCTTTGCCTCAACTCCTCATAGACCAAGTTCCTCATAATAGTCCTACTACAAATGACCTTATTCCTTCTCCTATCATCGATGCCCCTGTCATTCCTCCGATCACTACCTTTCCGAAATCTCCTCTTCCCATGATGTTCCCTTGGCGAAGAATGATTCGTCTCTACCTTCTTCCACCGAGCAAATTCCTCTTCTTACGAGAAAATTTGGAAGGGATAGATGTGGCTTTCAAAGTTCTCTTGGACCTTGTAGATGACGCCAAGAAGACTTGTCGACCCTGTCAAATCCAATGTCTGCGAGATTTTAAGTAAACATCTTGGTCCGATAAGATCTCGCAAGCATCCTTAGTTCAAGAAATTAATGAGTTGAAGAGTGATCTCCAAGCTATGACTGCGAGATGCAATAATCTCCATCTTGAAAATCAAAAATTTCACAATATCTCGCTAGATCGTGATAATCTTCGCAGGAAGAATGAGGAATTAAAAGGTAGACTCTCGCAACCCCTTCTTTTTTTTTTTTTTTTTTTTTTTTTTTTTTTTTTAACGACTTAAGCTCTTGTTCGCCCTTCAAGCTTTAAATCAGAAACGAATAATGGAGATATATCAGTTGGAATCAATTGTTGAAGAAGTTCGAGTTGAAAGAGATGCTTGGATGGAGCAATATAATCTTTTAGATAATCTTCATACATATCTTCTTTGATCAAATAAATAATTTGTCTAAAGAAAATTTTGATTTAGCTCAGCATCAAGACTCATTAAGTAATGACTTATCTCGCCTCTCTTATTCTTTAACTAAAGCTAATTTGGAGTTGGAAACTTTATCAGATGAGAATAGAACTCTTTCTCAAGAGAAGCGTTCTGTTAAACAAGGTGGCGATCTGTTTCTGTAAAGATGACGCTTGTCAAAAATTATGTGAAGAACAAGAACAATCTATTCATACCCTGAGAAATCAGCTTGAAGAAGTTACTGCTGAGAGAGATAAACTTATTCAGGGTAGGATAACCTTGAGTTTAAAAGCAAGCCAATTCAAGGATCAATGTGCCAAATTAGAAAAATCCAACTCTTCTCTTGCGACCGAAAATTCCATACTTGTTTCTAATGAAAAAAGCTTGCGATCTCGTTTGAAAGGCTTAGTTGGAGATACATTTGATGATGCCATGGACTGTTTGGGGAATAATTTTGCAGCTTTAATTCAGCATCTTACTTCTCAAAAGGAAGGTAGTCATAATGTTTGACTACCTTAATTCATTTATGTATTTGAACATTCCAAAGATCTTCTGTAAGAGTCTTCTTTAATCTTTTCATATGTATTTGTGATGCAGATTCGAGAGAAAGCTTCGCTCCGTTATGTCTACCCTCAAGTCAGATTATACTAAAGTTCGCAAAGAAAATGGGTTGCTGGCTGCTTCCCTCGCGCGTTCTCGCGAGCGTGCAAAAAGAAGATTTGAGTACATGTCTGACTGTAAAGACATAGATAGTAAAAATCGTCAAAAGGCGCTGCTTCGTCAATTTCCCCTCAAAGCTGAAGTCCTCGTGAATGAAATTTTATTGTCTAAATCTCTTGAACCTATTCATGTTGACCCTTTGGAAGTAAGTGATGATGAAATCCCCAACTCCCCTGATAGTGATTATGACTATGAAAGTTGCGAAGATACCGCTAACATCGAAGTTGTCAACAAAGATCTGGCTGATAAAACTTCGATGAAAATCCACCAACTCGGCGAAGGTGAATCGCTGAAAGAGTATCTGAACAGAATCTACCGATTGGTGAAGGTGGAGCTGATAAAGATATTGAAAAATCTCTACCAACTTCTGTAATCGATGATGTTGAGAATTAAACTGTTTTTGTTGCTTCTGTCGAAATTTACTTTTTGCTTGAAAAGATTAAATCTTTTGTTGAGTAATTCCCTTATTGTCTCCTTCTTCCTTATTTAAAGAATTTTGGATGTAATCTTGCAAGCATGTTCGCTTACATTTTTGTGTGATCATTTATGTTCCCAATTAAGGGCCTTACTTTGTCTCTTCTCGTTGCGACAAGGTCGCGGGGACGCCTTTGCATTTTCATGCAAAGGCCCATTGACCTCGCCTTATCATATTTGGTGGTCTTCTAAGCGCGACCTTCCTAATTAAAGGTCTTGCTTCGCCACCCTTTATTGCGACAAGGTCGCAGGACGTCTTTACACTTGCATGTAAAAACCCATTGACCTTGCCTTATCATTTTCCAAGTATTTTTGCCTCTGCGGGATATTTTGCTTGCGACAATATGACAGGCCTAAACTTTCTTGCGAAAATAAAGCCCCATGACATTGTCGTCTTGCGACGAAATCGCAGGACGTCCGTACACATTCATGTACAGACCCATTGATCTCGCCTTACCCTCGCGTTAGTATTGTTGCCTCTTCAGGATCATTGCACAAATATGACAAGCCTAAGTTTCCTTGCGAAAACAGAGCCTCATGACATTTGCGTCTGTTTTGACACTCTCCCTAATGGAGGGTGTCGCCCTTATCATCTCCACTGGTTGCCCCTTCAAGGAGGCGTACATCAGCCATACAAGGCTAGCTCCTCCCATCCGGTCTTAACAACAACCAGTTGTTTTTGCAGCCTCTTATCCCTTATACCTATAGGGTTTATGGTTACAAGGCTGCACCCTAAGTGGAGTTTTCTTGGGCGAGCAAAGCATGCGCCAAGACTTGTCAAGAGTGGTAAGGAAGTTCCATGCTCCCCGCACTCTTGACTCAACCGTGTACCTCGGCGCCTTGATCATACGGCGACTCCTTGAAAGAGACCCTCGGTCGCCCAACCAGGTATAACCTTATATATATAGTTGGGAATCCAAGGTACCTCTTAGGATAGGCTTTCATGGGCCCCAAGTCTACATGACCCAGGTTCCAGGGGCGGTGTAACCTTTCCCCTGAGCCATGTTAAGAGATACCCCCTTATATGACGCACTTTAGGTCTTACATTTGCCTCTTACGAAATATCATTCGCGAACTAGGGTGTACGCCATAAAGGTTCGTCCCATTCATTCATTCTTTCAATTATGTTTATTCATTCGATCGTTCAATTTTTCTTACTATTCTTCTTGCGAGATATTCGCTGATTTTCTCTACATTTTATTGAATTCCACAAATACTTTGCATTAAGATATTTCATCTTGATTCATCTCATCTCACCCCTTTTTATGGGTAATATTTCTTTAGATACAACTGTTCCATGGTCCGCCCAATCTTTGTCCCATATCTTTGCCTTCGAGGTCCATCAATCTATATGCCCCGTACCAACTACTTCTTTGATAATATAAGGTCCATCCCATTTTCTCTTGACTTGCCTCCGTTTTCTCTGATAAATTGGTGTTTCTCGCATGACACCAAGTCTCCTGGTTGAAACTCACGTATTTTAACACGCTTGTTATATTCTCTAGCCAATCTTACGATAATTTTCCATATGTCGTAATGCCTTTTCCCTTTTTTCCTCTAATTCGTCCAACTTAATTAGAATATTACCGCACTAAGATTTTTCTCCCAAACCTCTTTTTTGGTTGTTGGGATCACTACCTCTGTTGGGAGCACAACTTCAACTCCATATGTTAAGCAAAGGGTGACATTCTGTAGCCTCTCTTCTAGTTGTATTATATGCCCACACTTTGCACTTGGGTACTGTTTGCACCATCCCTTATTGTGTCCTTCTAATTTCTTCTTCAATATATCTGCTATTGTTTTGTTTGTTGCCTCTGCACGACCATTAGCTTGTGGATATAATGGAGTTGATTTTCCACACCTTATCCGGAATGCATTAAGTAACAGTTCTATATTTTGCCCTTCAAATTGTTTCCCATTATCAGATACCAACTGTGCGGGGATCCCAAACCTGCATATAATATTCTCAAATATGAAAGTAAATACGTCTTTGTCGCGGATGTGTTGTACCGCTTTCACTTCTGCCCATTTTGTGAAATAATCCGTTGCGACAATTAAGTATCTTCTTTGTCTGTTCCGGTAAAAATGGTCCCACAATATCTAATCCCCATTTTCCAAAAGGCCACACACTTTTCGAAGAATTTAACGGTGCTCAGGTGCATGTATCTTCTTCCCATGTCTTTGACAATCTTCGCAGCGCCTTGATATTGCTTTCGCGTCCTCATGCATATATGGCCAGTAATATCCTTGCATTTTTGCTTTATATGCTAAAGATCTTCCGCCGCTATGATTTCCAGCATCTCCACTGTGCAACATCTTCAATATGGTTTCTCCCTCTTCCCTTGTTAAGCATCGAAGCGAAGGTCCATCAAAAGATCGCCGATAAAGTACACCATCTCTTAATTCATAATTCGTTGCACGACTTTTCAATTTGTGTGCCTCTAATCTATTTCTTGGTACTTCCCCTTTTATCAAGTATGATGTGAAGTTCGTTCTCCGGTCTTTATCGCGACATTGCGGTATGTCTTCTACCAACATTGCATCTGCTTCTTGTTCTTCCTCTTTATTTATTGATGGTGCCGAAGTGTTTGTATTTTGATATCCCTCGCAGTGGGGGTCTGTCATCATACTTGATATAAAGGCAAAAGCGTCTGCATGAGTCTGTTATTTCTCCTTGATATGTGCCTCCATTTCATTTTCGGTATCTGTCTTTGACAATTCTTCGACTAGCTTCCTATACTTTTGCAAAGATGGCTCATTCGTGGCGTACTTCTCTGTTATCGGCGAATTGCTAATTGCGAGTCACTTGTAATCCTCACGTTTTCCATTTTCATTTCTATTGCGAATCGCAAAGCATGTATTATAGTTTCATACTCCGTTTCGTTATTGGTGGATTCAAACTCCAACCTAAAGAGAAAGCTAATTTATTGCCTTAAGCGAAATCACAACAATTCCCACTCCATTACCTTCTCCATTTGATGACCCATCCACTAATATTTCCCACCTATCCGGCTCGGTTAGCGGATCTTTTGGGTCTCCATGCTCTTCTTCTACATCCATCATTTCATCCTTTGTTTCATCTTCCTCAAGGGAAATTCTGCCAAAAAATCTGCGACAACCTGTGACTTGGTTGAAGATAATATTTCATATTTGAGTTTACAATGGCTTATTTGAGCATTCCATCTTTCAACTCTTCCGATCTCTTTGAATTTTTCATTCTTTGACTCGATTGGTATTTTTGTTACTACCCGACAAGTATGTGCTTGAAAATATATCGAAGCTTAAACGTTGCATAGACTAACGCCAGGATTAGTTTTCAATCTTTGAATAGTTCCTTTCTGCGGCATTAAAAGTTTCTTGATGTAATAAATTGGTTTTTCGACTCTGCATCCATTCGCGACAATCTTTTTGCGCTCAATGCGTGCGACGTTGTCGCAAGGTATATTAACAATTCCTCTCCTGGTTCTTCTTTTTGCATAATGGATATTTCCATTAGATGTTCTTTAATTCCTTGTAAAGCCTTCTCACATTCGTCTGTCCATTTAAACTTCGATCCTTTTTTTAGGACGCTGAAAAAATGTTTGCACTTATCAGATGATCGCGAAATGAATCTTCCTAGTGATGCTAACAACCCATTTAGCTTTTGAACATCTTTTACTATCGCAGGTGTAGGCATATCGCGGCTTTGCTTTCACTTTTTCTCGGGTCGACTTGTATCCCTTCTTTTGATACGATGTAACCCAAAAACTTTCCGATGCGACTCAGAAGGTACATTTTTAGATTTACTTTGATGTTGAAACGCCTCATCTGTTCAAAGATTTCTTTCGGATCTCGTACATGATCTTCGATTTCTTACTCTTTACGAGCATGTCATCCACATATACTTCTAGTGTTTTATGTATCCACTCTGCGAACACTTCTTCCACCATTCTTTGATATGTGGCTCCAAAGCATTTCGTAAACCGAATGGCATTTTTGTATAGCAATATAACCCTCTTGGAGCGAAGAAAGCAGTATGCTCTTGATCTTCCTCTGCGATAGGAATCTGGTTGTAACCTTTATATCCATCCAAGGATGATATTATTTCATTTCCCGCCGCTGATTCGACCAGTTGTGGAATATCTGGCAATGGAAAACTATCTTTAGGACAAGCTTTGTTTAAATCAGTAAAATCTATGCAAATTCTTATTCCATTTTTATTCTTTGGGACTATAACCATATTTGCTATCCATTCAGGATACTTTGCTGGCCTAATGATCCCTGCATCTAGCATTTTCTGCAATTCTTCCTCTATTTGGGGATGATACGCTGTTGCGATCTTTCTAATTCTCTGCTTGAATGGCTTCACCCTTTTGTCTATTTCTAATTTGTGGCAAGCTATCGATGGGTCTATACCAGGCATATCATCCATATTCTACGCGAAGATATCTTTATAGTCTCGCAGCAAATCATGATCCTCTTTTCCTCATCCGCTTCCATATTGGTCCCAATTTTTAGCATCTTGGGCTCTTATTTGGTTCCGACGTTCACTTCTTTAAATCTGCTCGCCGCGACATAACTAGCCTTCGGTTCTCCCATTGGGGTCGGTCCTTTCAGCTCTTTCGCGAGTTCATTTTCTTCTTCCGAGATCTCGCTAGGTATCCCTCTTCCTTCCTTTGCTCTTATCATGTAAATTCGAAATTCTTCTTCTTTTCTACTTGCTTTTGCCATTTTTGCGGTACTTTCTCTTTTTGCTTGCTCTTCATAATATTTCACCTCAATTTGATAATATATTCTTCCTTTATCAACATCCCCTCTAATCTCGCCAAATCCACTTGGTGTAGGAAATTTGATACATTGATGAAATGTTGATGCTCTTTGCTTTTATCGCATGCACCCATGGTCTTCCTAGCAATACGTTGTATGGCGACTCCATGTCCACTACACACAATGCTACCCGTGTCTCGATTTCTCCTAACGAATTCGCATCTTTACCTCTCCTTTAACTTTGGTTATGGATTTACCAAAACCATGGATATTTTATGCCGTGGAAATCATCTCTTCATCTTTGTATCCCATCTTCTTGTAAGCATGATAAAACATGATGTTCACCAAACTTCCAAGATCGATTAAGGTCCTGTTTACCGTCCATATTTTCTTTTCCTTTGCTAATTCTTCTCCTTTGCACATATTTACTGTGATTACCAGTGGAGATGTGTGATTCAAATTTTCCTTAAATATTTTTGCTGTTGTGAATGTTATCTTTTGCTTTTCCCATTCTTCTAAAGGTAATGTCACTTCTCTATCTGTAATTTTCTTTCCTTCAAAATCCCGCTTGTGTATTCTTCCTTTGATATTTTCGTGAAACTCATTAATCATTGCCTTTGTGACCGAACTGTACTCCATATCTTTCTCCTCTCCCTCATCTAATTTAACATTTTCTTTTCTCATTTTCTTGATTTGAATGATTTCGATTGCAATCTTCTTTTCTTCAGTCCCTGTTTTCTAGCGCCAATATGTAGTTGCAGGAAATCCCACAATACACCCCTCACTATAATTCACTTAACTAATTCATTGAAAGACGAATAACTAAGAATGTTTATTAATTATCTTCTTCCAGTTTACACAGGAAAACAGAATTATACTTAAGAATTACAAACACTCTCCAAGTTTCTCTCTCCTAATGACTTAATCCCCCCTTTCCAACAGACTTCTCATCCCTTTATATAGGATAATACATAGTGAATGACAGCTAGGCTGTCCTTTATTTTCGGGAATGTCTCGCGAAGTGTCGCGAATGTATAAGTACTCATACTCGCGACACTTCCTAACCCTCGTCAGATTTCATATCTTCATGTCGTCATCCAATGCGTCATTCCTTTTGATTCCTTGCGACTCCCTCGCAGAGCTGTCGTTTATTATCCTCGCGAGTTTTGTACGTTGCGATATAATGATCCTACAATATTTGCTAGTTAATATATTTTCTCTTTCCATAAAAAAAAATGGTAATTGTATCAGCAAAGACCAATTTTGGTGAAGATGAATGGATTCTAACAAGGTCCTATAACAGTCATGCAAGACTAATAAAATTAATGCATAAAATATTTGTGGAAGAAATATTAGTTGAACTAATACAAAAAAAATTGTTTGGTAACTTTAGGGGTGTTGAGTTTTTGATCAATCAAAAAAAAAAAAAGTGGTTTACCAAAAGTAAACTGGAAACTGAACCATTCAATATAATTGTTGAAAGATCAGAATTGTTTGACTTAGGTTTTACTAGTAATTACTTTGAATAATCACTGAAAAGATAATAAGAATATCCATGAAAGGTTTCACATGGCATGTGTAATTGTTGAGTGACAATTGGAATTCTCAAAAGAAAGCTTGATGCATTTGGTAAATGTGAGTTTAGATTATAATCCTTTGTCTTTGTTGCTGGATTTTACTTCTACAGCAATAATCCATTATATGTTTAAATTTTAGATACTTGGTTAAAAGACAGATCCTGCATTGACTTGATCTGTAATTCTTTGAATAATTTTTTGCTTAATCCAATATTAAGTCTTGTTTCTAAATTCAAATTTTTCAGTGAGGTTTACTTAATAAAAAAAAATATGCAAAATTTTAATACGATATTATCCCATAAAGAAATAACTTGAAAAAGTCCTCATCAGGATTGGAAAGAAAACAACTGAAAAGATAGGAAAAATAGTCCCTTAATGCCTCGACGATTTAATGTGGTTTGTTCAAAACCTCACTATTTTGAGTATTCGAACAACTGATACTATTCAATTTTCTTCTCTTAAGAGTTTTGTATGAAAGTACCAAGTATACCTACCCCTTAGTTTTACTCCATTGTCCCTTTACACTTTTTTTAATAATCCTTTTTGAGTATCATAAATATATTTGATTCACTTAATTTGTTGTTGACATGTGCAAATTTAGAATTATAATTTTTAGCCGCATTTAAGTCCTGATAATTGATATTATGGATATTCCTATTATACTGAGATTTAGAAAGTAATCAAATATACAAAACCCAATAAGTTTCTGAGACCTAATGGGTTTCCCATGAGTTTCTTCAAACAAAATTGAGAATTAGTTGGCCCACAAATTGTGCTTTTGAATGAAGATTCCTTAGCGACTAAAAAATTTAACCAAATTTTTGAATGAACCTTTTGTTTTTCATATACCAAAAATAAAGGAACCTAAACTTCCTAATGAGTTCAGACCAAATTGATTATATAACACACCTTCTAAAATCTTGATAAAACTGTTAGCGAATAAAATGAAACCGTATTTTGTCTCTATTTTAATAAATTTCTTTACCTTGAAGACAAATACATGATAACATAATAGCGGTAGCTTATTTATACTCATAAGATAACATAACCCAAAAAATGTTGCCTAAGAGTTAAAATCGTCATGTCAAATGCATTTGACACGGTCAGTTGGGATTATTTTGATGAAAACTTTTGGTTGGTTTTGGTTTTAATGTTGGCTGGTGTAGCTTAATATACCAATGAATCTCTGCAAGTTTAATTTTTTGTGTTGCTTAATAGAAGTCCAGTTGAGTACCTTAAACCAAGTAGTGGAATAAGGCAAGGAAATTCCTTATCTCCTTACATTTTCCTAGTTTGTATGAAAATGTTCACGAGATTGCCTATAGATTAGGAACATAAAAAACTTATTCATGGGATAAAATCATCAAGGTATAATAGTGAAATATCTCATGTTTTCATCTCAGATGACTGTCTACTATTCAAAAAGGTTGCAATTTACTGGGATATAAGAATCTCTTAAACATTATTGAACAATTTAATGGTGTTTGGAGCCAACTAATCAATTTCAATAAATATGGGTTATTTTCTAGTAGAAAGATTCATCATAAACACCAGATGATGATGACTCGATTGTTAAAAAATACAAATTATAAATATAAAACGTTCTTATTAATTGGGCAATCCCTTAATCATTGATAAATTTAGGTTAAAAACTAATGTAAAAGATGGAACAGAGAATTAGCGGTTGGGAGAGTAATTCAAAACCAGTAATTGGGTAGTCCATTTAGTTTAACCTCAACTAGTTGGGTACGTGCACAATAAAATGGAAGTCTAGCTAGGCATACCTACCATGAGATATTATGAAATACAAAAGAACAAGAAAATTTGATGATGTGACAGGTTCGAAAATGTACCCCATTAAAGAGATTCCTTCCCAATGTTTTTTTACCTACATAAAAAAAATAAATGTCAAATCATATTTAGAGCCAGAAACACTGACCTAATCAAGTGTGATAAAATACGCTTCTCTTGATACAGTGTTGCTCCAATCTGCATAGAGAAACAAAAAACACCCAAAAATCAAAACCCACATGCAAAGCAGACAACATTATTAGGCCGACTGAGCGAAGCGAGGGAGGACTCTATATATGGTGACTTTGTGTCAATGTGAAGCGTGCCATTTTTTTTTATAATTTAACAAAAAAGATTGGATTTGGTGTCATACCCCCGAAATATCTAAACTATCCCTCCAATATGAAAGGTATCAAGCCTAATTTATCAAGGCTATATCTGTAAATAGGCAATCAAAGGATCCAGGGTCGAACCCCGGTAAACCGCATTTCTTTTTTCTTTTTCATTTTTTTTCCTTCTTCTCTCAGAAACGACCATTTCTTCTCATAACCATTTCTTAACAGCAGCAGAAGTGAATATCATCTTCAATCAACTGTTAGTCATAATCGATTTTCAATCATCTACTTATCGAGTTTAGGGTTTCGATTTCAGTTTCTTAACAACATCAGAAGTGAATATCATCTTCAATCAATTGTTAGTCATAATCGATCTTCAATCAACTATATAAGTCTTTCATAATCATCTAGGGTTCTATCAATTTAGGGGTTTACAATGGTTTTCTGTTCAATAATCACACTAATTGATACATAAATGTAGCATTTTCGTCTAGGGTTCTATCAATTTAGGGGTTTTGTTCATCAGTGGTTTACAATTTTGAAATATATATGGTTAGATATACAGAAAAATTGGGAATGTCATAGTAGCCACAACCACTTTAAAGATTAAATTGGGACTGTCTTAGTGACCAAAGAAGGAAACTCAACCACTTAATTGTTGTAGTTTGAATGTCTTGGATTGGGTGGCACTATTAAACTCATTGAAAATGCAGCGGAGTTACTCTTATGCTGTTAAGGATAACCTGGTTATTGAATTACTGTAGTGCTCTTAATTGTTAGTTGATATTGCTGCTTTTCAGATTTCAGTAAACATATGCGTGTCAGTTATTCCATATAAATTGTTCCCAGTTACGCAATCTGTGGTTCTTTGATGATGTGTTGGTTTGATATGCGATACATTCATGTGTTGTTGGTTGCTAGACATGGGACGTTGCTCAACTGAAAACAATTTTAAGAATTGGATTTCAGGCTATAAAGATATCTTGTGTTCATTTCAAAGTACCAATGTTTTATGAATTTGGGATTTAGCAATTCTAGATGACTTGCATTCAGATTTCAGACATTGATTTTCTATTTTGGGAAATCACAAGTCCATACGATGTTTAAAATTCGCATTTTTATGCAGGTTACTCTTAAACTCCGGCCACTTTCAAACGATCTCTAACCATTGTTGGGGATGACGATTCAGATTTAGCGACTCGGGCAACCACCTTGGGCAAATAAGGTATCCAATCTAATCAAAATGCTGGCCAATGTCTCTCTGTACATGAGCAGCAGAGTACTGACTGACAACACATGAGTCTTTTTTTCTTCTCTTTGTTCTATAAATTCAACTACTTCTCTTTGAACTCTCTACCCCCACTTTGTATTTTTTATAGGTTTCTCCAGTTCAAAGGTTCAACCTTTTAAGGGTTTTTATTTTTAAGTCGGTATGTGTACCTCTGGGAAAAGAATCTCCAATTTTTAATCAAAATGCTGGCCAATGTCCTTTGCAATTCTTCAATTAATTTTTTTCTGGAATAGAAACCAATGCCATCGGTCAATTATTTTTTATGGAATAAAAAATAATGCCATCAGTCTCCTCCAAAAACGAAGTAGCATGTTGTATAATGTATACAGTTATGATATTTTCCTTCGTTGTTGCTTCGCCCATTATCTAAGAATGATAGAGAATGGGTAATTAAGCATGCGTTCTCTTTAATCAATCGAAGTAGTCACATGATTCACTATTACAAAATGGTACCATTATTGTTGTACTGTCTAAGCATTATTATACTGCCCATCCATGAGTTGCATTATATGAATGCTTTTCTAGGTTTTGTACTGTCTATGCATTATTGTACTGCCCATCCATGTGGTCCATCTGCAATCATTTTGAAATGTATGTTCCTTTTTTGTACATTGTGTATTTGTACGATATCATCGACAAAAAAAGATGAGAAGATGAAGATAATATGTACGATAGGGACTTTCCATGGTGCTGATAAGTGAACAAACATTATGCGGCATCCATAAACTGTGGAGAACAATGTAGAAGGCTCAAATAAAAATACCTTGTTTGTTTCATTTATTTATTTTTTTGATCCGTAAAGTAACTGGTTTGGGTGAGTTTAGGGTCACTAATATTATCATCCGATAACATTTTAATCTCAGGTTTGTTTAATTGTCAATTTGGATTCAGTACCCAGTCATTCATTTTTATTTAATTGTTGTTTCGCGTTTGTGCTGATGAATTGAAGATCAATTGAACTTCCTAACTTTGCATCCTTCGGTATTAAAACAGTAAAATAAATGGAAGGTAGAGTTCGTCGGAGCCCTAGAATCACTGAGCTAGCTCGACTACGTGCGGAACGTGAGAATGAACAGCAACGACATAGAGAGGCTCAATTGCACAACAATCGTACCTTAGTAAGAGCAAAACGATATTCCATGGAAAAATAGGAAAAATATGCGCTCCTTGAAAAACGACGGATTGCTTATCGTTTGCGGGCATTTAAACGTTGGAAGGGAAATAAAGATGGAGATAAAGCAGAAACAAGTAGTGGTGAGGCGACTGTATTTTTTCATGCTTATGTTGTGCATGCTTTTATGTATTCAACTTACAGAGAAGGTTTATGCTTTTATGTTTGTATTCGACTTACAGAGAACGTTTATGATTTTTTGTAGCACATGAACCAATTCCTGCCGAAAATCAGCTTATTCCTCGGCGAAGCCCTAGGTTCCTTGACCAAAATCAGCAACAGGAAGCGGTTTGTTCTGATGATAAAGCAAACAAGAAACTTGAAATGGACACAAAGCAAAAACAAAGGAGTACAGCTTCAAGTGAAGGCAGTAGTGACCAGGTTGAAGTAATGAAACCTGGTAAGGAACACATTTATATACTTTTCTTGATTTTTTAGTCCTACAAGCTGAAACTTTACTAAAAATTTGTTTAACCAAATATAACTTGATGTTGTTTTGTCTTATACCATCTTGCACCAACTATCATTGCCGCACTTATAGTTAACCACTTTTGAAGTGAAATATAATATATATAACTTGATGTTGTTTTGTCTTATACCATCTTGCACCAACTATCACAGCTGCATTCCTTCCACGCCGAAGTCCTAGACTCACTGAGCAAACCCAACGTCAAGATGAACACGCCGCTGAGCTATCCAGAAAGAGAAAGGGCAAGGCGGTTATGATATACGAGGTATGTACTTATCACAGATCCATACCTTGGACCATTATTAATACCTATAACAAGATACTCCAAATATGGTATCTGTATAAAGTCACAGAGTTTCTATATTAAGCAAAACAGAATCATTGATTTCCATTGATTTGTAGAAAATTTAGAAATATTTGTGAGAAATTGAAGGGTTTATGTCTGTGTGATTAGTGTTGTATAAGTATTTGTGAGAAACATAATGTTGTCGTTACATGGGTTTTGGTGTACACACATTTGATTTTGTAATTTCCTCCATTGGGTTTGTTTATCTTCCAGAAACGGCGCCGAGCAAATAATAACATTCCTAGCAGAAAGGCGGGAGCCGTAGTCATTCGCTCCACCAAAGAGAATAACAGTCATCATTCGACAGATGATAGCAGCTCTGAAGATGGGGAACGACAATTAGTTGATTCAGGTTTTACTATGGTCACTCTGAATTTCCCTAATGCATTTGCTTTTATGCTAATGTCTATAATTTTAAAGCTAATCAGTAAACTGATATAGGTGTACCACATCAGAGCGGCAAAGAAACCAGTAACTTTCAAAAATTAGTGGATTCAGATAACGGAATAAACAAGATAAGACGTTCTGAGATTGACCTGCAACAGAGAAATCTTTGGTTACAAAGACGTGCACGAAATCGTGCGTACCGATTACTGAGGCACCGACGGTCACTTCTATCAAGGTGTCGAAGTCCAAGAATTGAACAGAATCGACTCCTCCGAGAGAATCCGAGTTTTGATTGACTCATTGATGTGTCAGTAACATATGGTTCCTGTAATGTACCGAAAGCGACGGCCTCAATTGGAACTCTGAGGTAATTTTTTCAAAATCTATTCATCGTTTTGACATTGGTTACGCATTTGTTAAGGTACGACATTGGTTAGGCATCAATTAGAAGAGAGGTGATCGTTAGCTTATATTCTGGAGAGTACAACATAGATGTGCATAGGAGTTGAGTAGCTAGGATAACTGTATGATGCAATTTGTTAATTTTTCTTGATTGAATTATGAAGTCAATTTTATATGAGCTGTACGTACTGGTTTACGTTCTTTTTTGATTATGTATCGTACGTTGTATCTGTTAAACCATATAGTTTTGTGAATTTAAGTAGTCTAGTATAGATATCATATATCTTTATATATCTTCAGAATTGATTGTTAAGCATAAATTCATGTTGTTAAATTATGTATATTATGTTTTAGGTTGACTGTGAGTTCAGAGACCGATGAACAGGAAAACCTGTTCGATGTTCAGTTAACAGGACCACCTCTTCGACCTTCTCCACTTTCACATGTTGTACGTCAGAGAAGAAATGAAGCATCACTTACAAGGCAGCAAAGGGTTGTTATGCGCGCAAAGATTAATCTTCTACAAAGAAATTGGCGTCGTAGAATTCGTCAAACAAGTTCTGAAGATATACAATCCAACGCTCAAAAGTTCAGAAAATCTATGGATGAGATCCGATGGGGTCATTGTGTGGAATGCAAGACGAAGTTTCTTGATATTCCAACTGAAGGGATTTGTAATTTTTGTGAGAAAGACAAAAGCAACATCCAGGAGGAGTTTTGCTATTTAGTGAAGCAAATAACATGGATCCAGGGGACGTGCCAGATGAGTTGGCTCGATTGACTGATCTCGAGAAACTCTTGATTGCTCGTGTCCACCCGATGATGTCCGTAAATAGAGTTAAAGTACAACAGTACAAGTACGGAGGAAATGTGATCAACTTTATACAGGATGTGAATAAAATTGCAAAGGTTCTTCAGCATAAACCAAGTGACTTGGCTGCGATTTTAATTGTGAACAGGACTGGTAGTAGACCGACAAAGGAATTTGTAGTACGTCGAGAATCTGTTCGAAAAGCTTTGTGGTGGTTGAAAAGGAATAATATGTATTATGATGATATAGAAATCAATAAAGCTAATATTGATGGTTTTACATAAGATGATGTCGTTGATGATCTTCCGTGTATGAATGAAGATGATGACAAGTTGCAAGAACAGGACGACGACCACAATGGGCCTCCGGAATTACAAGAATAAGGTGTTCTCCATGTTGATGATTTCCAAACAGCATGTACATTTCTTTTGTTGTTTTTCGTTACTTGGTTCAATGCCTAGCTTATGGTTTTGTTTGTGTTCTCTTTCGTCTTCTTTGTCTACTATGCACCAATCACATATTTCTAAGAAAAACATCATGAAGAAATTGCAGCAAAACCTGGATCATTAAAATAAGATATAAGATATTTCAATCACATGCCTAGACCAGAATATAATTATCAGATGTACGTAAGACGAATGTGTTTTGTTCAAATAAAACTTTATTTTTTATGACCATCAAAGGTAATCCCAGCAGGGTTATGTCCATGCAGTTAAGATAATTTCCTTAGACCAGGTATCTTTGTACCTCCAATTCCGCGTTCGCTATGGATTTTTTGGGCAAGATCACTTTTATAACACTTACTTGTGAGATTTCTAAAAAGTCATATTGGTATGAACATCAGTTTTCTGTGAGCTTTGTGTTTGCATCTTCTAGGTATTATGATTTGAACTTTAGTTTTGTAACTCTTAAGGATTTTCGCAAAATCCTAATTGTGAGGATTACTGATTTTGCAGGTACAATTGGTGCATTTGTACAACCGGATCAGCGGAAGTGTATCAGGAGAGCTTTGGAAGGAGTTGAAGCAGATAAGACCAATGCGGATCTTCCTTTCACGGGTGAAGTTGTAGACGAGTTTACGAAAGTAGGTTATATTACTATGGCCTTTCCGACTCTTTTCCCGTGTGGTAGGGCGGATTTGAGAGAGTACAGAACTCGAAAGGTTAGTGAACATCAGTATTTTCAACACCTAATGAGGTATCATGATGGACGTTTTGCCCGAGATTCTAGGTTCCGTTATTTTTCACTCAACTCATCAACTAGGTGGCACACCTTATCTTTGGGGTTTGTGTATGTGAAGCTTAATCCAACAGATGGTGAACTGTCAATTGAATCTATTCAAGACATGGTTACGTCAGGCGACATCCAGTTATTGTCGCGTGTTTCTTACTATGCAAAGCAGATACGAGGTACGAGAGCTTATTGGTACACTAGATTGAAAGAACTAATAGCGATGGTTAAGTAGTTGGCTTCACCCACTATCTTTTTCACCCTTAGTGTCGCGGATTTGCAGTGGCCTAAACTCTATGCCATTCTTGACCCGGAAAACAGATTAGGAGGTCTGGATCCCATGGAAAGAAGGCGAGAAAGGGGAAGACTTTTGAATGAAAACCCATTAGTCGCTTCTTGGTTTTTGCAGAAGAGGGTAGATGTGTTTTTCAAAGAATATTTGAAGAAGGAATTTTGTGTAGTGGACCACTGGTATAGATATGAATGGCAGAACAGAGGAAGTGCTCATGTGCACGGCTTCCCGTGGCTCAAGGATAGACCAGTTTTTTCTAATATTGAGGCAAATGAGGCAATACGGAAGGCGATGTGTGATTACTTTGACAAGCTCGTATGCACGACAAACCCCGATCCAGCTTTCACGATCAACATACAAGACCATCCGTGTGCAAAGAAGATTCCTTTGGGATCAAATGTCGAAGATGATGACACTGACTACGCTTCTCTTGTTAACTTTGTGATGCGGCACACAAAATGTGGAACTTATTGCCTAAGAAAAAGTAAAATCACAAAGAAACAGGTTTGTCTTAATAACCATACAGCTAAATACATTAATGTTTTTGGAAAGATTTTCATTTCATACAGCTTGAATTACATTCCAGTTCACCATATGTGCAGGCTTGTCGATTCAGATTTCCAAGAGAGCTGTCAGATGCTTCTAGGATTTTCGAGGAACCGCCGAACAGTAACATGTATAGATTCCTTGGTCGAAGAAATGACACGCGGGTGAATTGTCACAACCGAGGGGTTCTACAAACACGGAGAGGGAATATCGATTGGTATGTTGTAACGACCATAGATTATGTTACTCAATACATTGGTAAATATGCAACAAAGTCTGAACCTGCTTCAAATAACTACACTGATACTTTGTGTGGGATTTTGGATGATAAGCTTCGACCTTGTCTCGATTCCACATCTGCAATCAAGCGGTTGTTCATGAAAAGTGCATCATAGAGGGTTATATTCGCCCAAGAAGTTTGCCACCTATTGATGGGTTGGCATTTGACAGAATCATCAAGAAAGGTAATGCTTCTGAACCTAAGTGAAACAAGCTTATTCTCCTCGCAGCTGTGGTGGAAGCGACATGTTGGCAGTTGCGAACACGGGTTAACCAATCCTACTTTCTTTAGAAGATATTTGGAAACGCCTAATCACTTACGCAATATGTCTCTGATAGAAGTAGCAAAGACGCATCACTTTGGTCGTGGAAGGTGGCGGAAATACAGAGTCGAGTGTGTGGTCAGGATCGTACCTGAAATAGGAGGTAAAGTAATGCCCAACACGGATCAGTTCGAATCTTTTTGTAGACAACAAATGTTGTTGAACAGTTGTTACAGAAGTGTGGAAGAAGCGAAAGGGGATTTACTGACATGGGCAGAATGTTATGCCGAACTTCGTCGTGCCAATGAAAATGAGGATGGGGAACTTGCCATGGTTGAGGATGAATTCGAGGAAGAAATTGATCCAGGAGATGAAACATTAGAGGAGGAATGGATGATCGCATCGAGAATGGCACCCAATTTTGGGCCAGTAATGGATATTGAGCTCGGCTTAAGGTCGATTGACAAGAACCATGATTGGGAAGAAGGATTTCGTAGTTTCCCTTTGACAGAGGAGGACAGAGTATTCACCAACAGATTAGGAGAAGCAGGACATGAGGTACATTCAAGCACCGGTGCAGATACTTATCTTACTATTTTGTCCGATCAACAAAATGCGTCTCTAAATCTGGTTCAGAAATCTCTCAATGACGGTTTAAGCATCCGTTTGATTGTCAATGGAGGAGCTGACACAGGAAAATCAACACTTATTAACACCATTGTTCGTACAACGAGAGAAATGTTCGGAAACGATAAATCTGTGAGGATCATGGCTCCCACTGGTATAGCTGCTTTCAACATCGGCGGTTCCACTATTCACCATGAACTTGCCATAACGACCGATAGGAATCAGTCATACAAGAAGTTGGAGACGCAACGATGCGGTCGTATGCCGGTAATTTATACTTCCAGTTTTGTCTAGCACCAGGACATATAAACATTGAACAATAAACTATACATATTGCTATAACTTAAGGTGATATAACTTAGGTTGCACCAGGACAATTAATCTGTCGAGGTCATATAACTTAGGTTGTTACACCAGGGCACAACTATTAGGAGCACCAGGACGTGACCATTTGTTATCTTTTTTTAATAGGTTGACTTCAGTGGTACAAAGTTGATAATTATATATGAGTACAGTATGATTGGCAAAAGAATGCTTGGAAACATTGATCTTCGATGTAGAAATATTTTTGAAACTAATGAGCCATTTAGAAATGTTTCGATTGTGCTTGTTGGAGACATCCGACAGCTTCCACCAGTGTTTGATTCTCCGTTATATGCTCAAGGCGGGCGAGACCGAGACTTGGAACTGACAGGCTATGCTGCATACTCTGTGTTTGAGCATTGTGTCCATCTTAAAGAAGTCTTCCGACAATCAGGAATTGAAGAACATCAATTTAGAGAAGCATTGTTAAGATTGAGTGATGGTAAATCTACTATAGAAGATTGGGAGTTGTTTAAAATTAGTGAGTACATGAAGCTCACGGTTCAAGAGAAAGATCACTTTAAGAATGCGATTCGTTTATTTCCTAAAAAGGAGGATGTTGCTGCCCATAACTATGAACAACTTGAAAAGCTTAGGTATCTTGTTGCTCGTGTTATGTCAAGTAATAATTGTCAAACAACTGAGCATGCAAGTACCGATGATGCTAAAGGACTGCAGAAAATAGTCTTGTTGTCTAAGGAATCAAGGGTAATGTTAAGAAAAAATATCTGCACGAAATTTGGTTTGGTTAATCGTTCGACGGGAACCGTTGTGGATGTTGTGTATGAAAACGGGAAAAAAACACCCACTCATATGCCCATTGCTGTTATGGTAAGGTTCGACAAGTACACCGGTCCACAGTTATACGAAGAACCGAATGTAAATGTGATTCCGATCGTTCCCGCCATTACAAACTGGATATCTTCTTCGGGGGTAACATGTCAGCGTAAACAGTTTCCCCCCATCTTGTGTTGGGCAATCACACTGCATAAAAGCCAAGGGTTTACACTTGATTAGGCCATGGTGGATATAGGAGCAAAGGAGAGTCTTGGTTTAACATTTGTGGCATTGTCGCGCACAAGAAGACTATCAGATCTTGCATTTCACCCCATGTTCAGTTTTGAAAGAATAGCTAAAATTGGTGAATCCAAGGCACTTCCAGAAAGGTGCCAAGAAGAGAAACGATTGCAAGAATTATCGCAACATTGTGGAGTCTAAGGTTTGTACGTTTTCGGTCGGATTCCGGTGATAAATAGTGAGCAAATTTTGTTAAAATTTAGCTTTGCGTCAATATTTCGGTCAGCCTTCCCACCGTGGCAGCGGTCATCTAGTAGTAGTAAGGTGAGTGATGTTTGCATACAAATTCTAAGACCATCCACAAATTATTGTCGAAGAAAATGATTTACAAAATCGATTGTAACGGTGGCGTAGTTATTTAACTAATTCAAGATTAAAAAAAATGAGAATTAATTAGGGGAAATGAAAAACTAAATTTAAAATAAAATTACTCATTATCATCCGATATAAATTAAATCAAACTAAAAGTGATTGGAAGTACACTCACATAAAGCCTCTCTATGCAATAGGAAGTCTGTCATTAGCTTCAATGATTTTAATTGAATTTTTGTCTAGAACAATCGAAGTCCCTAAAATATGAGTCCAAGGTTGTGCACCCCTAAAAACCGGGGTGCACATTCTGCCCTTATTTTAGTCGAAATTCTCTGTAAGCGGTTTTTATCTCTCTTTATAATTTTTGTTTTCTTTCATTAAAACATCATTGAAAATTGAAAAAAGATAAAAAAAAAATAGTAAACCTTCATTGATTACGCCTCTTTCTTTCTTTTCTATACTCTCTGTTTCTCCAACCTAAGTTCAGGTATAATTGCTTTGTCAATACAATGGCTAAGCTTTTCCATCATGAAATCCATGATATCAGTTTATCAAATATTATTTATGACTATGATCTAATATTATTTCTGTAATCGACGTCTAATGACTTCGTTATCAGAGATTTATATTGGTATTTAAATGATATATCTCCAGGTATATTAAGTTCCAACAATAATAAAGATAAATTAAGCTAGCAACACTAAAACCAAGAAGAATTCATATGAAAATGACTCATCTCTTTGTGATTTACTGCATTCAAGCAAATTCTTACTGAAATATACTATTGTTACTGTTTTACTCTTTGTCTTGCCTCATCTAAGATTGGGAAATACCAAAATCTTTGACCTCCTTCTGCAACTTCAAAACTCTCTCTTTAATTCCTGACCAATTTTTCATCCAAATGTATCTCCTTCATTATTTTTCTTTCAAAACCCATCTTTTTATTAAAAATACGATACTCAATTATCAACATAACAAATCCACTCTAAAAACCTCATCATTAATCCCCGATGGCCAGGAATTAATGTTATTTGATGGAGAAGATTATTATGATGATGTATTTGTTAATTTGTTTCTGGGTTTAACTATGCTTCTGATGAATATATGAAAGACGAATTTCGTATTAGAATGTCTTTATGTTTATCGTGACATTAGATCCACTTTCTGTTTTAACCATGTTGAAAATCGAAGAGATACCGATCACTAATAATAAGTGCTTTGTTTTCACGTAATTTAAAGAGAAGAAATATAAAGTGATAGAAAACTGAAAACCACTCAAACAAATTTGGTCCAATAACAGGGGTTGGAATGTGCACCCCGGTTTTTAGGGGTGGACAAATGTGGACTCCAAATATATGATGTTCCCAAACATAGTTTCCCAGCTGTAACAAAATCCCAAAACGAATATCAACACATTTTCAATCCTGAAGAAAACAAATATGTTTGTAACCAAATTATCAAAATCTGAAGCTACAAACTCAAAACACACACAAAACAGAAAATCGAAATCAAATTCATACATGATTGAGAATTTTTAGGCTATGATATCTTCTGAGATTTTAAACATGATTGAATTAGATAGAAAGATATCAAAACAGAGATGAGGTTAATGTTGTCGTCGTCGTTGAATTTCTAGTTTAGAGAAAAAGGTATGAAAGTAACTCTCTCTGTATGTGATTCTTTCGTTTGCCACTCGCTCTCTCTGTGATTCTCTTAACGAAGAAAAGGAACAACATAGGGAAGGTTAGTTTGGGGATTAGAAAAAACAAAAGCATAAATTTTAAAGCTTTAGGTCTGTGATAATTTGATCACTAAAAATGGGGGCGGGCGTGATTTTTTCCGAGGTGGATTTCACGCTGAAAATAACTGATAAAAAGGGCATGGTGACAGTTTATTGGGCCGACCGACCGTATGGCCCGAAGAGGGAGTCCCTTTTATTGCCACTTTTTTGTAAAACGAAATCTAACGAAAATGTGCAATTTGATAAAAAGTTTGGAAATGGTTATTGTTAAAAAACCGAAAATGCCCCTCCCTGATTTTAATTTCTTTCTTTCCCTTAGAAGGGAAAATAGGTATTAAACATTTTTACACATAGGTATTATTGTTTGTATTTTAATTTCTTTCTTTCCTTTTAGTCAAATTATTATTTTTTTATGGGTATAAATGGCAAGCAAACTAGAATACTATAACATATCTAAAAATCCGTGACTTGGAATTTCACAAATTTTATTTTATTGGAAAGATTTTAAAGAGATCTACGCAATAAATACAAACAATAATATCAAATTTAGAATTTCACAAATATTTATATGCCTCAAAAATAACATTCCAACGAAAAATAGATGTATAAGTTTTGTTTTTCTTCGGTCGGCCCTCCCAACGTGGGCGTCCCGGTTAGATTTCACTTTTCATTCGTGCATCCAAAGATGCTAATTCTCAAAATAACAAGAAAATTAAGGGCTCAAGCCGCTCAACGCAGTGGCTTGCCCATAAATAAGCCATAAACCTGCGTGGGTTTTTAAAAATCTAAAGAAACCGACCTTTTTCTCCTCCTCTCCTTCCCCTTTCAGCCACCAGAAATCTTAACCCCATCGGCGGTGCTCATACACAGACGCTGAGAAGTGAAATTGACACTGTAATTCGATTATTGCTCTCTTGCACTCTTCTGAGTTCCGAAACAAAACGACACCGAAAGTCATTTCTTGCCCAATTTTTGAGTCTGGAAAGAAATAGAGATCAAGATCATAGAGAATGACATCCATTCGAAGTATCTGCTGCAACGATTTTCTTGAAATAACCCGTATGTCGATGGATCAGTTAACTACACTCGGCATAGAAGTAAGGATTTTTCTCTACTTGGATCTTATTTTAAGCCAATGAATTTCTAACTGATAAAAATTATGTATATTGTTGTTTCTAGGGAATAGGGTTTTCTCCTTTGAATACGTCTCTGTGTTACATGGCGGTACACTCTAATTACTTTCTTGTTGCTGTATCCCCCGGCCATCGATTGAAGGGTTACAGTAAGTATTCTTCAAATTTACTCAGTTCTTGGTAGTGATTCATGTTTATTTATGGAATTAGGGTTGAAACTTTCCTTCTGTAGGCACTGCATGTATTCGTGAAGGTATTAATAATCAAAAGCGTTGCGAGATAACTGGGACGATTTGTCCTTATGGAGACTTGATGGAGACGTTTATCAAGACAATAGAGGAGAACGCTGACAAAATGTAAGTTTTATCTGCTACTTATTGACACTTTTTTCATTTCAAGATTTATGTTTGTGATTCCAGTTATTTATTCTACTTTAGGCCTAATAGAAATTAAGCATTCTTAATTTTAAACAGTGATAAGGTAAATCATTTGGAAATATGGACAAATGGCGAGCATTGTGTGAAGCTCTTGGAACAAGTAAGCATATCATAACTTTGATCAATGTTTAACATGCTTTAGATGGTCAATTTCTGTATTTCCTAATGTATGCAATAGATACTTCACTATGGTGTTATACTGATTTATTGTTGGAGTGTTTGAGTAGAGTTGTAAGCTTTCCTGAACAAAAAGACTCTGCTATGCTGTAAATTGGCATCTAGATGAAAAATACCCGGAGCCTAGATTAGGCGCTAGCTATTTAGTGACTGGCATTCCTCTGAATATCTAGTAATGAGGAGCGCCCAAATCTGTACCAAGTCACTTCAGTTGCCAAAATCTGCTTGGTCCCCTGGCTGAAGCCCACACTAGGGCAGTGTACAATTACTACTCTTAATCAAATTTTACCGAACAATCTTTTTTCAGTTCTTGAATGATTGAATCAGTCATCAACTGTTGGTTACTCATATGCTTAAACATGAAACCTACCATTTTTTTCTTCAGCTTGGGTTTACTTGCGAAGGCAAAAGGCTTGAAGGTGAGATAGGAAGTATGACAAGTGAGTCTCCTTTTATAACCCAAATCTTAAATAACACAATGTTGGCCAGCTATGATTTCATATCGACAACAAACATGTGCATGTAAATAATCTAAAACTACTCTCTATGTTTCATAGGTTATAAAGTACTCAAGAAAGACTTGTCAGGAAAAAATAATTAGAGCAGCTCGATCATAGCAAGTCTGGTGCAGTAGAAGCCACAACAATCAGAGGCGTCAAAAACTGGATTCGCGGTGCCTCCTCCTGGTAGTCAATTAGATGAGATTGTGACAATGATATATACATACACGTTATAATAGTGACAATGGTATATAACAATACGTGATAACTGGTAAGTAGGATGTCAAGGTGAAAGCCAAGTCTTACATTGTATGGAAGATGGTGATAAGTAGTCTGCCATCTAGAGGACCTGTAGGTGGTAAGTGAATCTGTTGCCATCTTCATCTTGTGCAGGTGGCAATAGACTTTGTCGAGGTGGATTTGGAAATGCATGATAATTCATGTATCGGCACGTCCATGCATATAGTTGTTTAAGGATTTTCTCCGACACATCTGTGGTCACATAAAAATACTCAATGAGTTAGCTAAATTTTCCTGAGAGTTACCTTTGTGCTATGTTGAACTAAATTCATCACCACCTGCAACATGTGCAGCATGTCGCACAGCTGATCTTGTAAACAATTTTGTTGTTCAACCATTTTGTTTATAAACCACTTTTCAATTTAATATAAGCTACCTAAAAAAGGTTGGGCCGAAAACAAATCAACTGGGCCAAATAAGGAGACGTGTTCAAACGCGCAATGTCTGTCGTACCATAGTTTGATAATCGTACCATAATTTTATCAAACGGCGAACTGCTCTGGGATTGGAATTCTCCTGACATCATAGTTATAAAAAGGTATGAGGTTTGTGTCCATGATAGCTAGGGCTATCAGACGGACATCATTTAATGGGGACCCCGATCCGAAGGTCGGGAGGCTCCCGATGGGAAAGTCATTAGACGGCTACGAAAGAGTCGATGGGAAAGTCATTAGACGGCTACGAAAGAGTCACGGCTATGGAAGAATCACGGTGTTTACCATAAAAGGGTTTCCTACCACTTTTATCATTCGTTAGTTAGCATTGGTGCCGTTATTGACCCCATAGATTTCAGAAGTTCATCTCGATTACGATTCTGATTCATGAAATAAAAATGGTTTGGATTCAGATCTAAATTCAATCATGTAATGTGATAGAAATTTCTCCTTTTTGAAGCCAAAATAAGGTAAATTTTTAATATGTTCCATCTAATTCTTCTTCGTTCTCTTTCTATTTCTTTCTCGGCCAGATACGATATGTATATAAACCTAGCCAATAGAAATTAATTTGATTGTTTTTGTTGAGTTTTCATTCACAGGAAGTAATTAGGGTTTTCGTTTTGCTACAGGTAAGGTTTCTTAACAATACCAGGCATTATTAGTGTTTCAATGATTATTCAAAATTGTTTCTTTCATTGAACGATATATAAGAAGACTTCTCCATTAAACAAGTTTGCTAAAACTACCACGTCCTCTTCCTTCTCTTCTTCGTTGTATAATTCTTCCTGCTATGAATATAGTTTGGTTTCCTTAATTAATCTATTCTTGCTTGACCACTGCAAAAATTGATTCATTGATGGTTTCGTCAACATAGCTATGAATGCCGTTACATTTTCTGAATTAAGCTATTCTTGGAATTGATTTGAGGAAGAACAATTTTTATTGGCTTGGGGGTGATGGTGCTGGTGTTTTAGGTGGATTCGAGATGCCTTTTTTTTTTTTTTTTTGGGTAAAATTCCATTAAATTTGATCTTTGATAACCCTAAAATTATATAAACATGAATATCTCTGTACTATGTAACCTCCAAAAATTTCTCTAAATTAGTACAGTTTCTCTTTCAAAGTTAATTCCAATCTGGGTTTTTGGTTCAGAGATTAGTTACGTGTTTATGTTTACTTTTTCTTTGTTTTATTATGTATTTTTTGCGGACAGGTTATTATTTTGTTTGTAAGTATTTGATTGTATTTAGGGACAATCAGAGGTTGAATTGGAGTTGTGATCGTTAGAAGCACTTGAAATACATCCTATGGAGTCTGGCCAAATTACAAGGTGTGTTTTCAAATGATTTCATCTTTCATGGTTTTTTCAAGGTTAGCTCATGTCGTTGTAGAATATCTGCTATACCACTCCATGTAGTTTTCTCTTTGTTTGGTGATGCTGAGTCTGTTTCATACCGGAGTAATTTCAAGCCAAAGTGGAGTGCTTTATAAAATTAGTTTTATTCATCAAAGAGAAAGCAAATGTCGTAGTAGATTTTTTTTTCTGGATTCCTATGAAGTTTTTATGCTGCTAAACAGGTTTTTATACAGGAGCTTACAGTTATAATATAGACTGAAGGCTCCTGTCAAAGTATTTGGGGATCTGCATGGATAGTTTGATGATCTATTGCGTTTGTATGATGACTATGGATTTCATAAACTTGGGTATTTTGTTGCAGTTTTGATTTTTGGTATTTGAATAAGAATAACAGAGTAGATTTGGTTTCTTAGACTTGGGTATATATCTTAATTTTTGGGGGTTGCTATATGTGTGCTGACCTACCAGCTCTTGAATTATGATGAACACTGTTGAGGAGGGCAACCTCTTTTTGGTTACTTTTAGGTGTATGATTTCTCCATAATACAGGCTTATTATTTTTTCCATAATACAGATTCAAAGTTCAACCAAGATATAGATTTGTGTAATTTCTCTCCTTCTTCATTTGACGTCTGCTTTATTTATAATTAGGTTCAAGGTTTCTCTGTTTAATCACAACGAAGGACATTCTTGATGGAGTAACTAACCTCAACATTAACGATTCACACAAGAAGAATCGGATTAAAGTCTCTAATACTAAGAAACCCCTCTTCTTCTATGCTAATTTTGCCAAGGTATACCCTAAACCCTTCTTTATTGCGAGATTAAACTGCACAGTGACTTTGTATCCGTTCGGTTTGGATCTTAATGTATAATCTGGGATCAATTTCGGATCAATTTGTTACGTTTTTTACTTTTCGTCAAGGTTAGGTTAGGTTTTGTTTGTTTTTATTCAATTGTCTGGGTTCAATTGATTGGAAATCCATGTATTAAAAGTCGAATTATTAATTGCATGTATGTATTTGCCTTTTCCAGATGTACATGCAACAACACAACGAGGTGGAGCTTTCTGCTCTTGGAATGGGTAATATATCTCTATATTTATCTTTGTTTTGATGTAATGTGGATGAACTTATGTGGACTATGTCATCATTCACATATCTTAATATATGTGTTGTGCTTTGAAAGTATACTTAAAAATATTACGTTTTAGCTCTGTTTAGATGGTGCTTACACCAGCGCCACAGTTGCTGCTGACAGATTAATTACTTGGGTATCATCTGTCGAGATTATTTGAATCTAATCTGTAAGCGTATTATAATGAGTAACCGAAGCTGAGAGATTAATTTTAGAGAACCTATGAAAGATCGAATAGAACATCAGTATAACATGATTACTATGGAAAAGGGTAGTAATCAAGGATGAGTACAATTCTTTGTGGGCTTAAGCTTTAGGTATTTGCTGCACATCCTTAGCTTCATAATTAACAAATATGCTGTCTTAGGGAAAAAGATGATGAATTGGATAATGTAGACATGTATTAGGAGATTGGATGCTTATTCACACAAATCCGAGTCATGTTGCGGACGCTCAATTTCAATATTAAATTTCTAATTCCTTTTTTTTATTTGTTTGCTTTGCCAATGTTATTTACTTCGGGAACATTATCTATATCCCTATCTAGAAACCATACTTAGTTTATTTTCGACAAAGTAAATCTACATCCCTAAACGTTTGGGTATCCAAAAGAACTGTACTTGATGAAGATAGGGATATAGATAATCCCTAAACGTTTGGGTCTGCATGAATATCCAAAAGAACTGTACTTGATGAAGATAGGGATATAGATAATGTTCATGAATGTCCATGCAGATTGTTAGTTTAGTTTCTTTTGGATGCACAGATTGAGACTTGATGAAGTACTTTTGATATACATTTCTTTTGGATATCCATGCAGATTGTTCGTTTAGTTTCTTTTGGATACACAGATGGAGACTCGATGAAGTATATTTGATATACATGAATGTCCAGAGAGTAGATTTACTTTGTCTGGGAAGATAAATTGTTGCTTGAATAATTATTAAGTGTTAAAGTTTTTCTATAGGTAATGGTGAAGCTTATCATTTTTTGAGGGATCCAGCACAAATATGGAATACTGAATAATCTAGGTACATTAAGAATTGAAATTTGTACAAAAATGGAAAGGCTATGAAGTTTCGGGTTATGTTAAGTGAAGAGGTGTGGGTGAAGGAAATATTGTGTGGTGTATTTTATCCGTGTCGTATAAAGGTTTATGTTCTCTTTCTTCCACTTCTATCCCTTTTCTTCTCCAATGCAGAAACCCACTTCTCTGTGTTTCTTTTTGCACTTCTTCTTTCTGTGTGATGTAGGTTCTATATTTACGTGTTGCAGTTGAATCAGAAAGATGATCATGAAGAATAGAAGAAGAAGGTAAACATGCAGATTCATAGAAACCCTAGAATTTTACCTTTAAGGTCTCTAACAAACTTGAAAGGTCAATTTAGTAAATCGACAATTACATGTCTGAGACTGGAGATACTAGAGTTGTCATAGCTCGGTAATTTCTAGGTAGTTAGGGATAATCTTTCACTCTTTCACTTCGTTGTCTTTATGAATCTAGGTTGCATGTAGTAAGTACTTCATTAGTCCCTTGATTTTGACCGTCATCAAGCCCACATGTATTCCTCTAATGTTATGCTGATTTCATGAATTTTGGATTGTGTTTCACGTTGAAATTTTGGATTATATATCATGCAATAAAATAATTATTGAAATACAAACCAGTCAACAGGTTGAAATGTAAGTATCTAAACTATTGAATAGTGGTGCATATGGAACTGACCAAATTTTGATAAAGTTTCAGTTGGTTAAATTCGAGTTTTCCAATCTGTATAATTCAATTTGTAAAATTATAATATACTAAGCTGAATAATTGGTCTCTTTAACCAATACATTAACGGGTTATTATCTGATTCTATCGCTGATTAAGGTAGTCGCGAACAAAGGCAGCTTGGCCAGTGTACGGTGCAGAGACGGCATGCAAAATATCTCATTGCTGGAAGCAGTGTTTTAATTCCTTATCATTTGGGGATTCACTATGTTAGTGATATTGATGGTGTAGGATGTAAAGTATCTCGATTCTCGAACCTCAGAGAGAGGGCACAGATGAAAAGGTAGAGCTTGGCAGAAGCACCGACTGACTTTGTTCTCAAGGGTCATTTGTCCCACTAAGATGCATTGTTTTTCCTATGTTTTTTGTCAGTTAAATCTCATCATATCTTTTCCAGATTCTCTTGCCTTACCCAAGTGGTACTATCTGCTAATTTTTCTCTACCCTCTGCATTACTTGCTGGATTCCAGGTGCTGAGAGATAAAACAATGAACCACTATCAGTCCCGCAGCCTAATTATGGGGAGTACTCCAGACAAGTACTTTACTGACAGGTAATTGATGTTTCTGGATTCCAGCCTCTCCATGCTCGGGGCTGTTTGGCTGCAGAATTCTAGCCTCATCTCCTTCATGGATTTTAAATATTTTCAGAAAAGTAATCATAAACGTGGAGAGTCTGGATTTTGGAAATAACCATTCTATTAACGTATGACTGATCAATTGTGTTACTACTTGACTTTTGATGCAGGGTGTTCTATAACTTCAAACCATGTCAAGCAATCATGTTCGGGAAGTCTAACCGACATGTTCTCACTTACCCCTACATCATGTTGAGTCTATTAGGCTATTAGAAATTATGGATTTTCTGTAGTATTATTAAACTCTGGCAATCCTTTATTTATCATACGATTTAAAATTCCCATGAAATTGAATTGAAGGGTACCCAAGATGTGACCAGTTTGGATTTTTCTTCGACAAAAATGTGAGCAATCGAGGAAACCATTGCTGAGCTTGCTTTACTTTTGATTTATGTGGTGTTTGTTTCTAAAATCACACACTTTTTAAATTGGATGGTGCTGTAGGTGGATTATATGAAGTTTGAATTTTAATTATCACCACCTTACTCTAGGAGGAACCCATCTCACTTCATTTTTTTTTGCATGAGTTATGATATTTCAGTTTTTAACTACTGTGCTACTCAGCAAGGAGATGTTACTTCCAAGGGAAAGAGTACTTTGAAGAGATGAATTCATCAGTATGCTCTTTGGATTCTGTAATACGAGCTGTTCTAGGTGTTTTCAATATTTCGATTTCTATTTCTAAGTGGCGTGGTGTTTTAGTAGTTTTACATCTTCATAATTAATTACAGGATTATGGGAGCACCTCTTGGTATCTACTGTTGAAAATAAATGCAGCTAAAACACATCTGCAACCTAGATGTATTTTCTACATGTCAAGAAAGATAAAATGGACTGTGAACATTTTAGGTATATGATATGCAAGGTTGACACAACGATGGTGTCATGGTAAGATGAATCATAAACTGAGTGGCTAGAAGATTAAAGTTAAATAACAAATACTCGAATAGCCATAAGGCATTAAATTGATTCAAATGTGGTCTTTTCCTGTAACCAGTTATCCCGACCCTTCCATTTATACAACTATATTGAGTTAGCCTTGAGTAGAGTTTGAAGCTCAAGTAAGTACTCATGGAAAACTATAATCCCTCACAGTGAAATTCAGATCAAATGCTTCAAAGTGAAAGAACAATAACTTACTAAGAAACTTAAATGCATGGAATACATGAAAGCATGGTATCATTTTTTTAAATGAAACATCTATTAGATTTGACCATACTTTTCTGGATATATTGATAGTAGGCTTGCAAGCTCAACGTAAATACAGGGTAAGTGCAGTCTCCAATTGATTTAGGGGTTATATTGGCTATGTCAGGAAAGTAGAGCGAGTATAGATGTTACATTGTGTTCTGTAAGGCTATGCAAGAGATTTGTTGGTTCATGTGCATTGGTAATTTTTTTTGAAATTTTTTTGTTTTGTGTTTTGTTGCGGCAATATACTTTATGCCATCTATGATAATTATTAGTATGTGGTTATCATAAGAGTCTCTATCTGCAAGTACAAGTACAACAGGTACTTGAACCAGGTTTCTAGGTCTATGTATAATATGTTGTCTCGGCAGTGTGGTTTCCTTTTTTTATGTTATTTTATTATTATTTTCTTAAAATTTGTTTTTGCATCATTTCAGATTATGTGGAGTTTTTGTGTAATTAGTTCGCCCACTTTGGTTCTGTTTATTTGTTTTTGTGGCAGGGAAGACAAACTATCTATTGGAGGTTTCACAGAATATATGCACTAATGGTTTAGACAAATGTTGATTTTGAAATTCTTTGGTTGTTTTGCAGTTTTTGCTCAGGTTAAGAAAAAAATTCCGGTGATGTTTTGACTTTCTTGGCTCGATCTTACATTTCCAGACTCCACATGAAGTTCTTAGTATCGCTACCCAGTTTGTGCTATTGGTCAATATCTTTTAAGAACCGTCTTCCCCTCAGGGTGGAAGGGTTTTTATATACGTGGAGAAGACGGTTCTTATAGTTTATTAGCCAATTGCATCAAACGAGAACCATGAGAAGGGTTTTTTCAGAAGAAAAATGTCAAGATGTCTGTCTAATAAGAACTTTTTATTGACCAGGAGAAAAAAGTTCTTCTAGGTTACTAGCCAATTGCATCAAACGAGAACCAAGAGAACTGGAATAAATTGTGAGAACAATGTACAAATGGCATGGATCGCAGCTGGATTTATTTTACAATCCGTGCTTTTTCTCCATCGAGCAACTTAGGTTCATTATATTCGTGTTTGGGTAAAGAGGTCATATGTAGGCTAGGAGAAGAAGATACATGTTAGTCACTAATCAATTGCATCAAATGAGGTTTGTGGGAACTGCTTTGGGGAGAAAATGAGTGGTTATAGGGGCAAAAGGAGTACAATTGTGGTTCCATCTCTGTGTTGGTCCTGCACAATCACCTATATTATTTCTGTCATGTCTATCAATGACCGGGAGATGTAATTTCTTTTAATTTGTTTTGCAGATGCTCATTTCACATTGACATATTTACATGTCGTTGCTCGAGTTGACATAGGTAGGATTTACAACTCTCCGGTTCTCTTCATCTGTTGTTATCTTCATTATACCAACAAATTAATTGGTATTATGATTACACCTGCAGATCTTAAGAAGTTCAGGGCATAATCATCTAACGAAGAATGATTTAAGAAATGTAGGAAAGCAAAAGCTTTTGTCAAACTTATGTTAATCCAAATGCCACGAAGGATATGGTTAGCCTTTTCTTGAACTTTGATTTATGTGGTCAGTACTTGGACAATATATAATGCTTGCCTGTTTAATGGATATTATGATTTTGCAATTAGTGTTGTCTATGTTAGTCTGTATTTAACTTCTGCATAATAAATTTATTTGTGTTTTTGCATCTATCAGGATTTGTGGAAAAAATTTGTTGCTTCCACGTACAGGGCCATTTTTTTGCCGGTATATATTTACTCAAGATGGTCATGGAGACCCATACTTCCCTCTGAAGCAAAATTATACCGGCCCTTTGTAGAGTTAAATATTGTTGGTCTTCGGATGGATTCCGTCCGGCTTTGTTGATTCGGGTCAAGATATATCTTTGTGGTTGCAGTGGAGTTTAAGTGGGTGTGAGGACCGCGGTTCTGAAGAGGCATTGTGGGAAGTTAATCCATTGCTGATGGTTGACGAGTTTGTTTTTTTTATGAGAATTTGTGGGTGTTAGTTCCTCCTGTACTGATGGGAAATTACAAGACAGGCGATCCATGTTGTTCCAATTGGGAGAGCACATTCAGATGCACATTTGACGGGGAAAAAAAAGTAAAAAAAAAAAAGTAATTTAAGGATTAAATATGTCATGGGTTAAAACTTCAAATTTCTAATCCTAAAATAAGAATTCCAAATCAAAAAGGTTACTTCCCAGTTTTGTTTTTCATAAACATTGCTTTAATTCCATGCAATTTCCCTGAGACGTGTAGGTTACCCTAATCAGTTCTAGATTGAGTCGGACTAGCTTTTATAGAAATTTTTTAATTTTTAGGCGAGTATTGTATTTGTTATTACTTCCTGCAATACAGTCGTAATAATCCGTAATCATCGCTTATAAGGGTAGGGATCGTCCAATGGATAACAGTAAGCTTACTTAGTTACTTTCATTTTATTTACCTTTTATTCTTTTGTGTTGATAAGTATATATCATTAATTCATGTTATTTTGTATGAGAGGAACTCAGTCTTTACGATATGGCAAGTTTCAAGATTTTCCTAGGAAATCAATTATCAAGAAATTAATATATAGACAAGTGTTAAAGATTAAGCCATTTATTATCATGCTGACAAAATACACATGTGAAATAATTGGGATTTTAGGAACCCAACATGTTTGTCCAGAAATTTGCAAATAATAACTAGGGCAGCGCTATGTTACACTGCCCTAATTATTGTTTGTCTCATGGAATGGGGGAAACAACATGACAACTGTTGAGCTATAAATTTGGATTGAATATCGTCGATGCAAATAAAAATATAATTATTTTATCTTCTACACATCTGTGTAATGAGTGTAAAACGATATTCTACAAGAAACAAAACCAATTATTTTATAACAATTTATGATAGCTTGGTAGACAACGTTTATGTTTTTAAACATTTAAAATAACACGGAAACTAATACATTATTCGAAAAACTAAGTATAGTATTTCTTGATTCTTTGGAAAATTTTATTTATTTTATTTCAATGTTGATAAGGATTTTCTTAGCCATGGATAAAAGCCTACATGAAAAGATGAAGCTTGAGCTTGGGCTCTACTGATAAACTTTTTATTCTAATACATATTAATTTAGGATACTTTAATTTGTCATTGTTCTAGAATTGAATTCTTATTTAAATATATATTTTTTTGTTGGTATAATTTTTATCTAAATATAAATAGTATGTTTGACTTCCACTAGATTCATTTTATCGTTTTTTCAAACAATCCCGCATTCTACACACAATACACATTAATTGTTGTACGCCATCTTTTCAAGTATGTAAACGAGAAGTTTAGCAAATCAGTACTACAAAAATTGAAGTACAAATTAAAATTTGCAAGGAATTCATTGATATATTAATCCAAAATATATGAAATAACGGGTTATCGTTACACAAACAATTGAAAACATGCACAAGATTAACTCACAATTGGTATTACTTATACCAAGAAATGAACACATATATAAGTGTGTATTTGAACATTACGCAGTATAATACATCAACATAAAGTAATACAACTCTCAAAAAATTAATTTTGAACTATCTAGAGATAATCAGAATTCCCAAGCCATGATATCCTACCAAAAATTTTGTTGTGTTGAGCATGTTGTTGAAAAACCATAGCAAAAAATGACTCGACGAAGGTACTATAGAGGTTTTTGATCATGAATTTTGAGAAGAAAAAACTTGAAGCTGGGTTATTAACATGGAATAATGCCGGTGGAGTAATAAGCATGGGAAAAAATCAATGTATGTACCGATGAAAGTTTCCAATAGAAATTTCCTATAAACACCTGATAAAAAAATAGGATGCAACAAGGCCTCATTAACCTGCGCATACACATATAAACATGTACATTTTCTATGTCGATTGATTTTCCTAATTTATTAAACACTACTGGAAAAACAACCGATGAAATCATATTGAGAATGACTATATATGAAAAGTCATTGTCACCAAATAGACGTACGATAACTTTTGATTTGGCATATAAAAAACACTTTGAGTTCAAATTATGAGCTTAAAGTGTGTGCGCATAATGTTATTCAAAAACAAAACATTTAGATAATTATCATCACTTCATTAGAACACCTGTTGTTTGCTTAAAAGTGAAATTATTTGAGTTGTCTATCACAAATAAGAATATTTAGTAACTTATAAACACTAGACAACACGAGGATTTAGCAACGTCGATATATTCATTGTAACATCTAAATGCACCACGCATTACAAGATGAATATACAAAAATAATTGTATAGGGAATCTAGATAAAAACGAGAATGCTAAACAAATACTTTATATATCACCTTCTTTGAACTCCACTTCCTACATTGCATCGCTCAATTAAAATCCACCATAAAGATAAAGATATGAGAAAAACAAACCACAAAAATAAACAAATAATTCAATCTTAAAGTGTTGCACTCATTTCTATATACTGGACAACGTGGGGAACCAACATCATAAATATATTATCCAGAAAAAGTCTAATATGATACATGGATAAAAAAAAATGGGTTATATCAGTGAATATACATTTATGAATAACATAGACATATTAATTATATTTTCAAGTATTTTCAAGAAACATACCCGAGGTAGATACTGTGTGTTTAGATACCATTAATAATTATGATAGTGAAGACAAACTGGAGAACTTCTTAGAGCATCAACATCAACAAAACGTTATCGATTTAAACCTTTTGAGTCATTAGAACCTAAAAAAACAAATGTTCAAACATGAATTTGAAACGAAAAAGTGAATGGAAGATTATGCAAAAACAAAAAAAAAACAACAACAAAAGTGTGAGCTATAATATTTAATTAAAAAATAAAAAATAAAAAAAAATTATAATGGTATTACAATTTTAAAGTTTTTGATGTTGCATGATTTTGATCAGGTTAAGAGCAACGACAAGTATCATCGCAACATTGACATCTTATTATATAACATACTCAAGGCTTATTTGAAGAACGGAGATCACATTGAATACGGGGAAGGTAACAGTTATCTAACAATCAAAGAAACTTGACAAGAACATGTTTACATTTTTAGGAGGTCGGGTCATAAAAATGTCTTTAAACAACGAGCATGCATCGATCTTTTTCTACAATGTGGGTTTGAACAAAAAGTTTACAAATACATGATCCATGAACAAATGGATAAGTTAAAATCAAAACAGAAATACAGCCTACGACAATTCAAAACAATGTCTAGAAAGGATATACAGTTCCCGATGTGGAACAATTTGGACTTGGAAAAGAATCCAATTGTGCAAGAATAATAAAATTCCCAAAGAGAGAAGCCTGGAGTTCATGGACGGGTCAAAAACTATCCATTCACTATTGGTAGTTTATAGTGGATCTGAATTCTTTTAGAACGCGAAATTGGGGGATAAAAAAAGGAATTGGGGGATATAGATTACTTCTCCCAACCCATGGTGTGTGTTAAGGGGTGATTTTTGGGTATGAAAATACTAAAATACCCTTTGGTTAATTAAAAAACATTATGAAAAGACTATTATGCCCTTTCTAAAAAAACTTAAAATCAAAACCAAAACATTTATCCCCCATTCTTCACACACAGTTCCGGCACTGTCGAGCAATTAGGTTCTGAAAAAAAAATTTTTCATCGTTCTTCATCTATTCTTCGTCGATTAATCGTCGATTCAAAAATTTCTTCGTCGATTAACCAAACCGCATCATAAACAATGGCTCCACGAAAGAAACCAAATGCCCAATCGAACTCAACATCATCGATTGCTCAACAAAAACAGGCAGAAAGAATTTCTAAGATTGCTCAAGAGCAAGAGGACGACGAAGCAACGTTCTCGGACAATCAGCTACTCAGAAATATGGCTTCTGTGAGAAGGTAAGTGATTTTAAACGACTTTGTAGGTGTTTCAATCGATCTATAGCAATGGGTTTAGGTTATAATCGCGAACCCTAACTCAAACAGTTGAGTTTCAGAGAGTACCGGCACTGAAATTTGTATGAATACAGTGCCGGTTTTGGTGTTCCGGCATTCAATCTAGGATGAATACAATACCGGTTTCCAACCCCAGATTAACCAGAAACTGAATTTTCCCTACCGGCATTCAATCTAGGATGAATACAATGCCGGTTTTTAGTACTGGAAGTGTTTGATAATAATTCGTGTATGCCGGTAGTGGACTAAAAACATACATGAGAGTTTATGAATTTGTCACCAGTACCGGCATAGATCATTTGTTTCATTACATGCCGGTTTTAAGTACCGGCATTCTTTTGTAATAATTCGACAATGCCGGTAGTGGACTTAAAACATACAGGAAAACTGTCAATAATACCGGCATAGATGTTAGGTTGCATTTGTATGTCGGTACTTGGTACCGGCACTGTCGATAGTCAATGTTTACTGCTGGAACATTGTGCCGGCGTGGTTTATTTTAAGGTATCCAATGCCGGTACTAAAACTGAAGGTGATTTGTCTTATATTCATTGCTTGTCGTGTGCTTACGATATAGGTCAAAAGCAAAGAAAGCCAACAAAAGAAAAAATAAAGATGTTGTTACTAGGAGAAGAAGGAAGGACGGTCTTGATACTCCTCAGTCTCTGCCTCCTCGGGGGAAAGATGAAGGCCGTAAGATACGTTTGGGGGCTGTTACAAGAGGGATAATTTGGGAGAGTGGTAGTGATCGTAGTGGATTTGCGATCCGTGAGCATGATGATCAAGATGAACAACATGAAGAGGAAAGTCAATTAGCAAGCCAAAGCGAAGTTAGTGGCCCAAGTCAACAACCAACACAAGGCAATGGCAAGAAGGGCAACGTCAAAGTGAAAGTTAAAGGTTCCCACCTTCCTCATATTAATGACATGCTACCTGATCTTGAACGTGGTAGAATTTGGGGCGAAGCTCCGGAACCAAAAACACTATTCGGATACAAGCACTCGTGGGCTCGTACTATCTATCAAACCTATGTAAGAATTTTCTATCTTGTACATATGTATGGTTGTGTATTTATGTAAAATCTCTTATGTATTGTCTCTCCTAATTGTAGGATCATAAGAAGGCTGTGCGTGTTTGCCGAAACCAAGCCGCGGATGGTTGGGATTTGTCCGAGGAATGTGAAGAGGTCCAAACAATAGTAAAGGATTCTGGTCTATATGCTTTGGCTGAAAATTATGTGAAGCCCGATTCTCATTCTTGTCAATTGCTTCGTCGAAAGGTATCATGGTGAAACCGATACCATGCACTTCCCTTTTGGGGAGATGACCTTCATCCTTGAAGATGCTCGAACATTCTAGGCTTGAATGTTATCGGCAAATCAATTGCAGAAGGAGTTGAGTCTCTAGACCTAGAATGGTCGACGTTGCACGGTCTGACCAACAAGCTGTTTGGTTGGGATAACAAAACTTCCGTGGAGAGCTTTTATGAATCCAAGTATGGTAAGACAAAGACAATCAAGTTGACGCTGCTTAAGAAGAATTTTGAAAACACAAACAAAAGAAGTTTGGAGGATGGATGGGACCCTAAACAAATTCGTTATACGCATTTCGCTTATTACCCTGTTATACATCTTGGGCACTAGGGTATTCCCTGACACCAATGGCAACAGGGTTAGTGCGAACTACCTTCAGTACTTGGATCCGTTGGAAGATGTGTATGGATATTCTTGGGGCACCGCGGTAATGAAACATTTGATTATGGAGATGAGAAGGGCCTCTAAGGCTAAAACCAACCCATTTGTCGGGAATTTCACTCTACTGCAGGTAAATTTGTTCTTAAACTTATGTTATTATGTATATTGTTCATATGTACTGTTATCGTGAACTTAAAAACAAAACTTATTGCTTCACATTGGAATAGGTGTGGGCTTATGAACACTTCCCAACCTTGTTCAAGGTCTACCCGTCCTTGAAGATCATAGACCTTCCAGAACCCGATACGCCTATAGCTAAGAGATACGAGTTCAACAATACTCCAAAGCCCGGTAACGTAGGTTGACTGATCGATATGAGATTGGCTTTGGACGCAATGAGTACCAAAGATGTTGTGTTCGACCCTTACAAGGAGGCTAGAGGAAACCGCCAAGTTTTGAGGTTTGGTAACGTTGCATTTTACCATGGGCCGTTGTTCCACCCAAAAGGATACGTTATGGCTAATCCTACACGTGTGATGCGTCAACTTGGATATAAGCAATTAACACTCTTCCAGACGGCCTCTTTTCAATGTTTTGATATCGACCTTTCGCGGTGCTATTCAACTCCAAATCGGTTGCATGTAGAGTATGTTCCAAAACCGGACCCAACTGATTGGAGGGATAGGGAACCACGTCGTTTGGTAGATATTAGTCAGTGGGAGAAGTTGGAGATTGCTGAAAACGGTGATGAAGTTGATGACGATACATGGAAGATTACCTGCAATGGTCACATCCTTATGTCGTCCTCCCGGATGACGTCCAAGTTCCTCCCCAGAAAAACCCTCCCGTTCCAACTCCCGCACAGGCACCACCTACGATGAGCTGAGCTTCATCTATAACAATGTGTATGTGTATGTGGACATATCTTGTCATGAGCTTCAAACTAGAGGTTATCAATATGTATATATGCAATACTCACGTACCAGTAATTCTTGATCAGTTGCAACAAGCTCTTCTGCAACACAACATTGTTTTTCATATCGTTCAAGGATGGCGTCCATGCTGCGTTAGTGCACCAAAATTTAAGAGGTTAAAAGAAAATAAGCAGTCGTACATGAACACATAAGCTTAGATGGTGGAGCGAAATAATATTGACCCTTAGTTTACATGAATATGGACCACAATTTTGTTAAAAGTTTATTACAACTAATCTGGTTATAAACAAGGAAAAACAATTGCTATTAGTTACGCTCTGAGCGCTCTCTACTAAACATCATAAATTTTACTGTGCATTATTTATGAAAAAAAAAAATCATTTTCTCACTAAAAATAATAATAGTCATGATAGTAACTAATGTTCGCTAAACCTGTCGATGCTTTCATGGCCTTAATTAAGGTTACATATGAGAAATTACAAGATTAGCCAAAACATGCCATTTAGTTGAAGACATTAGTAAGATTCCAAATTTCAACTTCATTATAGATTTATAGGTGCGCATCTCATAAAGTTCAATATTTGATATGTAATGCATCGGTGCATGCACCCACACAGTGCCAAGTTTTATGAATGCTAAACTAATATTATAATATAACTTTCCGGCAGTAATTTTGGAATTAACATAATAAATATATAGAAATAACCTATTCGAGCTCCAGTGACATTAGATACCTCTTTGGGGTTACACAAAAGACTAAACTGAAGCGATAGTATGTTGAACCCACTGTAACACATTAGGTTTATTGCATGAGGTACATCTACAACAACTCTTATCAAAAACAGCCAAAAAAAAATCAGTAAACCAAAATAGTAGTATTTTTTTTAACTAAACTTTTGTTGGAAAATATCTTCCTTCATTGTTCTTGTTATTCACTGGATAGTTGCACCTTATCGATCATATTAAACAGATTACAACTACTGGCTAAAATTACTTATGTAAAGGATCAACAGAAACCAATTAAGGGTAGTAGGGTGGGGTGAAAAATCTTTAAATATTGTCTTACTTATATAGTAAATGAATATTTTGAAGTCTCCAAACATAAACCCAGTAACAATATAAACACTCAATTAAAGACTCATCTTCTTTTGGTTTTGTGATGATCAGCTTAAAAGTTAAAACCCTGTGTGGTGATCTTTATATCGTTTAACTGATTAATTATTTGTACAAAATTTCACTACATAATTTAAATTATTGCATTATATCATGAACAAAACATAACATTAAAGTACTACTTTTCTCTACCTATTAAAATTGCATACTTGGGATAAATAGGATAGATCGAGGAAATAAGTAGATAGAGTACCGAGTACGTACCAAGCATCGGTAGGGTATTCAAATAGTTCTCCTTTGGGTGAAAAAACAATCAGAGCAACTTCAGCATCACATAAAACAGAAATTTCATTATCTTTCTTAATTAAACCAGGCTTTCTCTTTGAGAAAGTAACTTGTCTATCGATCTTGTTTTCTATCCTCTTCAGTTGTACTCTACCTCTTTTTCCCATTCTATCTTCTTTTTCTTTGATTCTTATAAAGATATGACTTAGGAGCAAATGACAAAACAAGGTGATCGCTGTCGTATGCGTCAAAAATAAATTACTTTCTCACTACTCAAAATATAAAAATATAGCATGGGTAAGAAAGGATCGTTCCCACAGAGAGGTCTTAGGTTGTCAATATGTTTTGGTTTCCTAAAGGTAACAAGGGGAGTTTTCTGATTTTTATAAACTAAAAGTGAAATAAAATCAAACAAAGAAATAATTTATTATAATTGATGTGCACGTTAAGAATTTTGTGGTCCCTAAGATATTCTTATGCAGAGGTTTTACTATAATTGATGTGCACGTTAAGTTTTCCTCTTTGTAGGTATAGGCTTTTATTAGCACGATTCATCCATATAGGACAAAAGGATCCCAGGCAATCCTTAACCGTTAATCCTTAAAAAAAAATCTCACAATAAAGTCCATCAATTGAACCGTTATCTTAATTAAATTTTCGTATAAGTGATTATTTTAATTAAATTTCAGTACAAGATATACAGTCTAACCTCGATAAACGAATGTTCGACAAATGAATAACCTCGTCAAATGAATAATTTTTCTCTGTTCCTACTTGGATAAAGGGGCTAAATGCCAAAATAATTGGGCAAAGGGGCTAAATGAATAACTTCGTTAAATGCATTAATGAATTAAAAGAAATTTACTCCTTAAAGGCCCAACGAAAATATAAATGAATAACCACTAAATTTCATATATATATATATATATATATAAATATATAAACCAAAATAATTTATCTAATCAATAATGCTCGTATAAGAAGTCATTTATTCTTAAGAAAATGCATCAAAAGTTGATTGTTTTTTCCTTATGCCTTGTTATAACTGTAAAATTTTGGTATCTTTATAAAAATAAAATAAAATAAACTAATATGAATATACTTATTCCACTTCAATCAACCTCGATATTAGTAACCCAAATATGTACAATCGCAAAAATCATCATGTATGGTTATCCGATCTTGTTTCAGTTTCCCATGAGACAACGCAGATCTTTTGGTACATTGCTAAATATATAGTCGCCTGATAGATATTATGAGTAATCATACACCAAACTAGGAATTTTCAAGTTCACGGTGCTCGGTATCGGGCCCTAGGTCATACATTCCACTTTATTTGATGTTGGACAAAGCACATTGTTCTTGACCTGTTAAATATATAATATCGAGAAAGGTATAACAAGTAATCATATACCGAACAATGCATGTGTAAGTTCACACTACGCGGTATTGACATTCGACATACATTCCGATCTTCCAGATATTGAGCAACCCTTATCTTTTGGTACATTCCATAGATTTAGGGGCTCGAGGTAGATATTATGAGTAATCATATACCGAGTGATGCGTGTTTAGGTTCACATTGCTCGATATTATTGACTTTTAGGTTCACACTGCTCGATACCTTCGTCGTACATTCCGTTCTACCAGATATGGGAAAAACATATCTTTTCCTATATTCCTAGATAGATTAGAGTCTTGAGACATGCATTGTGAGTAGTCATGGACGCTTCCATGCATGTTTATGTTCACACTGCTTGGTATTGAACTCTGTCATACATCCCGATCTACCAGATATGGGACAAAGCATACAATTGGTACATTAATAGATTAAGAAACATCAAGAAGATATTATGAGTAATCATAGACGCGACGAAGCATGTCTAAGTCACAATATTTGGTATTGATCTCCGTCCTATATTCAGAAGTTTACAGATATTTGACAAAGCCCTAATCTTTTGGTACATTCGCAGATATTTTAGTCCATGATAGATATTACGAGTAATCATTAACGCAACGAGGCATGTTCGCGTCCACACTGCTCGGATTGACCTCCATCATACATTGCGAAATACTAGATATGAACAAAGCAGATCTTTTGGAGCAATGCTATATTTAGAGTCTCGAGGTATATATTATGAGTAATCATTGATGGAAAGATGCATGTTTAGTTTCAAACTGCTACGTATTGACATTTGACATACATTCTAATCTTCCAGATATTGAGAAAAACATATCTTTTGGCATTCCCAGATTTAGAGTCTCGAGGTTGATATTATGAGTAGTCGTTGATGGATCAATGCATGTTTAGTTTCTTTTCCTAGATTTCCAGATTTAGAGTCCCGGGATAGGTATTGTGAGTGGTCATAGACGCGGCGATGCATGCTTCGGTTCACACTGTTAGGTATTGACCACAGTTCTGATCTACCAGATATGAGCCAAAACAAATCTTTTGGTACATTTCTAGATTCAGGGCCTCGAGAAAGATATTAAGAGTAATCATAGATGCGACGATGTATGTTTAGGTTCACTGTTAGGAATCTAAACCAAAACAACTGATGAGAACTCAAAAATATCTAGAACCCTAAAATAGAATCCTTTTTTTATGGGGATTAGCCACCTCTGCTGTGAAGAAACAATAAAAGAACTTAAGTTTGTATTGATTAAATGCCTTATTACAGACTAAGGGAAGAGTATTTATAACTCAGCAATCTTGACTAACAAGTAATTATCTTAACGTGTTTAACTATTAAAAGAAGTCTAACTAAACTAGGAAACTAAGCATAAGTAAAATAAGGAAACTAATGATCACAGGAGTTGGCATCGTAACATCCTACCCCGCTGGAAAAAATGCTTGTCCTCAAGCATCAAAATCTGGAAAACGTAAAAGCAGTTCATCAGCATCTTCCCAAGTTGCTTCTTCCACTGGATGATCTTTCCATTGAACCAACCATTTAGTTGATGCATAGTTCCTCCTCTTGAACATTTTACGATCCAAAATTTTATCCGGTTCCCACTTATCGTAATCCACTGTAATTGGTAAATTTGCATCCACAATAGCTGAAGAACCAAGTTTGAGTTTTAACTGTGAAACATGAAACACGGGATGGATGCGACTTGTATTAGGTAAATCCAACTTATAAGCCACAGTACCAATTCTTTCTAGAACACGAAAAGGTCCATAAAATTTAGGAGAAAGCTTAGAATAAGCTTGAGTGGTAACTTTGTTTTGTCTATATGGTTGTAGTCGAAGATAAACCAAATCATTGACAACAAATACTCGCTCCGTACGATTTGAATCATCATAATTCTTCATTCTTAATTGAGAAGCTTGTAAATGGAGTTTCAAAATCTTCAAAGTATGGTCTCTTGCTTGCAAAATAGAATCGGAATTCAAAGATGTAGAACCTGGTAAGTAAAATGAGATTGTTGGTGGTGAACGACTATAAACAGCTTGATATGGAGTCATCTGAATTGATGAATGAAAACTCGTGTTATACCACCATTCGGCCCATGGTAACCATCTCGACCAATCACTAGGCTTTGTTCCAGCAAAACATCTTAAATAACATTCCAAAGTTCTATTAGTAACTTCAGTTTGGGCATCTGATTGTGGGTGATATGCAGAACTACGACATAACTTGGTATTCTGCAAGGCAAAAAATGCCTCCCAAAAATTACTCATGAATATGGGATCACGATCACTGACAATACTTCTTGGCATACCATGCAATCGAACAATTTCTCGGACAAAAATATCAGCAACAGAGCTGGCAGAATATGGATGTGTGAGTGCAATAAAATGAGCATATTTGGATAATCTATCTACTACTACCAGAATAGAATTCTTCATGTGAGAGCGTGGAAAACCATCAACAAAATCCATTGAAATATCCAACCAAATATCAGCAGGTATTGGTAAAGGACTTAATAACCCTGGAGGAGCTACAGCTTCAGATTTGTTACATTGGCAGATGTCACAATGAGAGATAAAATGCTTAACTGATTGTTTCATACCTTTGAAATAAAACCCGTGTACGTAAAAATTCAGAATGCCCACCAACAGGATTTGAATGAAACTCTTTGTGGATGGGGAAAAATGGTTCGCTGATTTTTTAGGGAAATGAAGAGACGAGCGTGTTGTCGAGACTCCTCGAACCGAGCAAACTGCTCAACCTCACACAGATGTACTGCAAAGGGAGTGCTTAGATTCGAGAGATCAATCTGTAGGACTCCGGCCTAAACCAAGTCAATGGCCGTTCCAGAGTCAATTCGGTCGCAAAGAGGGAGATGGGTTGATCTATAGGAGGGAAGCTGAGAATTGTGTGGAATCAATGATGATCAAGGATTGTGTATGTGTTGAAGGTTTCTGCAATAATTGGTGAACTGTGGAGTTCGAATAAGTTCTGATAGATTGATGAATTCTTGAGAGTAGTTACTCGAGAAATTCCGTATGGACGATTGCTGATAGCTAGCGATCATTCGTTGTCCTCAATCATGGATTCGGAAACTTATTTATATTGTCAGAGTTGTGAACACCTTGATCCCTGTAAGTGTGACGGTTTCATGAGTGGAAGAGTGGGCAAGTGGAAGATCGGGGTAAAGTCATTTCCATGTCGTGTGGAGACTTGACGGATCGTGCACCCACTACTTTGCTAACTCCTTCAACCTTTTACACAACTTACGCACATTTCTCATCGTGGATGAAATCCACATGCTGTAGGCCGCCAGACCAAAACTCTAGTTGTTATCCCCCAATTTGACGTGATTGATGTCTCACGAATCGTGGAGTCTGCATGACAGACGTGTATTTAGTTTGTCATTTGTTGACTGATTAGACAATGAGTCTAGGTTTTGTTGAATCGAGCATGTTTGACAAATGCTCAGCGATTCATGAATGTTAATGTTGCTCGTCTGAGCAAATATTGTAAATTCGACGAGTTGTTGAATATTGATGAGTTCTTGAATATATGTCGATTATTCGAGCAATCGAGCAAGTATTGCTCGATTCGACGAAATATCGATAAATTACCTGAATATTGATAGTTGGATCAATATTCGATCAATCGAGCAAGTATTGCTCAATTCGATAATTATGAATATCGAGAATTTGACGAGCAATTGAGCAAGTATTGCTCAATTCGACAAAATAATGAATGTTGATGATTTGACGTACAATTGAGCAAGTATCGCTCAATTCGGCAAATTACTGAATGTTGATAATTTGTCGTGCAATTGAGCAAGTATTGCTCAATTCGACAAATTACTTATAAATTACCAAATATTGATAGCTGGATCAATATTTGAGCAATTGAGCAAGTATTGCTCGATTCGACGAAACATTTATTGGTGACGTGACCCAATAAAATATTAAAATATTAGTAAGCTACCAAATATTATATGATTAATTCAGATGTTGGTTGCCGAATCCATCATAAATTCATTAGTGTTTGAATCGTGCTCAGAGTGATGATTCGTAGAGCATTTATTCAAAACCCTAATTTCAGATCATAGTTGATGAATCGCTGAAAATAGGTCATGAGTGATAGAGGGACCGACCACATGGGATGATGGGCGTCCATGTGGCGCCCGGTGCTCGAGTGAGCATGCACCAGGGTTCTCAGTTTGAGGATTGGTGAAAGAATGATGATTAAATGTTGGTTTCATCATTTTCTGAAATATTGCTGGGTTCAGCATTAGGTGATAAAACCTAGGTATGAAAGATGTAGACCGACCAAAAGAGCATGGGACCGGCTCTTGGTGGTCACGTGACCAGTTGTTGGCCGTTTGAGAAATCCCCAGGTTGGTTGGAGATAGTTTGGGCCCAATACGAGCAATTGAGCAAATTAGGTCAGAATTATGAAAACGTGTGGGACCGGCTTTGTGCAAACCCTAAGGATGACTCTGGTCGGTCATGAAGGCATGCACTTATTGCCGTGGTGCCCGTGTCTCCATACTAAGAGTTTCAGTATTTTCTGATGTGCGTTCGAGCAATGTTGTGAATTTTCAGAAGAGTTTCATCTTGACTGAAATTCTTGATTTTTTTGGAATGAGCATGTATGCTCAATTCATTAATATTTTGAAAATATTAAAATAAAAGTGTTTTAATATTTAAAATTATCGTGAGAGGCTAGCCAGTCGTGTAACTATGTTGGCTTTTGGTTTTTCGTGATTTGAGCAATATTTGAGAAAATATGAAGAAATTATGAATTTTGCTCAAACCCAGGAGATTCATGAATTGAGGGAAATAATTATAAAAGACTAGGGATTGTAAGGTGTGGGACCGGCCATGGCTAGGGCATGGCCGTCCGGCTAGGTTGCCCGGTCCCGCACACCTTTCCTTATTTTATATTATTTTTCATGAATCCTTGAAGTTATGGAGAATCCATGAGTTTTGTTGAAAACAAAGGAGTTTCGTGAGATTAGGGAATAATAATTATAAAAAGCTAATTGTGAGGTGTGGGACCGACCACTTCCCGGGCATGGCCGGCTGGCTAGGTTGCCCGGTCCCGCACACCTTTCCTTATTTTATAATATTATTTCATGAATCCATGAAGTTATGGAGGATTCATGAGTTTTGAAAAAACAAGGAAAGTTGCTAAAATCAAGGAGTTTTCATGAGTTCATGAAATAACAAAAAAAAATAAGGAAAATAATGGGAGAGGCGTGGGACCGACCATGGCTAGGGCATGGCCGGCCGGCCGGTGGGCCCAACCCTGGGCGCCTCTCATTATTTAATTAATATTTACTGCTTTCTCCCTGTTTTGTGTAGGATTCTCATTGTTTCATATTTTTTGGATGCTCGTTCGTGCATCCGGGTGCTCAGTCGTGCATCATTGTCGAATACACTTTCACCATTTTTGTGGGGCTTACTCAGTGGTAGTCCAGACGCCCGGTTATTGAGTATTTATTACTAATTTATGAAATTCAGTGGAGAATAATTCATGAAACTGAGTAATAAAAATGAATAGTTGTTTATTATTAATTCATAGGATCAACTGTGGATTCGACTATGAATTTAGAATAAAACAAGCCTTACCATCCTATGGGATCGTGGATTCGACCACAAAATCGGAGTAATTAAAATTATCTATCACCATTTCATGAGATCAACTGTGGATTCGATCATGAAATCGGAATAATGAGATAATGTAGTAGTTTATTGCTATTCTATGAAATCAAGCCATGGATTCGACCATGGAATCAGAGCAATTGTTTATTGCCATTCCATGGGATCAGGCCGTGGATTTGACCATGGAATAGGAGCAATTGTTATTGCCATTCCATGGGATCAGGCCGTGGATTCGACCATGGAATAGGAGCAATTGTAGATCATTCTGGGAATTCAGTGGTGACTGTCACAGCAGAATTAATCTATTGCAGAAAATATATTAGCCAGTTAAAGCGTCACATCCATTATGAATGGTGCATAGTCAGGGATTCACAGTGTTGTTTACGACCTGAAGGCGTTAGTGTGCTCAATCTATGGAGAACCTCCTGAATCTATGCACGGTCTCTCCACATAATCAGGGAACGATGAGTGTCACCGACGTCCTGAAGGCGTCCACCGCCCAACTATTCTTCTATGTGGAGGTGGGTCTCTCTCCTGCAGTCAGAGAACAGTGAGTATTACCGACGTCCTGAAGGCGTTAAGCTCTCAATCTACGGAGAACCTCCCAAATACGTTATTCTGCATAGAGGTCATGACGAAATGCCAGGGATCGAACACTCAGCTAGTGGAGGCTTTTCGAAAACATATTCATCATGGCTTCGTAAAATATGAATCGTTGCATGCCCGAAAGCCGTGTCAAAAACATGCCTCATGATTTTACGGTTTTTCCCTTTGTTGAAAATCCACCATCAACACTCTTCCAATAAAGTAGTGCACCAAGCATAAGATGATGGTACGACTACTCTACCTTTGTAACGCAATACCCCATTCTCATATGAAAAATGTGGCTTACAAGACACATTGTTACGTAACTGTTGAATAAGAGCACTCAGTGTTGTGTCAGCATGGCACACATTAATGATGTCAGAAATACCAGAAAAAATTGGTGCAGAAAGGAGAAAAACATAGCCATGAAGACGTGATAAAGCATCAGCAGCCACATTCTCTTTTCCTTTACGAAAAATTATTTCATAATCGTACCCCAACAATTTTGATAACCACTTCTGTTGTTCCATAGAAGATAACTTTTGATCCAAAAAATACTTTAAACTTCTATGATCTGTATAAATTTTGAAATATCTCCCAAGTAAATATGGGCGCCATTTTTGAACTGCAGAAACAACAACAAGCATTTCCTTATCATATATAGAGAGATTTAAATTTTTACCAGATAAAGGTTTACTGTAATATGCAATTGGACTATTTGATTGCATTAGAACGGAACCTAATCCATTCCTAGAAGAATCACATTCCAATACAAATTCCTTTGTAAAATCTGGAAGTATTAAAACTGGTGTTGAAGTTAAAGCTTGTTGGAGTTGTTGGAAAGCGGCAGTAGCTTTGTCAGTCCAAACAAAAGCATCTTTCTTGAGTAGTTGAGTTAACGGTGCACTTATTTTTCCAAAATCCTTAACAAACTTCTGATAATAACCAGCTAAACCCAAAAAGCCACGTAATGCCTTAACTGTGGTAGGAATTGGCCATGCCAAAATACATTGTATTTTTTTCATTCTCTACTGAAACTCCTTCAGATGAAATAACATGGCCAAGATAGCCAATAGAATTTTGAGCAAATGCACACTTTGAATCTTTAACAAACAACTTATTAGTGCGTATAATGTCAAACACTAAAGATAAGTGCTTGATATGATCCTCAAGATTCTCACTATAAATTAATATATCATCAAAAAAAAAACAAGCACGAACCTGCGTAAGTAAGGCCTGAAAATATGATGTATGAAGCTCTGAAAAGTGGAAGGTGTGTTTGAAAGACCAAAAGGCATTACAAGAAATTCATAGTGACCATCATGAGTTCGAAAAGCCGTCTTCGGAATGTCAGGCGCATGCACTCTAAGTTGGTGATAACCAAAACGAAAATCCAGTTTAGAAAAAATGGTTTTTCCATGTAATTCACCCAACAATTCATCCACCATTGGAATGGGAAATCCATCTTTGATAGTCAGCTTTTTTAAGGCTCGATAATCCACACACATCCTCCAAGACCCATCTTTTTTGCGAACCATTAAAATGGGAGAAGAGTAGGGACTAAAGCTGGGTCTAATGAAACCAGCATGTTGTAATTCCGTCACAATTTTTTATATTTCATCCTTCTGAAAATGAGGATAACGATATGGTCTCACATTAACTGGAGCAGAACCAGGAAGTAGTGGAATATGATGATCATGCAAACGTCAGGTGGAAGAATATTGGGAATCTTGAAAATATCTTCATATTCAGACATTAGTTGTTGAATCTCAGGTGGCACAACTGAAGTTTGATTAATAGCAGTATTAACTGAAGATAGTTGAAGAAGAAAACCATAAGTTTCTGTACTCAATATACGTTGCATGGGAGAAGTATCCATAATCATTATAGAAGAAAAATTATTTCCACGTAAGATGGCATCTTCTTCATTGATTGTGAACTGCATTGTTAACTGTGTAAAATCCCAAGATATTCTTCCCAGAGTACGCAACCATTGAACACCCAAAACTGCATCACAGCCACTGATATCAAGGAGATGAAAGTCAACCGGAAAAATATAATTGTGTAACTTAACTGGTACATTTAAGCAAGAACCATGAGTATGTAATTGCCCTCCATCGCCTACTGTTACACATAAGGAAGAATGTGATTCAACCTTGTAACCACATTGTTTTGGTTCAAACAAACTCACACCAGTGCCAATATCGATTCGTAACGCAGTAATAAATAGATCAACAAGGTATTGAGTTGGAAGGTCATCCACAAAATTTAACAACTTCTCAAACTCAGAAATAAGTTCTCGAACAGTACCTGTTTGTGATAACTTAGTTAAGGCAATATGAGGGTTTATGAACTTGTGATCAGCAAATCTGGTACGTAACAAAGAACAAAAGTTTTCCTAAGTTGGTGTAGTGATTGTCTTCTTTATCCAACGATACCAAGAATTAGCATCACCCTTGAGATGAGTAGCAGCAATTGGAATTTTAAAAGCGTCAATAACTCCATGTAAGCTGAAATATTGATCAGCTTGAAAAATCCAGCCTTTAGGATCGATTCCTTCAAACGTGGGAAACTTCAAATTGATTGAACCTGCACGAATGTGATGCGTGTCGTAACCACAACAAATTAATTAATATTTTTCCACCTAATTAACAAGTAATATAGTGTAGTTAAGTTCATTCCCACGAGGAGCAAGAGATTCTAGTTGTAAAAATTGTCACAAAAGGGGGGTGTAAAGAAAAAAGAAAATAAACAAAGCAATTAAAAGTTAAAGTTGAAATCAATAAGAGAGACAAGATCAAGGAATCTTTCTTTGTTGCAAAACAATGATTCAAGTTATGTTTTTCATCCACATGTTATTGGTCACAGATTATCACCAACCGTAGGATAGCAGGTTCGCTTAGCTAGCCCCAAAATCCCTTATTTCACTGAGTAACAAGTCCGCTTAGTTATCAGATTCTATTCGAAAGAACCACCTTGAGGTTCGCTTACAAGATGTAATTCCCTGAATGCACTAAGATTTATGAATTTAGGTTTAGTACTAGTAGTTAAACTCGGTTCGCTTGGTCCACTTTCTAGCGTTGTTTTTACACACAATCGCTCCACGGAATCCCTCGCAAGGTCTCGTGTTTTCTACTTGTGTAAAGTGTCGAGAAACGATTACGTATTCCCTAACTTATACTAGATTTAGGTTGAATTAACAAATCAATTTAGCGTGCACTCTAAATAACCTATCAAACAACCATGAATGTATAAACATTCCTATTAGTAAAAACAAATGATAATCATGTGAAAAACTTCAAGATAGAATTGAAACAAAACTCAAAACATGTTAAGAACTAGGAATTCATCCTCAATCAATAAGAAAATTAGCTACTCATGTTTTTGAAATTCACACAAATAATTAAAGAGAGAATTTTTCAAGTTCACACAAATAATTAAAAGAAGAATTGAAAAGCAAGCAAAAACACAAGTGTTGTGTGTGTAAAAAGATGTGTAAAAGATATGTAAAAGTGTGTAGAGAACTTCTCTACTTATAGGCTTCAATGTTCTCCAAATCTTCCAAGGAATAGAATCCTCATTCCATAATAATTCAATTTACAAATTCAAGTCTTTCTCATCTTCCATCTTCTCTTTCCAAATTTGAGCCAAATTCTCCATCCAATTCCAAGTCCAAGTCTTCACACCCATGAGAAGAATCCAACACAAAAATCTGTAATTTTGGTCGCCGGAAAACTGGTATTATGGTCGGAATCCGACCGGAAATGTCGCCGCCGGCCACCTGAACTTTTTCTCTGCATACGGAATATTCCGTCATAATTCTGTTAAAGATAACGGTCAAACTGACGGTCTTCAGTTAGTCAACGGGTCAAGGAAAAGAGAGTCAGCTGATTCACACACTCAGTCAGCTGTCAAACTCTGTCTTACTGGGATGACTCTACTGAGTTGCAGGGCTGGATCGGTCATCGGACTCGTCTGGAACGGTCATCGCCGATACCGAGTCGACTCACGCGAGTGGAGAAGAAGTAGGAGTTTCGGATATTTACAGGGCTTTCCCGGCCAAATTCAGACCTCACTTCTACTTCATTTCCCTGTGACAATTCCTAACATACATCTAAGCATTTCATTCCCAGCTATTCATTGCATCAAACACTTCCTCCTGTGTAGAATTATAGCTCAAGAACGAGCTTAATTCACCATTCCCATCTGCATCTTCCCTGTCAATCCATTCTTTGAACTGCTAAAACCCATTCATAGCACCACCATTCTGATCAAATTCCTCTTTATCTGCTTCACGGCTCTTGCCTTTACTGTCACAGAACCCATCCGATTCCACGTTCTCTTCAATTGAAGGCAGAAGAAAACCAATACCCATCTTCTCTTCATCCTCCATCTCACTCGATTCAGCATCACTGACCCCATATCAACAGCGGAAGCTTCAGATCGAAATCCATTATTCTCTCACTGTTCATCAAATCCACAACAATTATTAGAAACCCATTTTGATTCTTCCCTGAACTCATCTGAATATTCTTCCACAACCCATCTTATTGTTCTTGTCAGCAATAGTGAGATTCGATTCCATCTCTTCCATCCACTGAGTTCGACGGCAACAGCTCCAAAACCCATCTAACAACAGCGCATTTCTTCTCTGCTTAGCAATCACCTTCTCCATATGAATCTCGAAAACCCATTCAATCTCAGATTACATCGAACCCATTTCTCACCACCAAAAGCAAATTCAATAAAAACCCATTACAAATTTCATTTCCATTTTCTTCCTCTCTGAGTTACAACATCATTCTCGACCTTCAAAAATTGCACGAACCCTAATTTCTACCTCATCAATTCTCTTTGTTCGTTCATCAATCCATAGACCCATAACAGCAGGAACAAGCTCTTCTCGGATTCAAATCAAAACCCCTCTCATGTCTCATGCGCAACTTAACCTAGCCTCCATTTCCTCTCTTATTTCTCGATCTCTGGCTCCGTCTCTCAATTTCTTGGATTTAATAGCAGCAACGGCTGCTTTTCTCGCCCATTTTCTCTTCTTTCAGATGCAAATGATTGAGAGGAAATGATTGAGAATAACTCGAGCTAGGGTTATAAAAGTAAGGTTATTCAGTGTCACGGTCACCTTGATAAGGGGGGCACATTGACATGACCCCCTAACCATGGCTGGTTGTCTTTTAATACTTCTCCAAAAGAGAGTTGTCCCTTAACCTTGACTGGGCTCCAGATATTGATAGCCCATGAAATGACAATTTTGCCCCTTTTGCTCAAATTGGGTGATTTCTTCTTCTTTTCGTTTGTGCGACTCCATAGTAGCTATAAAACTCAAAACAAACGTAAAACACATAATTTACAAGAAAAATAGCAAAGGAAGCATAAACAATAGATAGTAAATAGGATGTATTCTACACCTTATCAAATTCCCCCACACTTAGACTTTGCTAGTCCTCGAGCAAATCAAACTAAAAACTCACAACTTCAAAGCGTTCAAGCGTCCCAAGCATCCAAAGAGTTATGAGGACATAGAGTTTCTGCATTCTAGTAATAAGAAGTTAGAAATACTAAAGAACATATTCTCATTCTCAAATGTTGAGTGAGAAATAACCACACCATAATGAGAGAGCGCGTGTTTGAGAAACGATCAATAAGCATTTCGCCTCGACTTCTGCCTCACCAAAAAGGATTTTATGATAATTGCACTCAAAAAGACGGCTTTTTTATGGTTCTCACATGTGTGCAGGTAGGAATGAAGAGAGAATTCCTGCAACACTTTGAATGGTGGGAAGGACAACTTCCGAAATATTTTTAAAAACCCACATCTTTTAACATTTTGAAAAACCATTTTTCTGACGATCTCTAAGAAAGGAAATCAACCACTATTATCGAGGGTGAGATTACTTACTCACTTTCACATCCGATCGCCAATTATGATAACACCACTCTCACGGCATCCAATAGAAACGTCTTCCGCTCCTCGTCTTTATCTTCTTGGTCTTCGTCTTCGGTTTCAACTATTGGTGATAAACTCTCGAATTTCATAAATCCTTGACAATTTGTAACTCTTTTTACCTTAAATCCTTGTCGCTTGAAACTTCCTTATAGATTTTCCTTCCCCACGGCTTATTAAATAAATAAAAAAACAAAACAATATTTCTCTTGTTATTTATTTATTTTTTTTCTAATTTTTTCAAATTTTTTTTTTTTTAATAAACAAGAGAAATAAAGCAAACCGTGGCCGTGGGAGAAGTATTTTACCGCTTGATTCTTCACAACTTGTATCGTCTTGAAATCATAAACTTCAACAATTCTCACCTTTTTTTTCTTCGCTCTTATAAATAAGTCTTCATACTTGGATATAAAATTACCTCATTGTATTGTAAGTCCTCAACATATATGTAAAAATCTACTCTTTGTATGTTGCTTTACTTAAATATGAAATTTGCTCTTTTTCTCGTTCCGTTGCTTATAAACCTTGAACTTTTCCAACTTTCCTTGTAGATTTTGATGTCGCTCCTAGTTGATGATGATGGTGTTTCTATGGACCCGTTGTTGTGGAGAGAATGGTGCTAACTGCAAATCGAACTACAAGAAGGAGGCTTTCATCTATAGACGTCACCCTCATGATTGACAAAATTAGCACTCAAGAGATCAAAGAGTAGTGCTTCTATTGGTGGGAGGTTGGGTAGCTCACCATTCTACCCGGAATTAACGTACGGTGACACACACTCAAAAGAAAGCTCTTTAGTAGATGGAAAAATTTCTGGTCGGTGCCTCACATGATATAAATACGGGTAGTCTCCACTAATGATTGATCAGCAACTCTAATAATGCATTTCTCCCTGCACCAAATTTGCATCACCGGCATGATTAAATCCATTATTTAACACTCTAACAAGCAAGAAATCCGAATGTAGTTCTCTAACATTTCCAAGTTCAATTATGTCGGTCAGAATCTCTATGTAAACATACCTAGAAGTATGCTAGTGACTCTAAAATCTCTAAAAGTTGGAGGTTTTATGTAAAACTTTTTTTTTTTTCAAATTTTTTTTTTTAATTTTTTTTTTTTAAATACATGCTTAACCACTCCCCACACTTAAACCTTACATTGTCCTCAATGTAATTGAATCCTCCTAGTAAAGTCAAGGTGGGAAATTTTAACATGATATGGAATAAGAAAAATAAATAACAAAAATAAAAAGCAAAAGGATAAGAAATACAAAACCTATGGGTTGCCTCCCATTAAGCGCTTGTTTTAAAGTCGACGGCCCGACTTAGCTCTTGCAAGATTCATTAGCCCGCATCAATCTCTTTCACGGGAAAACATGAATTCACATCACTAGGGCATCTCATTGTTCCAAAGATATTGAAGTGGATGAGTGTACCATCAAACTCCATAGTCAAGGTGCCATTTTGGACATCAATCTTTGTTCCGGCGGTGCTTAAGAATGGTCTACCCAATAGCAAAGGTGTAGACTTGGAAGAATTCTCATCATTCATGTCCAAGACATAGAAATCGGCCGGAAATACAAGCTCATTAACCTGCACCAAAACATTCTCAACAATCCCTTTCGGGTAAACATTAGATCGGTTAGCAAGTTCAAGAACTACCCCGGTCTCTTTAAGAGGACCAAGATTCAAAGAATCATAAATCGAGGAAGGCATAACATTAACCGATGCTCCCAAATCTAGTAAGGCTCGAGTAAACCTTGTTTTACCAATTGTGCAAGGTATAGTGAAACTACCGGGGTCCTTTAACTTTGGTGGGAGTTTCTTGAGAATGAACGCCGAAGCATTCTCCCCCACACTCATGACTTCATTCCCTTTTAACCTTTTCTTCTTCATGCACAACTCCTTTAAGAACTTTTCACAACGAGGAATTTGACGAATAGCTTCAATGAGTGGAATATTGACTTGTACTTTCTTAAGGATGTCCCACATATCCTTGTATTCCAAGTCTTTCTTCGATTTAGCAAATCGGCTAGGAAACGGGGGTGGAGTTGTGAAAGTATGAACCGTCTCCTTGGGTAGGTTGGTTGGGGATGTATTCTCCTTTGGTGCGGTTTCAATTTCCTCTTTCTCATCATATACCTTATCTTGTTGATTTGGTTGCTCCACTTGTTTCCCACTCCTCAAAGTAATCGCATTAACGCTCTCTCTTGGATTAACAAATGGTTGTGACGGAAGCGTTATGGACGCTTGAGCTTTCAATAGGTTCACATCGGTCGCTAATTGCCCCACTTGAATTTGTAAATCCTTGATTGCCGAATCGGTCTTTTGTTGTTGTTGTTGAACCAAAGTGGTGATACCTTGCATACCTTGCATCAATGCATTGAGCTTGTCATCAATTGAAGAATCACGTTCCTTGACTTGTTGTGGTTGAAATTGTTGTTGAGGTTGGAAACGTGATTGTTGGAAACCACCTTGTTGCGCATATGGATTAGGAGCCTCCGCTTGCTTGTTTGCATAACTAAAGTTAGGATGATCCTTCCAACCGGGATTGTAGGTATTGGAGTATGGATCGTACCTTGGCCTTTGATTTGGATATAAAGCATTTACTTGTTCGGTCTCACCATCCGGAATAATTACCGCGACCATCCTTTGAATCATTATCTCCATGTTACCCATCCTTTGATCAAGATGTGAGGATGAATCACTAACCTCATGCACTCGCCTAACCATTGGTTCATCTCTTGTGTAGAATTGTTGCGAGTTTGCAGCCATACTTTCAATCAACTCGGTAGCTTGGGCCACCGTTTTGTTCATTAGTGCACCACCACCCGCGGCGTCAAGAAGAGACCTATCACTTGGGTGGAGAGCTTCGTAGAAGTATTGGAGTATCATAACGTCACTAAATTGATGGTGTGGACAGCTTGCCACCAATCTCTTGTATTGCTCCCAACATTCATACAACGACTCTCCCACATGTTGCTTCAATCCACAAATCTCCTTGCGAATTTAAGTAGCTTTTGATGCGGGAAAATATCTCTCGAGGAAAAGTTTCTTCATCCCATTCCATGTTGTGATACTTCCGGAAGGCAAATAATATAACCATTCCTTAGCATTGCCCGCCAAAGAAAAAAACGGAAAGCTTTCAACATTGCTCCATCCGCATTAGTCTCCGGTGGAAGCATAGCCATAACTATGGTATAGAAGTCCATAAGATGTTTGTTTGGATCTTCATTCACCATGCCATGGAACTTTGGTAACTCTCTAATCAACCCCGGCTTGATCTCGAAGGTTGAGTTAGTTTGGATACACCATTGTTGTGTATCAAGCTTGTGAGAAGCTAGGTCCTTGAGTGTACGTTCAGCCATTGTTTCTTCCTCTTTGTACGAATCTGCGAATTCACTTGATGAAGAAAGAGGAAGTGGAGTGTTAACCGCTCGAATGAAATCCTTTAGTTGAGTGCCGGATCGAAGACCCATTGGACTCGGTCTGCCCTTTTTAAGCATTCACCAAAGGTATAGCACCTGAAACAAGATTCTCGAAAACTAAGTTAGATACGGTATAGAATCTAACAAAGCAAGAATATAGCAAAAAGAAAAATAAAAACAACTAAAATCGTCCGCTGCTCCCCGGCAATGGCGCCAAAATTTGATACGTGTCGTAACCACAACAAATTAATTAATATTTTTCCACCTAATTAACAAGTAATATAGTGTAGTTAAGTTCGTTCCAACGAGGAGCAAGAGATTCTAGTTGTAAAAATTGTCACAAAAGGGGGGTGTAAAGCAAAAAGAAAATAAACAAAGCAATTAAAAGTTAAAGTTGAAATCAATAAGAGAGACAAGATCAAGGAATCCTTCTTTGTTGCAAAACAATGATTCAAGTTATGTTTTTCATCCACATGTTATTAGTCACAGATTATCACCAACCGTAGGATAAAGGATAGCTAGTTCGCTTAGCTAGCCCCAAAATCCCTTATTTCAACGAGTAACAAGTCCGCTTAGTTATCAGATTCTATTGAAAGAACCACCTTGAGGTTCGCTTACAAGATGTAATTTAAAATGCACTAAGATTTATGAATTTAGGTTTAGTACTAGTAGTTAAACTCGGTTCGCTTGGTCCACTTTCTAGCGTTGTTTTTACACACAATCGCTCCACGGAATCCCTCCGCAAGGTCTCGTGTTTTCTACTTGTGTAAAGTGTCGAGAACGATTACGTATTCCCTAACTTATACTAAATTTAGGTTGAATTAACAAATCAATTTAGCGTGCACTCTAAATAACCTATCAAACAACCATGAATGTATAAACATTCCTATTAGTAAAAACAAACGATAATCATGTGAAAAACTTCAAGATAGAATTGAAACAAAACTCAAAACATGTTAAGAACTAGGAATTCATCCTCAATCAATAAGAAAATTAGCTACTCATGTTTTTGAAATTCACACAAATAATTAAAGGGAGAATTTTTCAAGTTCACACAAATAATTAAAAGAAGAATGAAAAGCAAGCAAAAACACAAGTGTTGTGTGTGTAAAAAGATGTGTAAAAGATATGTAAAAGTGTGTAGAGAACTTCTCTACTTATAGGCTTCAATGTTCTCCAAATCTTCCAAGGAATAGAATCCTCATTCCATAATATTTCAATTTACAAATTCAAGTCTTTCTCATCTTCCATCTTCTCTTTCCAAATTTGAGCCAAATTCTCCATCCAATTCCAAGTCCAAGTCTTCACACCCATGAGAAGAATCCAACACAAGAATCTGTAATTTTGGTCGACGGAAAACTGGTATTATGGCCGGAATCCGGCCGGAAATGTCGCCGCCGGCCACCTGAACTTTTTCTCTGCAGACGGAATATTCCGTCATAATTCTGTTAAAGATAACGGTCAAACTGACGGTCTTCAGTTAGTCAACGGGTCAAGGAAAAGAAGAGTGACTGATTCGAGTCACTCGAGTCAAACTCATCTTACTGGGTGACTCTCTCGAATTCCCAGTGGATCGGTCATCGGACTCGTCTAGAACGGTCATCGCCGACACCGAGTCGACTCACCAGAGTGGAGAACCGGCCGAGTTTCGGCTATTTACAGGGCTTTCCCGGCCAAATTCAGACCTCACTTCTACTTCATTTCCCTGTGACAATTCCTAACATACACTTAAGCATTTCATTCCCAGCTATTCATTGCATCAAACACTTCCTCCTGTGTAGAATTATAGCTCAAGAACGAGCTTAATTCACCATTCCCATCTGCATCTTCCCTGTCAATCCATTCTTTGAACTGCTAAAACCCATTCATAGCACCACCATTCTGATCAAATTCCTCTTTATCTGCTTCACGGCTCTTGCCTTTACTGTCACAGAACCCATCCGATTCCACGTTCTCTTCAATTGAAGGCAGAAGAAAACCAATACCCATCTTCTCTTCATCCTCCATCTCACTCGATTCAGCATCACTGACCCCATATCAACAGCGGAAGCTTCAGATCGAAATCCATTATTCTCTCACTGTTCATCAAATCCACAACAATTATTAGAAACCCATTTTGATTCTTCCTTGAACTCATCTGAATATTCTTCCACAACCCATCTTATTGTTCTTGTCAGCAATAGTGAGATTCGATTCCATCTCTTCCATCCACTGAGTTCGACGGCAACAGCTCCAAAACCCATCTAACAACAGCGCCTTTCTTCTCTGCTTAGCAATCACCTTCTCCATCTGAATCTCGAAAACCCATTCAATCTCAGATTACATCGAACCCATTTCTCACCACCAAAAGCAAATTCAATAAAAACCCATTACAAATTTCATTTCCATTTTCTTCCTCTCTGAGTTACAGCATCATTCTCGACCTTCAACAATTGCACGAACCCTAATTTCTACCTCATCAATTCTCTTTGTTCGTTCATCAATCCATAGACCCATAACAGCAGGAACAAGCTCTTCTCGGATTCAAATCAAAACCCCTCTCGGCTGTCTGCAACTTAACCTAGCCTCCATTTCCTCTCTTATTTCTCGATCTCTGGCTCCGTCTCTCAATTTCTTGGATTTAATAGCAACAACGGCTGCTTTTCTCTCCCCTTTTCTCTTCTTTCAGATGCAAATGATTGAGAGGAAATGATTGAGAATAACTCGAGCTAGGGTTATAAAAGTAAGGTTATTCAGTGTCTGGTCACCTTGATAAGGGCTACACAGCTAGCAGCCCCCTAACCATGGCTGGTTGTCTTTTAATACTTCTCCAAAAGAGAGTTGTCCCTTAACCTTGACTGGGCTCCAGATATTGATAGCCCATGAAATGATAATTTTGCCCTTTTTGCTCAAATTGGGTGATTTCTTCTTCTTTTCGTTTGTGCGACTCCATAGTAGCTATAAAACTCAAAACAAGCGTAAAATACATAATTTACAAGAAAAATAGCAAAGGAAGCATAAACAATAGATAATAAATAGGATGTATTCTACACCCTATCAGAATGGTAGTTTCAGCTCCACCATTATTCTGGTTATTTCCATTATTAGTATGTTGAATAATAGGACCACCGGTATTCTTGTCTTTCCCAAACGTCTCTGTCATAATTTCGTGAAAACCTTTGCCAAAGAAAGCATATCATCTTTACGATCTTGCGTACGATTAGCTCGTTCGATTTCTTCTTTAATCTTAGCATTGTCCATATCTTCCAGATGTTTTTTAGTTAGAGTCTAGAAAAGTATGGATTTCATCCTTGAGACCCTTAACTTCCTCAGTTAACTCCACAACTGTCATGATCTGGAAAAAAAAATTGCTAAAAATTTATGGATAGAACAACCCTGCTCTGAACCAGATGTTAGGGTTCTAAACCAAAACAACTGATGAGAACTCAAAAATATCTAGATCCCTAAGATAGAATCCTTTTTTATGGGGATTAGCCACCTCTGATGTGTAGAAACAATAAAAGAACTTAAGTTTGTATTGATTGAATGCCTTATTACAGACTCAGGGAAGAGTATTTATAACTCAGCAATCTTGACTAACAAGTAATTATCTTAACGTGTTTAACTATTAAAAGAAGTCTAACTAAACTAGGAAACTAAGCATAAGTAAAATAAGGAAACTAATGATCACATGAGTTGGCATCACAACATTCACACTGCTCGATATTGACCTCCATCATACATTTCGATCTACCAGATATGGGACAAAACATATCTTTTGGTACATTCCCAGATTTAAAGTCTCGAGATAGATATTATGAGTAATCGTAGACGCGGAGATGCATGTCTAGGTTCACAGTATTCGGTATTGACATTCGACATACATTTCGATCTTCCAAATATTGGACAAAGCCCTAACCCTTTGGTACATTTCCAGATTTATAATCTAGGATAAATAATACGACTAATCATAAACGCGACGAGGCATGCTGTGACGGATCAGAAAAATCTGGACTTGAAGGAACCGGGTTTCGGCCCGCTTGGCAAGCTCCGACTCCCTGAAACGCCACTCAAGAAAAGAAGTTATGTTTATTGATAAAATACCTATCTCAGTAGGTAAGATCCTGCTGAACAGAAATCTCATTGGTCTCAAACTCAGAATTCTATGAGCATATGTCCCATACGATAATACTCATAAAATTCCCCAAGAGTTCCAATTTCCGAAAATAAGAATCGGCCAGTTGCCAGAATTCACCGACGACCAATTGCCATTTCTTCCAGTTTCATGGCCAGTTGCCACTTCTACCAGTTTCATGGCCAGTTGCCACTTCTACTACTTTCATGGCTAGTTGCCACTTCCAAGATTTCCATGGCCAGTTGACATTTCTACTATTTCCATGGCGATTACCACTCCTAAGATTTTCATGGCGATTGTCATTTCCAATATTTCCATGGCCAGTTGCCACTCCTAAGATTTCCATGGCCGGTTGTCATTTCTACTATTTCCATGGCTAGTTGCCACTCCATGATTTCCTTGGCCAGTTGCCATTTCCAATATTCCCATGGCCAGTTGCCACTTCCAATATTTCCATGGCCAGTTGCCACTCCTATGATTCCCGTGGCCAGTTGCCACTTCCAATATTTCCATGGCCAGTTGCCACTTCCAATATTTCCATGGCCAGTTGCCACTTTTACTACTTCCATGGCCAGTTGCCACTGATATATACTTGCCAAGGTTGCAATCATCTCTGAATTCAGATGATATGAACAACCTTGTAGATTTGTGCTAAACCGCATAACGGCTGCCTACGTACCCTCTCCTTTGCTCGAAGGGATCAAGCACGACCGTAGTTCGTCATCTTCGTTTAGATAGCATGAACTACACACAATCGTAGCATCTATCTCTCACTAGATGATATGAACTCCTTCGGTTAAGTAGCAATCATCTCTTACGTAAGATTGTATGAACTGTTTGTTGTAACAGCAACAATCTCTGACTTATCACAACGGCAGCAGTATTACAAGGATGGAATTGACGTAGCTCCGCACTAAAATGTAACAAGAACCTGCAACTGAAGACATTATAGAATCGTGCGACCATATTTCAGTCAACATTTTCTTAAAGCTAAGTAGACTTTTATCCTTTAAATTCAAAGACTAACTAACATCAGTTTATAAATCTCATCTTAGCCAAGAAACCAACTTCGAAGGCTACAGGAAAACAATTAAGATTTTTGCTAAAAATGTCAAAGTAATAGATACGTTCAAATTTTGATTATGCGTATGAGTTCAGGCCACGAATTTTATGCCAGGATAATAAGATACAATAGAATTAATGACAATGGTAAAAGAATCCACTATTAGCTAGCCATTAGTTAGGCATTTAAAGATCAATATCTCCCCCTCTTTAATGCAAGCAAGCTAAATCAAAAATACTTACCCATTTTTAGTTCACCTAACAGAATTTGGTTCACCTAACGGAATATGGACCAAAATGCTTAACGGAATAGGGACCATTTGATTAACAAATCTCAATATGGACTGAAATGCCTAACAGAATAGGGACTGAAAAGTAATAATATGTGAAATCATTTATTTACAGAAATGCCATTTTTATAAAAATGATGATAAATATTTTAAAACTTCAAATCTTCCAAATGGTACGTCGGATTTTTGTGAATTTTATATATTTGGAAAGCTCTTTAAATCACCTACGCAACGAGTATAAATAACTACATCAAATTTTTACTTTTTAATATATTTGTAGTTCTCCAAAAAAAGAGCTATAATTTAAAGGTAAATTGAAAGAGCCTATATATATACTTTTTACATGTTACCTATATGATACTCAAATACTTCATTGATATACTATAAAATTACTTATAGATTTTAGTTTCGGATACGAAAGATTGCCCCCGTTTAATTACAAGTGATATTTTCATTTCTTTCATTTTTACCTAATAATAAACCAAATTGAAAAATAAAATGAAAGTACTACTTTGTCATATTTGGAAGGAAAAATTAAGAAAAAGTTATGTTAACGACGTGCATCGCACGTGCTCACTACTTGTTTCCTTTAATTACTGCAATCTATTATCGACAACATGAATCTTTAATTATTCTGGTGCATGAACAACTGTAAGAGGAACCATATACAAATCGTAACAGTAAAATTAGAAATTAGTATTAGACCTACACTATCTAGCATTTTACATTTACACCACCAGGAAATACCAATGATCCCAAATTCTAAATCCTTGACTTAGAGACGCAATGACTTAGCACAAGTGATCTACATTACTTATGTCAAAACAAGTTTAAGAGATCCAACAATACCAAATGATTAAGATACGGCGTACCTGTTACTTCACACTCAAAGTCTAAATACTAAACAGTCACAACCATTCTCTATTCTTTCATTTATTTTGTGACCCACGGATGATACGTTTGGTCCTAGTAACCAAATTCGTAGTTATTAACTCCACTAGTTAGATCTAAATCCCCATGTATACAGAATAAAGACAATCAGTTAACAGTCCTAACAAGTGCATATCAATACAATCAAATGCAATTATATATCAATTAGAAAAACAAAAGGACGGGTAGTGATTGGTCGATGTAGACACGAATGATGAGGACACCAACAATGATACAGTAGTATAAATCTTGCATTTCCAATTTCAAGTAACGAGATCATATGGACTATCCAAGCAAAACGAAAACATAATGATAAGCAAGCAAATTAAACTAATTCAAGATGTTTTCCAACTGTTAGGAAGTGTACAACGCACTCACAAGGGAAGTAAGGGTTTTAATTTAAACCAATGAAGATTATGAGTTCCTTTCCATTTCATGATTTTCAGTTTTGACAAACCATATTAGAAAATCTCAACGGGCTCCATTATTCAATGAGAATAAGCAAATAATATCTCATTGTAGACTAGAGATGTCTCTCTACAACTCCATACAAGACTCCCAATCCATAAGACACAAGTACTGAAATCCCTTGATCATTTTAGCAATATAGCACAACAAAAGATTTATATCAAGAGATGTCCACCATTTAAACAATTTAGAGTTTCAGTACATCCATCACGATTCCAAACTTCAAACACATATAACCCAATTCAATAAACTGACTATACAAGTACATATCTACGTCATCCATTGTTCATGTCAAACTCATAGAACTACTCGGATCATAATGAAATTTTAACAGTGACCTTATGGCTCATAGTACCACCACATATTCAGAAATTAAAACATTTCAACGGTTCAAAAAGAATATATATGCATCGTAACTTGACTATTTGTGTTATTGTCCTACTAAAATCAGTCACATTGAGTTCAGACTTTGAGGTACCTAAACTGATCATAAATTCACGAAATCTTAACTGTAGGTTACCTATATATACATAAACATCATACTAAAATTTTAGCTTCATCCGATATACACGGATAATGAAAAAAAACTAACATTAGTTGGCTGTTGAGGATTTAAAATCTGCAGAACGCAGTCATAAATTATGAAATCGTTTCAATAGTAAAAGGGACCTGATTTTCGTGAATTTTTACCATATCATAATGACTTAATAATCCACAACATACTAAAATTTCATCAAATTCCAACGGCTGGATTTAAAAATATCAGCAAAATTAAAACAGAGATTATAGGGTTCACAAAGTTGGATTACACTACACTCAAATCATGGAAATTTTTACCAAGAGCTTTGTTAAGCACAAATTACAAGTAAGAAAACAAAGTACCCACTTCACATATTTGCAGAAGAACATGATTTATATTCAAACCCCCAAAATTACATGAAGAACCCTGATTTCAAAATTCTTAAATCAAAGCATCTATACATGCAATTGGTATTCTTCACGAAATACCCCCAATGTCCTAAATCAATCAAAACACCAAAATCAATACTCAATTCTTCAAATCAGTGAAGAATATCATTATGTAAACATCAACTCAAACAAAAATCAAGGAAACATAATCCCCTACCTTTGCTTGCAAACCAACTCCATGATTAACAACACCGAATCAACGATCTTCCAAGCTTAACTTCTATGATTTCTCAAACAAAATATCTAGAGTTCCCCCTTGAATTTGGTCCATTGACCAAATTGCCCTTGACTGCTTTCTTGTGTGACATGTGTACACCATGCATATAGAGATATTAAGACACCCATGGTTAATATGAAGGCAACACTTGCTATTTAGAAAATTATCATCTTTAGTTAAGGCAAATGGGTGTTTTATGGATCGAGAGAAGGATGATAGTTATATTTGGGCAAAATTGTTAAAGACCCTACACATTAGATTTTTGGGAACTTCAAGTGTAAAACTAGACTCACCGGTTTAGTTAAACCTGAAAAAATATGTCCAGGGTATTACACATGCTCAAGTTCACACTGCCAGATTGACCTCCATCTAATATTCACGATATACTAGATACGAAACAGAGAGTAGTACTCAACTCCCTCCAATATTCAAAGATGGAAATTGTGGGTTTCACGTTATCTCGCAACAATTGGGACACCTAAGTGGAGCGGTTGAAGAGAATCTCACCCAATGCCAATACTGACTAGAAATACTTCACAAGGAGTAACTAGTGTTAAACAATGCTAAATTTAGGTTCTCTGGGTAGATATTGTGAGTAATCATTAGAGATATTAAGACACCCATGGTTAATATGAAGGCAACACTTGCTATTTAGAAAATTATCATCTTTAGTTAAGGCAACCCAAAATTGTTAAAGACCCTATCACATTAGAATGATGCAATTAGTTTGATATACTAGATGAGATATTCTGCTATTTAGAAAATTACAATAAGGCAAAAAATTGTTAAATTTAGGTTCTCGGTTAAACCGAAAAAAATATGGAGATATTAGGGTCACTCTACTAGGTATTGACCTTCATCATTGTTTATGGGTGAAAACTATTTCTCCGGTTTTGATAATTTGGGATGTGTGGATGAGAAATGAGTCTAAACCTTAAACAAATGCACTGCACGGGAGTGCTTGTAGATTCGAGAAATCAATTTGTGCAAGTCCGGCCTGAACCAAGAAATGGCCGTTCCAGACTTGTTTCGGTCACAAAGTGAAGGAGATGGGGTTGATCTTAGGGAGGGAAGCGAAGAAGGTGTTGAGAATGTGAAGGTGTTGGCTATGTATGACTTGTATCGTAAAGCCGAACCGGCTCGCAGGTGTAAGCTATCGTTCCGGTGTTTGAATACGATTGTATCAACACTTGCCTCTCGTTGTCTTGTCTTGTTTGAAAAATAGGATGGAGAACCTATTTATACAAGTCTTTTAGCCTAACCTCGTATCTCGTGGGAAGTGGAGAAAGTGGAGTGATGGAGTAGTGGAGTAATGTGTTAGTGTCACACGACTGTGCTTGCCCACTTCTCCCATCATCACTTAACCGTCCATGACTTCCCGACACGTTCTTGTGATGGCGCGTTGTGCGCCGCATGCCGTAAACCGCCGCACCAATACCCCAAGATGTATCCCCCAGTTTGTGACATGATTGATGTCTGGAATGTGTGGATCGTAGGACCCACACAAAGTAGCATGTAATGCTAAATTGAATAACTGCGTTATTCAGGAAGTCGATACTTGTGAAGTATCGTGTGTATTCTATGCAAGTACTGCATCGAGTATACTCAGCATGTATGAAGCATCGCTGTTTGAGCGTCTCAAAATAGCCTCATGTCCAATCTACTTCATGTGATGGTTTGGAAGTTGCGCAAGCAAATCCTCCTCGACCGACCACATGGTGTGGTAGAGTGACGGATGGTGATCACTATGACGCCGCACCGACCAATTAACTCCCGACTGTGGCTGTATAACCAAGCCGGTGAAGTTGAAAGGACGAGATGATCTTTGAGACACTCATCCGCGACCGTTAATGAAATTAGGTTTTAGAAGAGGTGCGCAAGCATCCTCTTCACACGGGTCGAATCCAAGCTTGGGATACGATTTTGGCTAGGCCGATCGTACATGTGTGTAGACGGCATGACGGCGTAGGCGCCCATACCCCATTATCTCACGAAAGTGTGATCTGGGCCACTCACCTCGTCCGTGAAGTTGAGTGGTCGAGATCGATTTACGTAAAACTAGTGCCGCAAAAGCCGCGCATCGTGCCAACTTCGGGCGCGCGTTCCAAGATGACCAATCTTGGTCGGTCTTGGCCGATCGGTCAGGCGTGTAGGTGGTAGGCTGGTGTTCACGCCTATACCTGATCGTCCCATGAAAACATGATCTAAGCCACTCAAATCGTCCTGGTGAAGTTGAGTGGTCTAGATTAGTTTGCAATCGGGAAGTGTGACCACGCTAGTTTGGGCGGACGATTTGGGATAACCATGCATGGTAAGCCTTGGCCGATCAGGTGAGGGGATAGATGGGTCCATAGTGGTCATGTTGGTATGACCGGATCTCGCTTAATCTAATCTTGGACCCTCCATTCGTGCCGGAGAAGATGGACGCTCGTGATGCTCAAAACCCTAATTTTGGGTTTCACGGCCGTGCGTCATGCTCTATTCGGGCATTTGAATCGGGATGACCAACCATGGTTGGTCCCGACCGATCGGTCGGGGGTATGTAGGCGGGCCCACGGTGATTGTGTTGACATGCTCGGTGGCCCTTTGAATCTACATCTACACCCTCCATCTATACCGCGAAGATGGATGGTTGAGACTATTTTGCGACACATGTAATGTGCCGCAAACCCTAATTTAGGGTTTTCCGTCCATACCGCTCCGGTTTGGACGTTTTGGCAAGCTATGCCAATCTTTGGGGGAGGCCGACCATGGGGCCCGCGTTGTTTCGGCAATGAATATTCCATACCGCTTGGGGTTATGGAATTGATCTGGGCCATCCAATCATGTTTGGTGAAGTTGGATGATCGTGATCATTTCCGATCGACTGGGACAATCCGGATGCTCAATCGGCTAGTATAACATACCGAGAGTTGCTCAATCGGGCTAGTATAACACACCGAGAGTTGCATCCCGGACGGGTATTTCGTACATGCTTTCATTATAATGCTTGAGATTCGTGTTGCTCTACCGAGAGCAACACTTAGTCGTCATGCCGCACCGATAATGAGTACATAAAATACAAGGTCTGGTTACGCATTAATTAATAATGTTGTAAATTCACACAGGTATATGGGATTGTTGCTACATGCTCCAACCTCGGATGAATTTCGTGTATTTAATTCACATAATGGGATTGTTGTCACATGCTCCATTCTAGGTGAATTAGTAAAGTGAAGAAGTATCCAACACTTATTAATGGCTTTATCTTTTACAAGATGTTAGCGCATAATTTTCTGGCTTTTACAATTTTAACCTTAAATGAAAATCCACCATCAACAATCATACATTTCGTTCTACCGGAAAAAACATATCTTTTCCTACATTCCCAAATTTAGAGTCTTAGGATAGATATTGTGAGCAATCATAGATGCGACGATGTATGTTTAGGTTCACACTGCTCCGTATTGACCTTCGTCATATTTCGATCTACCATATATGGGACAAAACATATCTTTTGGTACATTCCCAGATTTAGAGTCTGGAGATAGATCTGACGGGTAATCATAGGTGCTTAAGACACATAGCTAGGTTCCCAGTTCTCGGTATTGGCATTCAATATACATTATATGATCTTTCAGATATCGGACAAAGCCCTAATCATTTGCTAGATTTATAGTCCATGATAGATATTACGACTAATCATAAAAGCGACGAGGCATTTTCCGGTTCACACTGCTTCTGATTGACCTCCATCATACATTCTGATATACTCTAATAGATACGAGAACAATACAAATCTATTGGTACAACGTTAGATTTAGAATCTCGAGGTAGATACAAACCTAAAGGTGAAACCTAAATTAGAATATAAATTCAAACCTAAAGTTGAAATAGTGGACTTTCTTTGCTTCATTTCCTTTTTCCTTTTCTACCGCGTTGCACACTAACTCTCTGAAGTACAACTACATTGAACCTAGGTCTCCAAATCCGAACCCCAAAATAATTGGGAGAAAACTCACCAGAAAATATTGATCTACCTTCTATAATCCAAGCACTCGATATGAATTTATTCAGGTCTGTCATGAAATCACGAAATCACGAAAACTAGCAAAACCGCAACTAACAATTATGTCAACATCTAAGGTGAGATTCTTAGTTTATCATTGCTAGTTTTTGGGAAACTTTTTTGATTTCTGATATTTGGTTTTTGTGGTGTGATTCTTTTCTATTTCTGGTGTAGGTATTGGGTTCTTGTGAAGTTTATTTTACCATCCTGACCTAATTACCACCGACAATAACTCTAACAAAAGAGATCTGAGTTTTGAAGGTAATGAATCTTATGATTTAACTATTTGTTATTAGGACGATTACGCAAATTAAATCGATCCGGTTGTTTTAATTTTTCCCAAATGTAATTAATCTCTTCTCAAGTATGTCCGATTTCTTGAGAGTGTAACCATTGTAGCTTCTCTAAGGCTCTCCAAAGACCATCCGGAACAAAACAAAGAGCAGTGAAGCAGCCTTCTAGTGTTTCCGAGGCCCCCAAATTGTGTGGTTAAGTTCTTGACAATCTCTCGAAGACACTTAACAGTTCTTCCAAAATGTCAATGTTGATAAGGTAATGTTTGTGAGGATATTCAAAAAATCCCCTTGTGGGTTTTTAAGTACTATCAGTTTCATTACTATTTCAAGGTTTATGAATCTGCACCATCTATAATAATCACTTTCATTACTATTTCAAGTTTTTTAAGCATACATAACAGCCAACATGTACTCATCACCTTATTTCAAGTTTTTTTCACTTCACTCGCCTATTGGTTGTTGGTAACACATACTCACAAATGACAAACGAAAGTTCCAAACCGATTGTCAGAAAATCTTGATCCATCTGTTACTCCAAATCTCAAGATCTGAAATCGCTCAGCAAACCGGAGAAGATGGACGCTCGTGATGCTCAAAAACCATAATTTTGGGTTTCACTACTGCAAGGCCATGCTCTATTTGGGCGTATTTAATCGGGATGACCAACCATGGTTGGTCCTGACCGATCGGTCAGGTATGTAGGCGAGCCCACGGTGATTGTGTTGACATGCTCTGGGCCATTTGAATCTACATCTACACCCTCTATCTATACCTGCGAAGATGGATGGTTGAGACTGTTTTGCGACACATGTAATGTGCCGCAAACCCTAATTTAGGGTTTTCCGTCCATACGCCTTTGGTTTGGACGTTATGGCAAGCTATGCCAATCTTTTGGGAGGCCGACCATGCGCGGCCCGCGTTGGTTCTAAGAACGAATATTCCATACCGCTTGGGGGTTATGGAATTGATCCGGCCATCCAATCATGCCGGTGAAGTTGGATGATCGTGATCATTTCCCGACTGATACGGACAGTCCGGATGCTCAATCGAGCTAGTATAACACACCGAGAGTTGCAGCCTGTACGGGTATTTTGTACATGCTTTCATTATAATGCTTGGAGATTCGTGTTGCTCGCTTGAGAGCAACACTTTCGTCATGCCGCACCGATAATGAGTACAGAAATACAAGGCTAGTTACGCATTAATTAATGATGTCAGTAAATTCACAGTGGTATATGGGATTGTTGCTATATGCTCCAACCTCGGATGAATTTCGTGTATTTAATTCACGTGAATGGGATTGTTGTCACATGCTCCATTCTAGGTGAATTAGTAAAGTGAAGAAGTATCCGACACTTATTAATGGCTTTATCTTTTACAAGATGTTAGCGCATAATTTTCTGGCTTTTACAATTTTAACCTTAAATGAAAATCCACCATCAACATTAAGTCCCCTGCCTAGCACGTAATGGTTACACCATTGTGGGGTAGGCATGAGATGGTGACAGTTAAAGACAAAGCTTATGAGACAAAGTTAGATGTTACCAGGAGAGATGGGTCATCCTGTCCTGGAGCATGTCACGTTAAAGAGGCGTCCGTGCGAGTGTTCCCCTAGCATGATGTCGGTCTTGCCGCTTCGATGGATCTGTTATGCCTCGTTTCGCTCGTGGGGCTACTGCACCTGCTTGATCGAATGTGGGCTTGATGTGCCTGTTTTGGTTAATCGTGGGTCCGCTGCGTCTGCTTGATCAAACGTGGGACCCGATGTAAGCATGCTTGATTCGAACATGGGAAGATGTGAATGCTTCGATCAATTGCGGGACCACCGTGTACATTGTAGGATCAGAATATCGCAACACCAAAATTCTCGCGAAATTCATAAACGACACACTGCGAAGACATCGCAGGCTGGAAGTAAAAACGACGTAACGGATGACGACAGCCAAAACACGAGAAATATGTGAAGATGTAGCGAGATCGAGGAGTGTCGCGAGATTTAACATGTGTACACTTGCGAGAATGTCGCAAGCCAGATCCAAAAATAAAGGACAGCTTAGCTGTCATCCACTATGTAATGTCCTATATAAAGGGCCGAGTAGACTTGAGAGAGAGAGAGATCTTTTTCGAGTGTTGAGCAAGTCATTAAGAAAGAGAAAGTTTAGAGTGGTTTTAATTCTTTAGCTTATCTTCTTTTATCTTGTAACATTTTTTGGAGTTTGATTAATAAAAATTATAATTGTTCATCTTAAAAATGATTTGATTGTGTGGATTCTTATGAGGGGTGTAGTGTGGGATTTCCTGCAACTACATAATGGCGCTAGAAACATGGACGAGTGAAGATTTATATTGTGATTTGGAAGAATTTGAAGTAGTAGATAAAGAATTTCATATAATTTTCAACAATTCATTAAGATTAAGGAATGGCAAGAAGAAGACATACATCAAAACAACCAACGACTGTTAGAAGGAGTAGGAGACTTGCTGGAGAAGAAAGAAATGAAATGGGAGAATCTTCAAGAGCAAATACAAGAAACAATGGAGAAAATCGGGTTCAATCGCCAATTCAAAGATACACCAATACAAAATAGAACTGAGGATTATGACAGAGTGAGCGTACACACTTGGCGATCAGATTCTGTAGATGAAATAGGGGAAGAGCAGCAATTAGGAGGTAATGGACAAAAGGAGAGAGATCAAGAAATGATTGGAGGAATAATTCATGGAAACGAAGAGATTAAAGTGTTAGAGGCATTGAGACAAACAATACGCGAAGAAAGCCGGTTAGAAACAGAAGAACGTACAAATCTGACAAGGCAAAATCATGAGCTAAGGATGGAAAACATGAGATTACAGAACAGAAGGTCAAGGAGCACTACAAGATCAAGATCAGTAAGGGAAGAAGTAAGACGAAATATGCCTGTAGAAAATGCTAATGAAGAAATTCAAGAAGAAATACAAAATTCGGATGAGGAACGCCGCGAAAGAAGAGAAGTAAGGGAAGATCATTATATCCAACATGGTGAAACTCTCCAACATGGGCAAAATGATGGAAATCAGAGAGATAGACACCGCCGAGGCGAAATAATCAAGAGGAGAGAAAATCAGAAGAAGGAAGGAGAATATTACATGGGAGAGAAGTACAAAGAAATCACCGAGCAATTCAGATGAAATTGAAAGACATTATACTGAACAAGCGCATCTAGCTCATGAGAGGGAAAGACTAAGAGCGAAATGGAAGAACAAGAACTACAAGAGGCAATTCGCCAAAACAATCATGATAATCGAGAAAGGAGGCGTGAGCGTAATCGCAATAATGTTAATATCAATGAAGAATATGATAGAACACTAAGGAGAACTGAAAAGACGGCAAAGAGGAGAAAATGAGAGATATAATGGTGTGCGAATTCATGAAAGGAATGAAAGAGAAGATCGCAGAGAAAGACGAGAAGAAAATGATGATCAAGAGAATCAAAACGGATATGAACGCAGTAAGAAGAGAGGCGGAGTTAAAAAGGCCGGTGGAAGATAATTCTAGTATAAATGAACAAATTTTGAAAGAGCTAACGGAAATGACAGAATGTTAAATAATAAGAAAGAAGGAGGTAGGAGACAATTAGATGAAGCTATAGAAGAAGAAGCTGCGAAAACCCCATTCACACGGAAATACAATTAAAAAGAATACCCCCCAAAATGCAATTTGCCTACATTAACCAGCATTTTTGATGGATCAACTTGTGCAATACAACACATCAAAGCTTATTTGAGATGTATGTTACAATGGGAAAATCATGACGCTATATTGTGCAAATACTTTGCATCAGTCTTAACAGGAGAAGCTTTGAAATGGTTTGAAGGCCTGCCAAAAAATATTATAGCATCCTTCAATCATTTACAGGCTATATTTTTAGGGGCGTACATAAGTAACAATTTCTCGTGACCTGGCATTGAAGATGTATTTGGATTAAAGCAAAGGGTTGGTGAAAGTTTGAAACATTTGAGCGTAAAATGTTCCTTCAGGCGTTACACCTCTAGTCACCAGAGCCAGAGCTGTTGCCGCCATCCCCAACGTTTCTTCAAGTGTAACACCTCCAACCGTAACCAGAGCCGCTGCTACTCCACCATCAAGACGAGAGACCGGAGGAGCCAGAGGAAGCCGATTCCCCATTGCCATGGATGATTTGATGGAAAGACAGGAAGTTCGTAATTTTCTCAGACAATAAAGAATGACTGGGGACTTCTCGCGGCAAGGATGGCATCACACAAAAACTCGGATTTACGCCCTGAAGATTCAGTTTTGGTGAAAGACCCTAAAGCGAGTAAGTTTTGCCAGACAATGTTTACACAACCTATTGTTTTGGATTTATTGGAGGTGTACACATGCATCAATTCCGTATTGACATTGGAAATTGATAACCTAATCACCCCAAGATCTCATATCATATCATATATTCTCTTTTTCATGCAACATTCACGGTTTCACAATTTTTCTAGAATAATTGTACTACTCACATTCATAATTCGGATTCCAACATATCAATTGATCCAAGTACCATCGTTCCAAGAATAATAATACATTCCAAAAATAATCCAAAACTCTTATAAGAAGCAATCATCTATCAATCCAAAAAACCAGAAAATCTAAACCATGAAAGAGGCGTCTCTTGCCTTTCAAAAAAAAAAAAAACTAAGAAAATGAGGTTCAGAAAAATAAAAGCATTCAAGGGAAATTGTCCAACAACAACCCGTTCTTCTTGGAGAAAGCATCCTTCATGTTTTGAAGAGCGTCCTGCTTCAACTTCAACTCCTAGGATAACCTCTCAACTTCCGCCTCATGCTGGTGTGGATGGGGAAAAACGGTTCGCTGGTTTTTTAGGAAAGTGAAGAGTCGAGCGTGTCGTCGAGACTCCTCGAACCGAGCAAACTGCTTAACCTCACACATATGCACCGCTGCAAAGGGGGTGCTTAGATTCGAGAGATCAATTTATAGGACTCTGGTCTAAACCAAGGCAATGGCCGTTCCAGAGTCAATTCGGCTGCAAAGAGGGATATGGGTTGATCTGTAAGAGGGAAGCTGAGAATTATGTAGGATAAGTGATGATCAAGGATTGTGGGTGTGTTGAAGGTTTCTGCAATAATTGGTGAACCATTGAGTTTGAATAAGTTCTGATGGATTGATGAATTCTTGAGAGTAGTTACTCGAGAAATTCTGTGTAGACCAAAAACGTTGTCCCCAATCATGGATTCAGAAACTTATTTATATTGTCAGAGTTGTGAACACCTTGATCCTTGTAAGTGTGACGGTTTCATGAGTGGGAGAGTGGGCAAATGGAAGATCGTGGTAAAGTCAGTTCCATGTCGTGTGGAGACTTGACGGATTGTGCACCCACTACTTTGCTAACTCCTTCAACCGTTGACATAACTTACGCACATTTCTCGTCGTGGATGAATCCACGTGCTGTAGGCCGCCAGACCAAAACCCTAGTTGTTATCCCCCAATTTGACGTGATTGATGTCTCACGAATCGTGGAGTTTGCATGACAGATGTGTATTTAGTTTGTCAGTTGTTGACTATTAGACAATGAGTCTAGGTTTTGTTGAATCGAGCATGTTTGGCAAATGCTCAGCGATTCATGAATGTTAATGTTGTTTGTCTGAGCAAATATTATAAATTCAACGAGTTGTTGAATATTGATGAGTTACTGAATATATGTGGATTATTCGAGCAACTGAGCAAGTATTGCTCGATTCGACGAAATACTGATAAATTACTGAATATTGATAGTTGGGTCAATATTCGAGCAACAAGTATTGCTCAATTCGACGAATCACTGAATATTGGGAGCTTGACGTGCAATTGAACAAGTATTGCTCAATTTGAAAAAAAACTGATAATTGATAACTTGACGTGCAATTGAGCAGTATTTCTCAATTCGACAAATTACTGATAAATTACTTAAATATTGATAGCTGGATCAATATTTGAGTAACTGAGCAAGTATTGCTCAATTCGACGAATTATTTATGGGTGACGGGACCCAACTAAAATATTGGTAGATTACCGAATATTATATAATTAATCTGCATGGATTAACATAAGTTTATTTGGTGTTTGAACTTGCTCAGAATAATGATTTGTTGAGTTTGTTCGAAAACCCTAATTTTTGACGAATTGCTCATTAGTCGACGAATTGCTGAAAATAGTTCATGAGCAAAGGAGAGACCAACCACATGAGACCATGGACGTCCATGTGATGCCCAATCGCTCGAGTAAGCGTGCACCAGGGTTCTCAGTTAGAGAGTTGGTGAAGGAATGATGATTAAATGCCGGTTTCATCATTTATTGAATTACTCCCCGGGTTCAACATTAGGCAAAAACCTAAGTATGAAAGATGGGGACTGACCAAGAGAGCATGGCCGGCTCTTGGTGGTCACGGGACTAGATGTTATCCGTTTGAGCAATCCCCAGGTTGGTTGGAGAAAGTTTGGGCCCAATATGAGCGATTGCGCAAATTAGGTCAAAAGTGTGAAAACGTGCGAGACCGGCTTGTGAAAGCCCTAGAAATGACCCTGGTCGGTCATTAAGGCATGCACGTGTTGCCGTGGTGTCCATGTCTCCGTACTGAGAGTTTCAGTATTTTCTGATGTGCGTTCGAGTAACATTGTGAATTTTCAGAAGAGTTTCATCTTTACTGAAATTCTTGATTTTTGTTGGAATGAGCATGTATGCTCAATTGATCAATATTTTATAAATATTAAAATAAGAATATTTTAACATTTAAAATTGTCGTGAGAGGCTAGCGGTTACGTGACCATGTTGGCTCTTGAATTTTCATGATTTGAGCAAAATTTGAGAAATTATGAAGAAATCATGATTTTTGCTCAAACCAAGGAGTTTCAAGAATTCGAGGAAAATAATAATTATAAAAGACTAGGGATTGTAGGGTGTGGGACCGGCCATGGCTAGGGCATGGCCGGCCGGCCATGTTTCCCGGTCCTGCACTCCTTTCCCTATTTTATAATATTATTTTTCATGAATCCGTGATGTTATGAAGAATCCATGAGTTTTGTTGAAACAGGGGAGTTTCATGAGTTTAGGGAATAATAATTATAAAAAGCTAGGGATTGTGAGGTATGGGACCGGCCACGCTTAGGCATGGCCGGGCCAGCTATGTTGCTCCTGGTCCCGCACACCTTTCCCTATTTTATAATATTATTTCATGAATCCATGAAGTTATGGAGAATCCATGAATTTTGTTGAAACCAAGGAGTTTCATGAAATTGGGGAATGATTATTATAATAGGCTAAGGATTTTAAGGTGTGGGACCGACCACGGCTAAGGCATGGCTGACCGGACATGTTGTCCGGTCCCGCACACCTTTCCATATTTTATAATATTATTATTTTTCATGAATCCGTGAAGTTATGGAGAATTCATGAATTTTGTAAAAACAAGGAAAGTTGCTAAAATCAAGGAGTTTTTTCATGAGTTCATGAAATAACAAAATAGGGCAAAATAATGAGAGAAGCATGGGACCGGAGACGGCTAGGGCATGGCCGGCCGGCCGGTGGGCCCGGCCCCTGGGCGCTCCTTATTATTTTATTAATATTTGTTGTTTTCTCCTGTTTTGCGTAGGATTCCTCATCTGTCCATATTTTTGGATGCTCGTTTGTGCATCCGGGTGCTTAGTCGTGCATCATTGTCGAGTACACTTACACCATTTTTGTGGGGCTTATTCAGTGATGATCCAGATGCCCGGTTGTTGAGTATTTATTGCTAATCCATGAAATTCAGTGTAGAATAATTCATGGAATTGAACAATAAAAATGAGTAGTTATTTATTATCAATTCATAGGATCAGCTATGGATTCAACCATGAATTCAGAATAATAAAATAGGCATTACCATTCCATGGGATCATGGATTCGGCCATAGAATCGGAGTAATAGAATTATCTTTTACCATTCCATGAGATTAGCAGTGAATTCGATCATGAAATCGGAGTAATGAGATAATATAAATTATTATTGCCATTCCATGAGATCAAGTCCTAGATTCGATCATGGAATCGGAACAATTGTTGTTTCCATTCCATGGGATCAAGTCGTGGATTCGACCATGGAATAGGAGCAATTGTTGTTGCCATTCCATGGGATCAGGCCGTGGATTCGACCATGGAATAGGAGCAATTGTTATTTCCATTCCATGGTATCCGGCCGTGGATTCGACCATGGAATAGAGCAATTTTTATTGCCATTCCATGGGATCGGCCGTGGATTCGACCATGGAATAGGAGCAATAATAGATTATTCTGGGAATTCAGTGGTGAATGTCACGGCAGAATTAATCTATGTGCATATTCAAGAGACGGCTAATCCTGAGGGTGCTCTCCGACACTACGAAGAACACCCGAGTCTGTACATGGTAGCTCTACATAGTTAGGATCAGTGAGTGTCACTGTCCTGAAGGCGTTGTTGCTCTCAATCTTACGGAGAACCGCACAATTATTTTTCTATGTAGAGGGGAGTTGCTCTCATGTAGTCAGGGAACAGTGAGTATCACCGACGTCCTGAAGGCGTTAAGCCCTCTCAACAAACAATTATGTAGGAGGACCGCCTAATTCTATTATTCTACATGGAGGGAACAATGAAATGCGTGGATCGAATGCTCAGCTAGTGGAGGATTTTCGAAAGACATATTCATCATGGCTTCGTAAAATATGAATCGTCACATGCCTGAAGTCGTATCGTAAACAAAGATATCATAATTTTACGGATTTGACCTTTGTTGAAAATCCACCATCAACATTAAATCCCCTGCTTAGTGAGGGACAGTCATGTTCCGCAGTAAGCATTAGATGGTGATTTTCAGTCGACGAGATCGTGGTTGAACTCAATCTACAAAGGTAGTTTCAGAATCCTCGATTTGCTCCAATGGTGTCATGTACGAGCAAATGTTTGGGTGAAGACTCTGATAGTGTGATAGAGTGCTATTTTGCGAGCATGAAGAGGTGAAGTGCTGCTGATTTGGTCAGTTAAAAGCCTAGTTTTGGTCAATTTAGGATTTTCGGGCCCGAGCCCAAAAAAGGAAACCCGTGTTTTATTAGGTTTTGGAAATAAAATTAATATAAAAGGGTGAATCCCTAACAATTCATCATTATTTTTGGACCGACCAGGCTTCTTCATCTCTTCACCACCTTCACGCGAGCAGCAGCAGGAGAGGAAGAAAATTCGTCGGAGCTCACCCGTTGCCGATCACCGTCCGGCGGAATTCCGGCCGACGCCGACCAGGTAAGTCCGTGATTTTTTTTTTCTGTGTGTTTTATGATTCATGAGTTGTTCACAAAACAAAAATCCCATAGTTGCAAGCATGCATAGTATTTATGAAGAATTTGTTTTTAGAAACGTATGAATGCCCGTTAGTTTAGGAAACGAATAAAAAATCCTCAATATGGAAAAGATACATAAAATTTTGTATGGATATGGTATAGTTGCAGTAGTAAAAGTTTTGTTTTAATGGTTTCATGAAAACCCAAGTTTGTTTTTGAAGCATGAACTTTGCAAATACTTTTAGAAACGTATTTGTTCGTAGTAAAAGTAATAAATAATAATCCTTAGGGTTAAAGGAAATTTTGAAAAGACCCGGAGTTCATGATAAAGTTTATTTGTAAATTTTCAAAATTTTGTTTGGAACAAGTGGACTTTTACAAAAAATAGAAAAGACCCTGGTTTCGTGATGGATGCTTGATTGAGCAAAAAAAAAGTTTTTTTTTTTTTTTTTTTTTACGTGAGTTATTAACTCACGAGAATTTTTTTTTTTTTTTTTTTTAAAAAAAAAAAAAGGTGCGTGACTTATTCACGCTTTATTAAATATAAATCAAGTTTTGATTTATGAAAAATTGTTGAAACCAAATAGTTGATGAATTCGTAGTGTATGCGCAAGTTTGGTGATTTTATAGTGTATGTATACGTAAAAATCAGCGAATATTCACATGGAAGGTTGTGTGAATTATTCATAGTTTCATGAAAAGTCAGTATGTTTTATGCTCGACTTTGCAGGTTTGAAAGAACGAGCAAGTTTTGGGGTTTTACGTTGTTATCACTAAGTTCGTGAAATCGTAAATAGGTAAGAGTTCAGGATTACCATTTTTGCAGACACTAATTGTGAGCATCGTAATTGTTTGATTGCTTTAATTCCATTGTACTGATGAAATTCACGTGGAATGTTGCAGCTATATGGCAGAGATGACTCGATTCCGTAATGATGCTGAAAGCGACGTTTCCAGAGAAGACACTTCTAGAGATGGTGACTGCTCCATGGATGACGATTCTGGAACTTCTCAGGGGAATGAGGAAATTCCCAAACCTAAGAACATTCCAAACTTCAAGATAGATTCTTTGAATATTTGTGTAGGCCTGAAAACGTCCTTTAGGTTCTTCGTTTCGGTTGCTCATAAATCCAGGACTACTGCTCAGAATAAGTTGGTGTCTCCTCCAGCAATAATTCGGTTCTGTTTGGAAAGGAAACATTATTCAGCTTCTCATGTGGAACTCAAACTTTCTCGGAAGCCGTTGACGTATTTTTTCCGGATGGGCAAGGCATATGTTAGCTACGACCGTGTGAGGACTTTCTTTGGATAGTGCGCAGTGACGCGAGCCATTCAAGCTGCTGGAGATTTGATCATTAATCATTATATACCAGGTATCGTGGCTTTGCTTGCTCGTTGGTGTATTCCTACTCACACCTTCATATGCAGATGGGGAGAGTTCACGATTACTTTAGAAGATGTAATCGCTTTGTTGCATCTTCCAAATCGTCGGAAATTTCCCTGGAGAACTCTCAACAGAGGAGAAACTGATATCTTGTACTTTGGAAGCTAAAATGCATGAATTCAACGAGTCTCCAAAATTTTGCTATGCTCAATGGTTGAGATACTGGTGGCCGAGAGACGGAATTCCCGAATAACCTGTTGATAGTACTCTATCCATTGCTGCTTTCTTGTGCTTATGGCTTTCCAGAGATGTTCTTGAGGACAACGGACATTTGTTGAAGCCGTTGGTGATACCCTTTGCCATCGGGATGGCCAAAGGTGAGAAACTTCCAATTGGTAGCTTGTTTTTAGGTTCACTATTTGCCAACTTGGACTCTTTGGTTATTGACTCCAGTATCTCTAACGGTTTCATGAAAATTGAGACATATGCTAATACCATGTTCCTCCAAGCTTTGATGTGGGAGCATCTTGAAAATTATGCTCGATCCCCGTAGTGTCTTGCAAGGGCCTAATGTTGACACTCGCCATGATTTTCTCGAGAAAGACAATGCCAGGATCATGAGGTGGTCTACAAAGCAGCCGCAATACAAGATATGCATTATTGATATTCTGGATATTGAATCTGATTTCAATTTTTGCCCTTAGGTGTCGGTCCCTGATCTCTTCTCACAATTGATCACCTTCAACACTGCTGAAAAAAATATCACATTGAAGACTGGTGCTGATTTGAATTATGGAGAGAGATCATTTATATTAAGTTGCACTCCTGGCCACCTAGTATCAGTAATGCATGGAGAATTCAGAGTAGAGGAATACAATATTGACAGGCATCTCGGCAAATGGTCGTCGATCAATGTATCCCAGTCACCGAATGAACAAACCATCGTTGAGTATTTGAAGGCTAACTGGACTGCACTCACATGGAGGGGAATGAGTATTTATCCCCATGCTCTGATCGTGCTAGTTTCGTGACTCCGAGTTACATAGACTTCTGGCGTCAGCAACTTGAGCGTTTGTATGCTTTCGTGATGGATGTTAAGTGCCCAGTGCAAGATTTTCCTTCTCTTGACTCCATTAATGCTCGACCAAGACTAAAGTACCTTTCTCGTGGTGACAAGAGGAAAACATCTCCGGAATGTGCACAGGTAGGCCTCTTTTCTTCACGATTGGTGAGAGTAAGATAAATGTATTTTTAATCATTCGTTGATTTTGTGTAGGATGGCCGTGCTGTGAGGCCTCGAATCTGTGTAAACTTCTTAGACCTTCAAGAAAGTCCCCAGGGTGGAGAATGAAGGAGTAAAACAGCTCATAGAATGATACCGAATAAAGTGCAGTCCCCTGCCGCTTCTTTGGTGAGTTGTTAGCATCCCTCTTATCATTGCGGATTTCTTGTCCATATAATCAGGATCTTAGAAAATTATTACTAATTTGTTCCAGAATTTTGCTCCATCGGTTATTGACGGTCTTCATCTTTCCTCTATACGAACAACTCAGGAATCCAGCGTTGATGGAGAGGTTGATGTGAGTATCCTTTCGTGTAAGTGATTTCAGCATATCTTTAAATGAAATAATGATGATTATTATTGTTAGATCCAGGAGGAAATTGTTGTGGAAAGCCAACACGGTCATGCTATTCATTCGTCTTTGAATAGTAGTGAGAAAGATAATCCTCAAGAATGGCGACTGAATGGAAATAATGGTGCTCCCAATGTTGATGCTGACCCTGTTAACCCTTCGAATGAGTTGGAGACTCCTCAAGTAAGTATCCAATTTGTGTAATCTTCATAGAAGTGTAGGATTGCTGATTTGTGAATGGATGAATGAGAATCCCAATGAATATACAAGAAATTTTGCCGAAATACGTCATCGAAAAATCCAGGACCCTAGTGTTTTAGTAAAAATCTTTGTAGAATCTTCATTCAAGTCGGATTTTCGCGATCTGCATATGTATCTTCAAGCCCGGAAAATTTCCAAGCTTTTTCATAGAAGATTTTTGAATTTTGAGCATGTTAGGGTCCTGAAAAAGTCGAAACAGTAAACTTCCAGGAGACTTTCAGAACTTTTTCAGATTGCATGTTGCTCAATGTTTCGGCCACATCTCCTTGCTCGTTTCTTAAATTGCTTTAAATTTTTGATATGTTGTAGATGACATACATAGGAAGAGAATGGTATACGACTCAACCTTAGATTCCTTACCAATTGCTCTTAGTTCGTCGTCTTATACAGAGTAGTATAAAATTGTCCTGACGGACTTATTGAAAAGCGTGTCTTATGACTTTTATGCTATTTGCTCATGTCTTGGACGCATAGTAGAGAACTTAGATAATGTTATTTCACTTACATGCTGGACTTTATGATTACGTTGAGTTCCCATACTTGGACCGCTCTAATCCCGTGTAATTTTCTTATTAGGTGCCAAATGCCGAAGCTGAGAATGATGAGACCAATAATGATGATTCGAGTAATCCTGGCGCTGTTGATAGTGAGACAACCATCTCTGCACTTCAAGGCCATGAGATGTTTGTTGATGATATTGTTGAGGCGATTGAAACACCAACGGTGATTTCTCCAGAAAATGAAGAATATGTGAGAGCAGATGATATTGTCCTGCAGGAAGCCGCGCCTATGATTGTTGAAGTTGTTCCCGAGATTGAGAACCGTATAATAGTGCATGAATACTCTACTGCAGGGATTGTTTGTGAGCCTCCATTTGGTGCTTCACTCCCATATCATGTATTTATTGGTGGATTCGGCGTCCCACAGTGGTATGCCAACATGTATGAGAAGTTGTGGAAGATGTACGGCAATATCGTCGTTACAAGAGATTCTGAACGTAGCTACTTCTTGACCATGCAATTAGGAAACATATTACATGTCATAGATGATATCCGTACCAGGCCCGTAAGAAGTATTGTTATTCCGGAGATGTACTCTTTGATTGAGAGTACAACTTGGAGAATTCCGAGAGACTTGGCTTTAATCAAGTGGCTTCGTCAAGATCAACACCATCAAGGATGCAGTAGTGAAGAATATACCTTTTAACAGTGATGCTGTGGTGGAGAAAATGGCTAAGATTGCTGAGTTGACTCAAAAGCTGGAGTTGGAGAAAGCGGCTTTGCAAGTCTTGGAGGATGCTGAGAAGCAGAAATCGTACTTCGATGGCTTTCTTTAGTTTTCTTTCCATAATCTCTTGAACTTTGAACTTCTGAGAGATGTGATATTTTGGTTTTGAAATTATGAGTGACTGAGGATTTTCTTTAGGATTTTGGGTTTTGATAGAGATTTTTCTTAAAATAAAGAACCTTGATAAATTGTTGAATTTCAAATACCGGATGCAAGTATTGCAAACGTTTTGAAGGAATTGAAAATACAGGTAAAAGAAAATCCTAAGATGCAAACGTCAGGTGTTTTGAGTGTTTGTCTTGGACATAGAACACCCAATGTTGAATGCTTCATGCGTCGAAAATCTTGAGCCAATTTTCATGAATCACTGGTATAGTCGTCTTGCCCTTGATGTCGGCCAATTTGTAGTATCCTCCAGCAACTGACTTAGCAATCATAAAAGGTCCTTCCAAAGTTAGAACTATTTGTGGAATGTAAATTGCGTCGGTTGCCTTAAGAACCAAATCTCCTTCATGAAATTTGTTAGGCTTGGTTGCCCGTGCCTTGAATATCTTCTCGCTGGTTTGGAATTCCTCGTGGATTCCACGTTGGTGGAGCTTTCCAGTGCGGACACGTGGACACTCGTGCAAAGGAGAGTATTTAGGATATTGATTGTGAAACTTAGTCATTATCCTATCAATGACCGCGTTAGTGAGATGATAGACTTGGAGAGGTTCTGCGTCTAACCATTTAGTGAAGTATTGCTGAGGTGAGGATAACCACTCATAACGTTTGGTGACAGCCGAGTCACGAGCATGATCAAGTCCCTTGACCAGAGTTGCATATTTGAAAGTTGGTAATATAGATGCATGAGTGGGAATGAGACTTGCCTGAGTGCGGAACCTTTTGACAAATTTATGTGCGCTCTCTTCAGGTTTTTGTGTGAGTTACATAAAGGATTCGACTTTTCCCAAATGCTTAAATGGTGGAGTGTCTTCCATTTCTTCTAAATCGGAGATTTCCTCGAGTCTGAGCTTTCCTCGACAGAGGATTGTTCAATTGAAGATGTTGTAGTGACCTTTACATCATGAATCCATGCTCGCCCAAGAAACATGTCGTATCCTGGATCTTCTCGGATTATGAAAAACTTGGTTTCAGTCCAAGTTAAATCAACTTTCACTTTGAGAATAATGTAACCGTAAGCATCCCCGGAGACTCCTTCGTGGTCTCGGCGAGGAAGGGGCGTGAGTTGCTTCTTATCGAGTTATGCCCAGCCCCGAGGGTTTTCAAGGGAATGTGTTAACAAAGAAGTGCCAACATCGACCAACGCTCGCTTGAATTCATTTCCTTTGAGGTGAACTCAGTAGTGAGAAGTCCCAGGTCGTGCATCTCCTTGTCTGTTATTGGCGGTTCAGATAGTGTTTCCTGAATTGTTAGTCGTTTGCCTGACACGATATGGTTCAGTACAACAAACATATCATCTCTTTGGGCCTTTGACAAGTACTAAGCTCGAGACATGCTCAATTAAGGATTGAAGCGCCTCCTTGACCGGCTGCTCGGAGGGTGCGAATGTTCAAATTGGGAGAGGATTTCTGTGCACTCCTTCAGTTCTCAATTCTCCTGAGTCAGCCTTTTCTTTGAATATACTCTTCAGGATTCTGCAATCACTTGTCGGATGACTGACATACCTATGGAAATGGCAGTAGCATGCATTTTCCATTTGTTCCTCGCTTCGGTTCCTTTTTGACAGGAGGCAATTTGATCGCACCGTCTTGGATCAAAACCTCCAACAGTTCGATCACTTCTTCAATAGAAAAGGGGAAGTCAGGTGCATCTTGATCATTATGTTGATGTTGAGTAGGCGATTGTGCATTCCTGACTTGACCATCTTTCTTTGGCGCTTTTGAGGGATTGGACGCCGGAGGAGCATTCTTATGTGGTTGTGCTTGACTTTTCTTTTGCTCCTTCAAAGAACATTCATGGAAGTTTCGACATCAGATCGCTTGTTGATTAGACGTTAGGCATTGTTACTCCGAGTGTCTTTCGATTCCTCTACTTTGTGAGTTTCGTTCTTTCTAGCAAGGGAGAGCGGTAGTTGCTTGTGATCGCTTGGCCGCTTCATGAAGTTCGAGAAGGTCCGAAAACGAAGATTTTCCAAAGAAAGCTCAGACTCGGGATCATCCCATTGATGCACAAATCTACCGGTTGTTGTTCGGTGACATTTGGGTCGTAACAATCCGTGAGCTCCCGGATTCTGAACCTATTTACGTAGTCGTTTGGATGTTCATTATTCTTCTGAGACATCCTTCCCAAGTCGGAGAGATTAACTTGCTCGGATACAAAGAAGTATTTCGTAGAAAGAATTAATCATTTCTCCCCAATTGGCTATGCTCCCTGCTGCGATGTTGTTGTACCAAGTGTAGGCTCGGCCGGTCAGAGACTTTGAGAATTCCTTCAAACGCACAACATGGTCATGTTCATGCTCTCCCAATGCTTCCGTAAATCGAGAGACGTGTTCTCGAGCATTCTCCGTTCCGTTGTAGAGTGTGATAGCCCTTTGGAAGAGGGATTCTTTGTGTAGCTGCAGGATATGGAGGCTGATGACGATGGACTGATGGTGCATGGCCCTTTCCCGGCTCTCCATAAAACGTTCCATATCTTCACGAGTGATGAAAGTAGCGGTTCGGGTTGCAGCTTTGCGGGTTTCATCATCGTCAGGGACTGGAATAACTTCGGGATTTATAGTTGGAGATGTTCCCTTGTCTTTTCCCTTCTCCTGAGTTTTGTCTGACATCTTGTCAGTGAGAGTTTTTAGGTAGTTACATAGCTCCTTCTGAGTGGTTTCCATGTCAGTCTGATTTTTGGCAAGAACTTCCTGGACCTTCATGAGATCAGCAATGGTAGGCGGGTTTTCTCTGATTTCTTCGGGATGCCTGCCGAAGAGCGGATTGTTTCCAATGTTGGTTTGCGGAGGAGTGGTATCACCAGCACCAATGTTGGAATCAGGAGTAGTTTCTGGAGTACCACCATTGTTGCTAGTGCTAGCATTGTTTGCGTTGGGATTGGTGACTGAACTTGACCTAAGATCAACCATTTTGTGAGAATGAGAGATTGCAACCGAGAGATTAATCTCCCACTGTGGTCGCCAATCTGTGGATGGGGAAAACGGTTCGCTGGTTTTTTAGTAAAGTGAAGAGTCGAGCGTGTCATCGAGACTCCTCGAACCGAGCAAACTGCTTAACCTCACACAGATGCACCGCTGCAAAGGGGGTGCTTAGATTCGAGAGATCAATCTGTAGGACTCCGGCCTAAACCAAGGCAATGGCCGTTCCAGAGTCAATTCGGCTGCAAAGAGGGATATGGGTTGATCTGTATGATGGAAGCTGAGAATTGCATGGGATCGGTGATGATCAAGGATTGTGGGTGTGTTGAAGGTTTCTACAATTATTGGTGAACCGTTGAGTTTGAATAAGTTCTGATGGATTGATGAATTCTTGAGAGTAGTTACTCGAGAAATTCTGTGTAGACCAAAAACGTTGTCCCCAATCATGGATTCAGAAACTTATTTATATTGTCAGAGTTGTGAACACCTTGATCCCTGTAAGTGTGATGTTTTCATGAGTGGGAGAGTGGGCAAATGGAAGATCGTGGTAAATTCAGTTCCACGTCGTGTGGAGACTTGACGGATCGTGCACCCACTACTTTGCTAACTCCTTCAACCGTTGACATAACTTACACACATTTCTCGTCGTGGATGAATCCACGTGTTGTAGGCCGCCAGACCAAAACCCTAGTTGTTATCCCCCAATTTGACGTGATAGATGTCTCACGAATCGTGGAGTTTGCATGACAGATGTGTATTTAGTTTGTCAGTTGTTGACTATTAGAAAATGAGTCTAGGTTTTGTTGAATGGAGCATGTTTGGCAAATGCTCAGCGATTCATGAATGTTAATGTTGTTTGTCAGAGCAAATATTATAAATTCAACGAGTTGTTGAATATTGATGAGTTATTGAATATATGTGGATTATTCGAGCAACTGAGCAAGTATTGCTCGATTCGACGAAATACTGATAAATTATCAATATTGATAGTTGGGTCAATATTCGAGCAACAAGTATTGCTCAATTCGACGAATCACTGAATATTGGGAGCTTGACGTGCAATTGAACAAGTATTGCTCAATTCGACAAATTGCTGATAAAATAAATTGATAACTTGTCGTGCAATTGAGCAAGTATTGCTCAATTCGACAAATTATCGATAAATTACTTAAATATTGATACCGGATCAATATTTGAGTAACTGAGCAAGTATTGCTCAATTCGACGAATTATTTATGGGTGACGGGACCCAACTAAAATATTGGTAGATTACCGAATATTATATAATTAATCCGCGTGGATTAACATAAGTTTATTTGGTGTTTGAACTTGCTCAGAATAATGATTTGTTGAGCGTTTGTTCGAAAACCCTAATTTTTGACGAATTGCTCATTAGTCGACGAATTGCTGAAAATAGGTCATGAGCAAAGGCGGGACCGACCACATGAGACCATGGACGTCCATGTGATGCCCAATCACTCGAGTGAGTGTGCACCAGGGTTCTCAGTTAGAGAGTTGGTGAAGGAATGATGATTAAATGCCGGTTTCATCATTTATTAAATTACTCCTGGGTTCAACATTAGGCAAAAACCTAAGTATGAAAGATGGGGGATCGAACAAGAGAGCATGGGGCCGGCTCTTGGTGGTCACGGGACTAGATGTTGTCCGTTTGAGAAATCCCCATGTTGGTTGGAGAAAGTTTGGGCCCAATATGAGCGATTGCGCAAATTAGGTCAAAAGTATGAAAACGTGCGGGACCGGCTTGTGCAAGCCCTAGGAATGACCCTGGTCGGTCATTAAGGCATGCACGTGTTGTTGTGGTGTCCCTGTCTCCGTACTGAGAGTTTTAGTATTTTCTGATGTGCGTTCGAGCAACATTGTGAATTTTCAGAAGAGTTTCATCTTTACCCAAATTTTTGATTTTTGTTGGAATGAGCATGTATGCTCAATTGATTAATATATTATAAATATTAAAATAAGAATATTTTAACATTTAAAATTATCGTGAGAGGCTAATGGTCACGTGACCATGTTGGTCTTGAATTTTCATGATTTGAGCAAAATTTGAGAAATTATGAAGAAATCATGATTTTTGCTCAAACCAAGGAGTTTCATGAATTCGAGGAAAATAATAATTATAACAGAGACTAGGGATTGCGGGGTGTGGGACCGGCCATGGCTAGGGCATGGCCGGCCGGCCATGTTGCCCGGTCCCGCACTCCTTTCCCTATTTTATAATATTATTTTCATGAATCCGTGATGTTATGAAGAATCCATGAGTTTTGTTGAAACGGAGGAGTTTCATGAGTTTAGGGAATAATAATTATAAAAAGCTAGGGATTGTGAGGTGTGGGACCGGACACAGCATGGGCATGGCCGGCCGACTATGTTGCCCGATCCCGCACACCTTTCCCTATTTTATAATATTATTTCATGAATCCATGAAGTTATGGAGAATCCATGAATTTTGTTGAAACCAAGGAGTTTCATGAAATTGGGGAATGATTATTATAATAGGCTAAGGATTGTAAGGTGTGGGACCGACCACGGCTAAGGCATGGCTGACCGGCCATGTTGTCCGGTCCCGCACACCTTTCCTTATTTTATAATATTATTATTTTTCATGAATCCGTGAAGTTATGGAGAATTCATGAATTTTGTAAAAACAAGGAAAGTTGCTAAAATCAAGGAGTTTTTTCATGATTTCATGAAATAACAAAATAGGGCAAAATAATGAGAGAAGCATGGGACCGGCCACGTCTAGGGCATGGCCGGCCGGTGGGCCCGGCCCCCGGGCGCTCCTTATTATTTTATTAATATTTGTTGTTTTCTCCTGTTTTGCGTAGGATTCTCATCTGGTCCATATTTTTGGATGCTCGTTTGTGCATCCGGTGCTCGACGTGCATCATTATCGAGTACACTTACACCATTTTTGTGGGGTTTACTCGGTGATGATCCATATGCCCTGGCCGTTGAGTATTTATTGCTAATCCATGAAATTCGGTGTAGAATAATTCATGGAATTGAACAATAAAAATGAGTAGTTATTTATTATCAATTCATAGGATCAGCTGTGGATTCGACCATGAATTCGGAATAATAAAATAGGCATTACCATTCCATGGGATCATGGATTCGACCATAGAATCGGAGTAATAGATTATCTTTTACCATTCCATGAGATTAGCATTGAATTCGATCGTGAAATCGGAGTAATGAGATAATATAAATTGTTATTGCCATTCTATGAGATCAAGTCGTAGATTCGATCATGGAATCAGAATAATTATTGTTGCCATTCCATGGGATCAGGCCGTGGATTCGACCATGGAATAAGAGCAATTGTTGTTGTCATTCCATGGGATCAGGCCGTGGATTCGACCATGGAATATGAGCAATTGTTATTGCCATTCCATGGGATCAGGCCGTGGATTCGACCGTGGAATATGAGCAATTGTTATTGCCATTCCATGGGATCAGGCCGTGGATTTGACCATGGAATAGGAGCAATAATAGATGATTCTGGGAATTCAGTGGTGAATGTCACGGCAGAATTAATCTATGTGCATAGTCAGGAGACGGCTAATCCTGAGGGTGCTCTCCGACACTACGGAGAACACCCGAGTCTATACATAGTAGCTCTACATAGTTAGGATCAGTGAGTGTCACTATCCTGAAGGCGTTGTTGCTCTCAATCTTACGGAGAACCGCCCAATCGTTCTTCTATGTAGAGGGGAGTTGCTCTCATGTAGTCAGGGAACAATGAGTATCACCGACGTCCTGAAGGCGTTAAGCCCTCTCAACAAACAATTATGTAGAGGACCGCCCAATTCTATTATTCTACATAGAGGCACAATGAAATGCCGAGGATCGAACGCTCGGCTAGTGGAGGATTTTCGAAAGACATATTCATCATGGCTTCGTAAAATATGAATCGTCACATGCCCGGTCGCATCAAACATGCAAGATCATGATTTTACTGGATTTGACCTTTGTTGAAAATCCACCATCAACAGCTGGTTAATAAAATTCGCGGAAGGGACTTCATCCATTTCAGTTTGCAGCTTTTGGATTTTGGAAAATCCTTCACAGAACTAGGAAGCGTTAAACTCGAAGTTCACACACATATCCCGATGGAATTCCCAGCTTTTGATTACATCTCCAGAAACAGTGTGTCCAGTCACGCCGCACATGTCATGGATTGAAGATAAGGTTTCCTCCACCCGCTTAACCAATGCAAACCGACTATCAACCTTCATGGTCGTGGAAATGTGCCCATACCTTCTCCATATCTTGGTATATAGCTCCGCATACTTCGCTGGCACACTGAATCCTCCAATCAACACGTGACCCTCAAAAGGAGCCTCAAATGGAGGATCGAAAACGACACCATTTTTGGATGTGCGACTAGCAAAGATTCTTTGGAAACAATCACGCCCGTCGCCACGACGACAGCGTTTTCGCCATTGAAGACATAGCAACATCTTCATGATGATCAACCTCCATCTCCAGATTACCAGCGGGTATGGTTTCCATGATTGGAGACACTATTACATCTTCATTGTTGTGGATCTCCATCTCAGAGTTTGATAGGTGTGATAAACACCTAGATTTACATCAATGTTTATGCTTTCTTTGCGAGTTTTCATGCGAATTATGTATTATTACGTTTGTTTTGAATCTTACAGGTGTTTTGGAGTCATATGGCAGAAAAGAGGAGAAATATGAGCTAAAGGCTTTACTTGGAGGCACAAGGCGTCAGCGGAATCAAATCTAGCAAGCACACGACTCTTAAGGCATTGAAAGAAAGATTATGCAGGAAATTTAATTGTCAGTTTTCCAAGACTGACAGCCAAATGGTCACTGGGTTGCCCATATCAAATCAGTAGGTGCCAATAGCCATCCCAGTTCACTACACTACGCAACCCTCGACCGAATCGTTCTTCTTCTTCATTACAGTTTACCTAAATTTCAGAGTGAGGCGGCATTAAGTGATCGAGTTTACAGAGAAATGATGAGGGGCTTGAGAATTGAGATCGTGACAATGATGATGGTGGTTTCTGAGCGTGGAGTTGTTGCCTCCATGGTGAATCTGGTGGTTGCTCTGATTAGTCGATTGAAGCAGGGATTTGAGAAGAAGACAGATAAACATATCTGAAATTAAAGCTGGTGAGATTTGGTGATGTTTATGGCTGAATCCGAGAAGAACAAGAAAGTAGATCAAGCATGTAGATGAAGTCATATCGTTGACCGGTGAAAGGTGCAAGCCTGGGTTCAATGGCTGAGTATTAGGGGTTCAGAGGAGATTTCAAATTTAGACTAATCAAGAACTCAGTTGAAGAATGGAAGATGGTTCAGAGTAGGATATGGGTTTAGAAAGAATCAAAGAAGGAATACATCTGGTTGTGGATTTAGGGTTCTTATCAGATTGAATTTCAGAAATTGGGGGTGAATTAGGGTTCTGATTTGAAGTGGAATTTGGAGGTTTTGCAGGTGGATGAGATGAGATGGATTTAGTCGATAATTCAAGAAGAGGAGTCTGCTGACATTGAGAAGATTGAGCTCATGGTGTTGTTGACATCGGAACCGAAATGGGCAATCGTATGACTAAAATGTTGAAGAACAAAGGGAGATGCAATTGCAAACTGCTTTCAATTGGAGGTTTTCTTTGGTGGATTTGGTTGAACTCGTGTGTTGCCGCATCGAGGTTGCATAAAGTTACAAGAGTATGAATTGCGTGCAAGAGCCGGTAATCGTGCAAACATTGGTTGAAATTGAAGCTCAAACTGAGTTAGTTCGCAGTGGCGTAATTAGGCAAGACATGAATCTGAGATGGCTGGTGCTAGTGTTGCAGTTAAGAGCTGAGCCATGTTAAAGATATGAAGGGCTATATTGTATTGCAGGTGGAGGATGTAGTGCTAATGGGTTGCTGAGAATGATGCAGAATCAAGCTCGTGGTAAACTAGAAGGTGCAGCTATTGTGCAGGGTCAATTGAAATGGAGATTGCAGGTATGCAAGGAAGTTGAGCAAGGAATAGTAGCTGGAGTTTGTGCTGCAGGGTTCTGGTCGCGATTCACTTGGATGGACTGGTGCAAGGAAGGAAGAGCTGGTTATGATGAACTATGTAAGATGGGTCTCCGTTGGTGGTGTTGCCGGTGATTTTGAGATTGAAATGGAGAACGCAGTCGAAGTGAAGCTGGTGATGCTTATCTCTGCTTTGGCCTGTACTGAATGAAGAGAAAGTTGAGATTAAAATATCAATTCTAGTTATTGTGTTGAAAACATGTTTGTGAATGAAAACGAAATCCATGACCAATACTTTTCATCCTTGATTTGCGTGTTTACTTTTTATTGTTTGCTTTTATTTAGTTTATTATATTAAAATCACAAAACCCCCGGTGTTATTTATACGGAACCGAAACATATTGACAACCAAGACCTCTCTGTGGGAACGATCCTTTCTTGCCCTTGCTTCATTATATATTTTGAGTAGTAAGAAAGTGTAATTTATTTTTGACGCCTACGACAGCGATCAGAGTTATTTTTAGAAGCAACCTCTTCCTGTAAATATCACCAATTGAGCATTTATTCGGTATAAATAAATAGTCCAAGAGGAAAACGTGTGGGAGACTCACCGACTCATCTATGGGCCCACTAGGACTGGAAGAAGACTCACTGCTACGCTCTGAAGTACTTTCCCCATCACCGTCGGACTCTGAGCTTTCTTCTTCATCATCTTCCTCTTCACTGTTGAGAGGCTCAAGACGCAGAATTTTCTTGAAGGCGCCACTTTTGGCCACGTGTACTCGGTGAAGGCGTTTATCTTGTTGAGAACCTAAGTCAAAAGGGAAGAGATGATCGCAACAAAACAAGATTTGTGTAATCCAATCAAGTTAATAAGGAGTTCATCCATACCCGTGTGTTGGAAGAATCGAAGGTCACAAGAGTCGTCAAACCCAATTGGAAGCCACCGCACGATTTTTCGACCTTCGCTCCCTTTTCTGGGGACTGCTCATATCTAGACTAAAAAAATTCCGCTTAACTGTGGGAAGCTCCCTCAACAATGGATGTTTCGCTAAAACTGTAGAAGAAGGCTTGCCACGAGGATCTTTCACCACGTCATTCACAAATCCACAGATGGCAAGAAACTCATCCTGCCAGAACACATTGTATTTGGAGGTCGTTGCTGGACTTCGTTTTAAGAGCAGGAAAGGGAGGCTTTTACCTGGCGCAAGAACACTGGCATCAAGAGCAGTTGACAACAATTCTTCCGGAGCCACTGACTGAAGAAGAAATGGGACTCCTAGGTCAAAACCCATATGCCGAGCAACCCTGTCAATGTTATAAGGAACTGCCTCATATGACCCTCTGAAAAAAAGATAGCACATGTCCGGGGGTATACAGCTCCGCATGAATACAATTTCTCCAATGCTCATGTTCTTTTTCAGCAGAAAGCAAAGTCATGTTCGAGGCAGAGGCAAAAGTGTTCGATCGAACTATGGACGCATGGACCGGATCCCAAGGACGAAAGTTAATCGCGTACGCATTGTCGAGGAAGTCGATGAGCTTTGATCAGGTTTTGGACGCTTGTTCAACCGGGGCCGAGTATCCTGGAGCCGCCACAGATTCGTGAAAGGAGGCCAGCGGCTTGGGAGCATAATTTTTGAAATGCTCCCATAGCCATGTTTGGAGAAAGGTGACGCGGACGTATGAGTCGACTTTCATATAACCATTAGAAGCATACATGTCCGCAGCCAGGTGATCCGGATGGGTGTACAAAGATCCAAGAAACAAGCCTCCAATGGGGAGAACAACACCCTTCGCCAATTTGATAGCCAATTTGATGATCTCCTGTCTTATCTCCTTCTTGCCAGAGCCATCATCAAAAATATCTTTGGATAGCCACGAGCCAAAATGCCGCAACATGGAGCGTACTATCCAGCTCCCGATCTCGACTTCGATTCATCCAGGAACCACTCGGACACCCACCCGATTATAGAAGCATTTTGTCTCATTTTCCTTCCGAACGGATCCTCGCAAACTTCTCGACGAGAATGGCACGTATTTTTTTCTTCTTTATCGACAAGGTGATGTTAAGATTCCCCGTTATTGGAAGGTTCAAAGAAAATGGCTACACTCTCCAAAGAAATGGTCATTTCACCCCACCTACATATGGTCTTGTGAGTATCCGGACACCATCTGGAGATAAAAGTGATCAAGCCCGCGATGTCTTTCCTGATTTGAAGTGTTGTAGAAGCCATGAATGCATTGATGATTTGCACCCTGGTATGATTGTCCCTTACATAGTCTTGACTTATCATGAATTGCATCCATTTATCAAAAGATCGCAATGGACTCTAGAAAATCTTAAAGTCAATGGGAGAAGCAGGATACTCATTCTTCTGAAGGCAAAACCGCATTACGCGCCCGGCCGAACCGATTGGACGTCTCCTTCATTTTCCGAACCGGTTAGAAGGATAGCCACACACTTGGATGGGTTTTCTTAACTGTGGAAGACTTTGTAAAGAATTCTTCATTTGTGTTTGGCTTGGAGTTTCCAACGTTTTTCAACATGGCGGCGGGACTGTTTTGGATGACATCCTAGCGAAATTTTTATCTGCTTTTTGCACTTTTAAAGTTACTACAATGGAGCAAAACGAAGAAAAATTACTACTAAAAAAAGGGTGCATGAAGATTATTTTATCAACGGCGGAGAATTTATCTTAGTCACGAGCCAATTTATTTTGGTCACAAGCCATAGCATGCATGACCAAAGTAGCGCATATCCAAAGGAGTGGTAGCCGAAGGAGTGGGGACTCGATGTCCGCCCCAACTTTATGCGCGGGAAATATGTCCTCGGCCAAAAGGATGCACAGAATAATTACACTAAAAAAAAAAAAAAAAATCCGCCGCGGAGATTGCGCTCACAACCCCGGGAGGAACAGAAACCCTAAAGCTAGGTTTTGTGGAAAAAGGTTTAATGGCAGCCACCCGCTCGTGTATATCTACTTTGCAAGAGCAATTGGATTCGTTACCATTAATGTGGCTACTGATTATTATTACGATACTACCGAGAAAAAGGAATTATTCACATTGACGTGTTTTACGAATTTATGGAGGACATGCCTATGGCTAGGTGTACACCAACACGTAAGATCAAGCAAAAGAAGAAACACTGGGATACGTACCTGAAATATGCTCGCCTGCTTTATTGCTACTGCTCTGCCGCTAGCACCAAGACGTGGGAACAAAGCCAATAATGCGAGATAAAGAGGATAGGCAACGCCTTTTATAGGCATAGCACTTTTGGAGTTCGAGTGAAGGAAGGTTTCTTGCTTGGGCTATACACGGAAAGAGGCAACCGGACCCGCGCTGGCAACGCTCTATGGCGCCAATAGGCCGCGGTTAAGCTAGCGCCAACAGTACGCGTCCCTGCCGCGCCACGCCCAGCGCCAACAGGCCACTCCCAGCGCCAACAATCCACGTCCAAGTCAGCCGCTATCTCTGCAGTCCCACGTCCAAGTCAGCGATCATCTTTGCTGCCAAGCAGCGCCATTGACCATTCCCTAGCCAAAGCCAAACGGCGCCATCCTCACCACTCGAAGCAGCACCATGGATCCAGCACTCCGTGGTCAAAGCCACGCCATCTCTGCCCATTTTGCGACCTAGCCTGCTCCGCCCTCACTGTTTGGAAGCCAATTTCCACCATTTCGCGGACTGAAGCCAATTTCCACCAATCCGCGGACTGAAGCCAGTTTCCACCAATCCGCGGACTGAAGCCAGTTTCCACCATTCCGCGGACTGAAGCCAGTTCCCACCATTCCGCGGACTGAATCCATTTTCCACCATTCCATGGATCGCTTGATTTCCACCATTCCGGCGGATCAAGCAAGTTTCCACCATTCCGCTGACTCGAAGCCAATTTCCATCATCCTACGGATCGGCCGTTTCCGCCAATCCAAGCCAAGCGTCATCTCCACATGTTCCATGACCTAGCTAGCTAGCGCTATCTACCGTGTCGCGGACCAAATTCAGCCGACATCTCTCGTTGATCGCAGCCAAAGTTCCAGCGCCAACGCCAATACTCTATGGCCAAGCCAGAATTATGCAAAGCCGCCAATGCAAGGATCACATATTCTTCATGCCTCCCGCAAAAGGTTAGACAAATTCTTCCTGGCAATTTCTTCATAACTTGCCCTTTTGATTTTATCCCTATCTGTCATCATCTTATGCTTACCCCGCAACAATGCCACTGTTACGAGCTAAGCAGGGGACTTAATTTTGATGGTGGTTTTTAGTTCAGGGCTAACTTCATAAAAGTCTATCTACCTGACCCGGCATCAGATGTAGTAGACATTGATATGTCTATATTCCGCAGAGAATTTGGAGAATATATCAAAATCTGATGAGTGCCTATGTCTCTCTTCATACTATATTGAAACTCAGGCTCCTAGATGAATTGTCCACTAGTATAGAGCCTAATGAGTGTATAAGCTCCTAATTTGCATTACTCACAGATGTCGGAGCCTGCTGAGTACTTTTCTTGTGCTTATTTTCCCGGCAGAACCCTTAATATTGGTATGGCATGATGGTTTTTTGTTCACTCGCAGCAGAGTAGCACGAACCTCCAAGTACCAAGTTTAAGACACTTGCACAGAATACTCAGTCAGAAAGCAAAGAATAAACAGAGCCGCGGAGTAGGAGCAACAACGAGGGAAGCGTGGCCATGCCATAGGCTAGCCGGCGCCACTTGGCCACGCCCCATGCTACCCAACCGGCCCTAATTCCTTGTCGACCAATCAGGTCGCATTAAGCCGCCACGCACACCAAAAGGGTGGCCACGCCCCTGCTTGGCCAGCCCCCTACTTTTACTGACCAATCAAGTTGCTCCAAACCTGCCACAACTTTAAAAGAGGTGGAAATTGTGTCAAGAAGTCGCCATACTAAGTTGGCTTCCCAAAACCCGCGCCAACATACTAACGGCATGCTAAACATGCCAAAACGAGCATGCCAAGCGCACATGCCAAGCGGGCATGCCAAGTACACATGCCAAACGTACCATTTACCGCGGTAGCATGCCAAAACGTACCAACCCACTCTTTGTTCGTGACCAGCATCACAACAGACTTCAATTTTGGCTAGCCTAACCGTAAGCACGAACATGCTCTAGTGGCGGTGGATGAAACCCTAACTTCTAATCGTGGCACAAAACTATGCCGCCTCGGGCCCACAACATGCCACAAGCCGTGCGGACTTAGGAAACCCTAAAAAGGCGCCATGCCACAGCCACTCGTGGAAATAGTTGCTCCTATGATCGCTTCTACATGGTGGCCTGCCTATGGCTCCTCTGGCATGACTCTGGCACCGTTTGTATAAAATGCCATGCCACGGCCACCCTACAGCGTGCCGCATGCCATATGCGCTAATTAGGGTTTCGCATGCCAAACCCTAATTTAGGCAAATTTGCTACGCCAACCAAGCCGATAATGTTCCACGGAGTATTGGGATTGATGTGGGCCACCGAAACCGATGTTACCACACCACATTGGAGTCTAACACCAATAAACCAAAATCTAGTGACCATGGCTACGCCAGCGCTACTTACACCATCGTGTCATTTGGCATGCACAGGCTATGCCAGCCATTCCACCATGCCACTGGCATGCACGAACTATGCCAACCATGCCGCAGTGCCACTGGCATGTGCTAAAGGCGCCACTATACCATTGGCATATGCCAATGACGCCATTATCAGGCGCCAACAGGATATGGCCATAATCAATGGCTACCCTTCCTCGTGAGATGCAATCACAGTAGTCCAAGTTCGCCACCTAAGCGACGAGGCTTGTGGCAAGTTTTAGGCGACAGCCGAGATAAGCCTAATAGCACCACATGTTATTTTCCCGCTGGCAAGTCTCTTGACCTTGACTTACCACACGTAGCAAATGCTACATGTTTTCCACGAAAACACTCGAGACATCAAACATATCACAAAACCGGGGATACTCATCGGGGTATTGGTCCGGCGGTTTACGGCGTGTGGCGTGCAATATGCCGTTATAAGAAAGTGTTAGGAAACAGAACATTTAGTGGTGGCAAGAAGTAACGGGTATAAACGGATCCACTTCCTTCATCGTGGAAGCATGGTTTCCGACGGTTATACGTTACTCCACTCTTCCATCACTCAATCGTTCCCACTTCCTACGAGATCAGGGTACGTTTTATTATGACTTGTATAAATAAGTTTCACCTATTCCCACCAAACAACATGTTTTTGGTCGGCAGCAACATCGTATCCGTAAATCAGCAAGAGGCGATAGCTTTTCGCTCTACAAGCCGGTTCCACTTTACGATACAAGTCATAAAACAAGCCACATCTTGAGAATTAACCATTCTCGGTCTCAATACTTTCTTCGCTTCCCTCCCTAAGACCGCCCTTCTCCTTCACTTTGTGACCGAAGCAAGCCTGGAACGGCCATTTCTTGGTTTAGGCCAGGATTGTACAGATTGATCTCTCGAATCAAAAGTACTCTCGTGCAGTGCATTGTTTAGGGTTTAGATTTCTTTCTCCTCCACACACCCAAAATTACCAAAACTAGCAGAAACAGTTTTCACTCACAAACACCTCGTTAACAAAATCTTACAGTGTCTTTTACTTTTCTATTTCCGCAATTATAATATTTTTATTATAATTAGAAGTAAAATACACAACCGTTAATTCCTATTTACTTGATAGTAATCCTATTGTGTTTGGTTAAGTCCGAACCTTTTATCAAGTAAACATACTTCGTTGTTGTATTATCTCGATCTCGTATCCATAGATGATAACACGAAGTGTGAACCGATTAGTTGTATTGTCTCGACTCAGTCCATAGACAATCACTTTCGGAGAAATGACTTATAGGTGGAAAAGTTTTAGATTGAGGTATATTTGGGTACCCTCGTCTTTTTAATTGGTATCAGAGCAGGCAAACACGAAAATATCTAACAATCTGTGTTTGGTGCGATCCAACCTATACGAAATGAGTCAAAATAATAAAAGCAAAGCTAAACTTATGAAGGACGCAGTTAACGTATGTCAAGATAATGAGAATAATATCTCATAGAAGGTCAATGGAAATTGGTCTCGTAAGTCTTTTCGAATCAAAGAAAAAGTCTTTGACTAATAACTTGATTGCGAATCAGGTCTCTGATCAGAAAAGAATGAATCTGAAACTCAAGGAACATGTTTTGGATCCGACTCCAATACCTAGTGAAAAATAGTCTTTCTCAGAATGCGAAAAGAGATTAGATTCACTAGCATACCCAAGTTCTGAATATCGTAAGATGCTGGTAAGGTTTTTCAAACATATTGAAACCTATTCAGAAAAGGGAAAAACCATTGACAATCTAGATGATGTCTTAGAACTTATTGTTCATATACATGTAAGAATATGTGAAGAAAAGCGAGATACACTCAGTCTGCAAAATAATCTGGCATATTATATGGAACAAAAATTGGCCTTGTGCAAACATGTTCATCAACAGACTATACTGAGTGTGAAATTCTCAATCAATCGCTAGAGCATTTACAGATAAGGAATAAGATCCTTATTGAGAAACTTCTTATAGTAACATGTCAAGAGGTATATCTAAACGGGTGTTTAGAAAAACATTTCCAACAAGGAATTGATACCTTAAGAGGACATATAGAATGTCTTGAACAAGAGACATTAGCAATTTGTCGAATTGAAAATCTTGATCACACGGGTTCAAGTTCAGAGAACATTCCATCTTGGGCACGGGATATAATCGAAGATATTGCATCTCGCAATTTTCCTAACCAAGAGGATGGGTTCAAAACCCACGAAAAGGAACATGATAATGCTCATAAGGAAAAGGAGGAAGAATCTCCTCAAAAGGTATTTGATGAGGAAGATCCTCATCCTAATGCTTAATCGCATTAGAATGTGCATCCTTACAATGCCCAATCTTTGGATATAAGGAAGCACAGTATACCTGGGCTATCAGAATCATATCTCTTATTCAACGTAGAGAGATTACACGATCTACCTTAAGTATACTTTAATTATTCTTATGTGTAGAAAGGTTGTCTTACAACAACTTGTGTAAAAAGGATGTGTGTAGTTGTTTGAAGTATCTCTTGATACCGATCTTGGAGATAATCTCTTTGGATAAAGTTGTGTTTCAGTAACACATAAGATGCGAAAATATTTTCAAATCTTGTCAGAATTATTTATTTAAGGATGATATCTATGTTTGGTATGTGTTAAAGGTATTTCAAGTATATGTACTCAACGTGTCTGAGAACTTATACTAAAGGATGTATTCTCAAACCAGATCTCAAGCAAAACTTCCGAAAGCCTTGAGTGGAATGACTTCTAAGTAAACATTCATCTTGATGATACCTTCAAAAATCTGTTGTGAAGATATCGAAAATGAAAAGGAAGATGTGACTCATCACCTTGTCCAAAACAGTTTGGATGCTAAGATTGATATTATCAATCTACGACAAGTCCTCCTCACTATTATTGAAACTCATCATAGACAGGAAGCACTACTAAGAACTGTTATACGTAACCAAAGAAAGTTGATTAAACTTGGAATCTGTAACAGGGAGTATGCTCGAAATATTAATCGAAAGGTTAATGCTTTAGCCTGTGAACATAATCAAGGTATTGTGTGCAGAATCCGAGATATCAGTCGAGATGTTGTTGATGACGATCCTGAAAAATTTGAGGAAATTGAAGATGATGTTTGAAAAAATCTGTTGAAAAATAGACATCAGTTTTTTATTGCTTTCAATAATTGTATTAGGTCTATTATGAATAAAACTATCTTACTATGAATAAAATTATTTGATTTATAATTTTTTTTGTGATAGTTTATGATTACATAGCATGTGCTTGAATGCTTTATCTTATTGCTATGTATGTTTATGGGATATTTGATTTCGGTTTCATGACCTTAATATTCGATCTCATATGTTGTGAACCCTTATGGTTTGGGTGACTTTTTGGTTTAGCATGATTAAGTTCTAAACCATGTTGGTAGGCTTTATCAGAGGATCATGAGGGGTTATGATTGAAACAATATGTGAAAAAGTGACAATATGTTAAATCGTTTGGTTTAGCATAAAAGCATATGTGTTTTGGGGTTTTCAACTTTTGCTTGCAATAGTTAAAAACCGGTTTTCAACCTTTCTCTGGTAAAGGTTGGTTGTTGTTATTCTTTTGTTTTGCATAAGTATGACAACATAATGATATTTCGATATTAATTCTCCCTGGAAGAAGATGCAAACATATTGGAGAAGAGGGTGCGAAATTTGAGGTAACGACTTTGTTAGTTAATCGTTTTCCTGTTTAAGAAAAGCCTGAGTTTATTGCGTATATTTATTGCTTTTGCTTAACAAAATTTTTGGTACAATTGATGTTTTATTCCATTATTTTTGTATGGATGTGTGTGTGATTCAATTGTTTCCGGTTAAGAAAAACTATTGTTATCTTGCTTTATTGTTTGGTATCAATCGTTTAGGCTTACAAAATTTCGGTGCAATTGCGGTGCTTTAATGTCTATGTTGTTTCAATTGCTTCCGGTTGAGGTGAATAATTATGCAAGTTGATTTATTTGTTTTGTATGAATTGTTTATGGCTTAACTAAAGAAAAGGTTTTCGGGATGAATTGTTTAGTCCAATTCGATTCCGGATAAGAGAAACTAAGTTAATTCTGATCTTAGTTAGACTTATCAAAGTGGAGGTTTCGGTTATTCAAGTCTAATCGAATGCCTTTACAAGAAATACTAGTTAACTAACGTAGTACTTGTCTTGTTTAAAAGTTAAAGGTCTAAGTTATATGGATAATTAGAACCTGATGAGAAAAATAGAGTTATCTTTATTTTGGTCTTATCGAACAAGCAATTGTATTTGTACAATCGGTTTAGCAAAGGAACTAAGCTGCTTAGTCGATTTTTGGTTTGCTAAATTATTAGGGAAAATTGTTTCGGGCAATTGTTTCCTTGGTAACATATCAAAAAAAAATTACTTTGTAGTTTCGATTTTGATATTGGTTATCAAAAATGGTGTGTGGAACCCTCGTGCTTAACTCTATAAGTTGCAAGTCTTGTGAGATTTGTAAGATCCTTTCGGTTTGTCCTTTATTTGCTCGTATATTTGTCATTTTGTGACAAAAAGTGGGAGAAATATATGGAGTAAACAAGTGATACTGTTATTGATTTATATTGATTGGTATCACTATGGGAAAGGACATTGGTGCTTAAACATTTATCTAATGAAAGAGTAAAGTATAGACTAAGGGGGGGGTAGCGTATCATATGATTCTTGTAGTTATATGGAGTACAAAGGAATAACAAAGACGTGCGGATCGATAAAATCTACCTATCTTACCTTTAGGGGGAGTATTAGCTTTGTATAATTATAATGTCAACAACGGCATTTATGGATTGAATGTATACAGGTTATTGTGTTGTTAAATTCGGGAATCAAGCGTATGTGTAATAAATTCTTATAATTTGTTTATCCATATGATGTAAGAGTTTTGTCACTAAAATTGACAAAGGGCGAGATTGTTAGAGCATAGCTCGGTTGAACCCACCAAGCGTTGGTATATCAAGTTTGGTTGTCATATTTTAGTGAATCAAAACTCATTTAAAGAGTCGTTTGATTATGTACTAGAGTCAACTTCGTATAGGTTATCTTGAAAGTATTAGGATATGAGACATTACAAGTATTACGAAGACTTGAAGAAGTGAAAAAGAAAGGAGCTACAACGACAACATCATCCTTCCACTTGAGGTTAGTGATATTTGACTTGAACTGTTTCATTCCCTAACGTATCTTTCAAGTCGTGCATATTGAAAACATAACTGCGAAGCATGAATGATTATACTCTAGTTAGACGTAGTATTAAGGAATACAATACGAGGTTTATTGCTTAACCATTAAACTTTGTATATAAGACATCAACATAATCGTATGAATGCTATTGTGATTATGTATGGGTATGAGGTGAAGATTTCATCTTAGGAAACAATGTTTACATTCGTTTAAAGGAAGTAAATTCATGAACTTGTTTTGTGAATCGAAATGGAAATCACCAGGCTTATTGGTAATGTTATTCATTGCATATATTTTGAACTACCAATATGTGTGATTAGTATAACCGCTCATGACTTGTTTATATTCTTGGTAAAACTATTCACAAAGACCTGACTTTTGTATTGGTATGACTTTTATTAGTGAAACCGATCTTAAGTAATCACCTGAGATGGTATGATCGATTTAGTTTTATTGGTATGACCAACTCTAGGCAAAGGGGAACCGATCCTAGTAAGAGGTGCAACCTATCACAAGAGGGGGAATCGATCCTTGTAAGAGGTGCAACACGTTTCTAGATATTGGGAACCGATCCTATGAACATGTGCAACACGTTTTTAGACATTGGGAACCGATCCTATGGACATGTGCAACAAATACAAGTTAGATACCATATATATGTGGGAACCGATCCTAGTACCTAGTCAACCAAATTTTTGGAAAGCTAGTGTGACTAAATCTAGTACTCACATGGAGGTAGAACTGAAACTTGTTTTGGTAGAACCGTGAAACCCATGATTGGTGATTGAGTGTTCTTAATCAATCACATAGTTCTTGAAAGTCAGATGAACCAATTCTAAACTCGTTTGGAAGTGTGTCAAATTGGTTTCAAGATTGTAAGTATGAAAGAGGACCTACAAAGTTAAGATGTCGACATTCTTTGAACATGTGCAGTAACGTTTATCTTTAATTGTTCAGAGATAATCCTTAATAGCTAAAGGAAAAAATCCCGGATTGAAAAATAAGTTGAGTTCAAAATCTTAAAGTATATCAAAGAGTTTAATATCTCTAACTCTTAATTCAATCCGCAATCAGCAAATAGAAATCTGTGAGCCCGATTGAATATAAGAGGAGTTACTTGAACGGTACCAAAGACCAATGTTCAAGTGTCAATCAATGTAAATCAACAACCAAGGGTTGGATATTCTAATTGATTGATCTTAACGCACAACCTGTGAGATTTCAATTATATAACAAAATATAATGCGGAAAAGAAATAACACGAGACACGTGAATTTTGTTAACGAGGAAACCGCAAATGCGAGAATAACCCCGAGACCTAGTCCAGATTGAACACCATACTGTATTAAGCCGCTATAGACACTAGCCTACTACCAATTAACTTCGGACTGGGCTGTAGTTGAACCCTGATCAATCTCACACTGATTCAAGGTACAGTTGTGCTCCTTACGTCTCTAATCCCAGCAGGATACTACGCACTTGATTCCCTTAGTTGATCTCACCCACAACTAAGAGTTGCTACGACCCAAAGTCGAAGACTTGATAGACAAATCTGTCTCACACAGAAAAGTCTATAGGATTGAATAAATCTGTCTCCCACGTAAATACCCAAGAGTTTTTGTTCCGTCTTTTGATAAATCAAGGTGAACGGGAACCAATTGATAAACCGGACTTATATTCCGAAGAAGAACAGCCTAGTATTATCAATCACCTCACAATAAACTTAATCGACTAGCGAAACAAGCTATTGTGGAATCACAAACGATGAGGCTAATTTTTTTGTGATTACTTTTCTATCTTGCCTATCGGAGATATAAAATCTCGAGCCAATTATTTCAATTACACTCAACACGATAGAAACAAACAAGATCAAATCACGCAACTACAAAGATAATAGTTGGGTCCGCTTTCACAATCCCAATTAAGTCTTCAAGTCGTTAACCTACAAGGTCTCGAGAAGAAACCTAAGGTTAAAAGAGAATCGACTCTAGTTATGCAACTAGTAACACACATGAGGTGTGTGGATTAGGTTTCCAGTTGATAGAGTTATCCTTTATATAGTTTTCAAATCATAGTTTGCAAACCAAGTTACCTTGGTAACAAAGCATTCAATATTCACCGTTAGATGAAAAACCCGATTCAACCAATCTAATATCTTTCAACCGTTAGATCGAACTTAGCTTGTTACTCACAAATGAAATGTACCCTCATTTAGGTTTATGTAGCCGTACCTAAACGTGTACACCAGGTTGGTTTATAAATAGTTAACCGAGGTTATCCATATGATTACTCTCATATCAACCTTATTCATCTTAACCATAACTAGTTCAAATGACTCAAATGAAACTAGTTAAGAGTTGTTCAATTGTTTAGAAAACACAATTGAAATCAAATCGGTTTGATTCAAGTGAATCAAACATGAACATTATAGCCACGGTTTGCAAAGATTGCATTCCTTATGATTTAAATGTTTAAGTTCATGGACTTGACCGCTTTGACAAGGTAACCAACTTAAGTATGCGTACGGTATTCGTATTTTAAGCAACCGGTTTTTGAGTTTGTAAAGTTTCCAAACTCAGCAGAAATTTTCGGTTCAAAAACTTCCGTACGCATACTTAAGGTGACTAGTTAAGAGTTTTCCCAAAACCAAACTCAGCTGAAATTCTCGGTTTGAGAACTTCCGCCAGTATGTACGCATACTTAACCTGTCTCCTTCACCAATTTTGTATACACACACGCATACTCTTGGATCCCGGTTTATGGACTTATACACTAATGTGCGAACACACTATATATGCTTATATCCAAAGATGGTTACATCATCAACTCTTTATTTCAATCATTGAAACATTCTTCTATAATGTCAATAGCCGTTTTCACACACTATTAACATCAAAGCAATTTTCAAGATATTGAAATAATCATTATTGAAACCTTCCAAGTCTTACACCAAGTGATTGTATCACACAAACCATGTAAGATGTTACTCGGAAATTTTCTCATGATATAAGATGAACTTGGTCGAAGCGAAAGCTTACCAACACATATTTCGAGAAATATGTAAGCGAGATATACTCATCTCGAAATCTCAAATGTGTATAAAGAAAACTATATCGTAACACGACTTATATCTCAATATAGTAGATAGTAGAAATAGACTTTCCAAGTGATAGATAAGTTCAAGTCTCCGCATACCTTTTGTCGAAAAAGTTCCACAAGCTCCCCTTAGTAGTTCTTCGTCTTCAAGAGATGAACGTCGAGAGATTTAAGCTCAACTACACTATATATGTCCTAGTCCGAGACATCTACAAATAGTCTAGAAATCAATACTTATAGTTTTGATCACTAACATTGACAAACATGCTTGAGATAGCAACGCATGCGAGTTTGACCGAGCAATGCTCTAACAGTTTATAAGATAGATCTAAGAACCTGACAAAGGAGTTTATTGGGATAAACGGAATCTTCATATTTACCTGAAAGAAGATGAATTGGTGATCGCAAGTTGTCAGGATACGGTGAATGAAGAACCACCTTTAAACAAGGCGAAGTTAAGTGCAGTACAAGACAAAGAAGTTACGAGAGAAAGATTCGTACTTTGATCAATGCAAGTCCTTGAAAAGGTAATGATACTGTATAAAAGACACAAAATCATGGGATAATCAGTTGACTTCTCTTGTTAGAAAGGAGCATAACAAAGGAAAAGCAAAAGATCAAAGCTGCACTTACCCGAGGAAGCTAACAAGTAGAGGAAGGATAGATGCAGATGTGTTATTATCACGATTGCTCATCCATATTTATACATGGGGAAGAACGGTTCCGTACAAGAAAAACAGACTAGGAATTTGAAGAGAAACAAGTTCTCTTGGAGTTCCAAAAGTGGTCGAATTCTTAATTCTACAAAGAATCAAGTTCTTCCTGGCCTCGGTGGCAATCGATGACTGAATATGGTAGGACTTTGTATCTGTGATGAGGTCAAGACGTGATGTTGTACGCGGCAATTGCAAGGTGCTGGCATCATCCCAAGATAGTCACAAAAAGGAGGTAAAGGAATATATTAGGATTACGAACAAAACGTGTTCTTTCCTAGTATATGGGCTACAAAAGTTGGACTTATGAATTCAACGCGTGGGCTTATGACACAAATGGTTGAGTTCGCAAGATCCCACCAAGGGACGGGAGCGGGGCTTCGTTGTTGTCATCGGCATCTGATTCTCGATCACGATCTGAAAGATCTTTTCCAAGGATTGGAGGAAGCAACGTTCGTAGATCACCTCCTCCTGGAACGAGTAGAAGTTTTTGCCATCAAGAAGGTGTACAAAGCCAACACCCCGAGCATTTGTGAACAACGGCAGAGTGATGTGGTTAACGGAGGAGTACTTTCTCGGGTTAACAATCTGCCAGGTTGGGCCTGCTAACGTCTGGTCTCGCTTCACAAGACTAACGTCCATGGGTACAAGCCAATGATCCACCTCGCGACTCAAGTTAATAACCCACGGGTTACACAGATTAACACCCAAAGAAAGGCACCTATTGACTTAATAAGACGGAGCGAATGCAAGAGCTCGACAATAGTACCTGAATATAGTGATGGGATATGGAAGATTTACACAGACGGATCCGCAAATACCGACGGAGCATGTGTTGGATGTGTACTGGTTTCCCCCGAAGGACTACGGATTGAAAAGGCTATTCGTTTGGGGTTTACAGCTTCAAACAACCAAGCTGAATATGAGGCCGTAATTTCAGGCTTAAGGGCTGCTCTTCACTTGGGGGCGCGGAAAGTTAGGCTGACGACTGATTCAAGACTAATATCCAACCATTATACAGGCGCATATAAGGCCAGAAATGAAAGGTTGTGAACAGTCTGGGGGCGGTAACTTCCAGTGTTTGAAATTCATAACTCCAGCAGGAGTGATGAAATTTAGAAGCGATCAGGTGGCATCTCATAAATGTCACGAAAGCACAATTGAGGAGTATAAAAGTCCGAACTACGGGGGCTCGGAAATACTCCAAGTTGAAAAGAAGTTTAGCAATCACAATGCTCCCGACCTCTTATCAAGGAAGAGGAAAGGAAGGACCGCCAAATATTGAGGAGTTGGTAGAAGTACAAACCGGGATCAAAAGGAGCAAACAACGTTTATCTGAGCGAATTACCGATTAGGCAAAAGTGAAAATCTTGATTACCCTATTGAAGAATGATAGAGATGTCTTCGCTTGAAGCCTCAGAGACATGCCAGGTATTGATCCTGGCATCACGTGCCATCGGTTGAATATCAGTGAAGGATTTAAACCAGTAAGGCAAAAAACCGCGAAAGATGACTTTAACGGAAGGCAAAGGTAGGCGAGGAGATTGACATGATGCTAGAGGCCAAGATCATAAAACCTGTTAGATATCTAAAGTGTTTAGCAAATATTGTAGCAAGTTCCAAAGAAAACGGGAAAATCGGGAGGATCAAGAACATACGGCTTCCATAACAGACAAATGGATATATTGTTACCTCGTCATGCCTTTCGGATTGAAAAACACAGGGGAAACTTTTCAGCGTCTTGTGGATGAAATGTTCAAAGACATGTTTGGGAAAACCATGGAAGTTTACATCGACGATATGGTGGTAAAGTCCAAAAAAGAAGGAATCTCACCTTATGGACTTGAAAAAACCTTCGATCGACTTCGACAATATGGAATGAAGCTAAATCCCGCGAAATGTTCTTTCGGACTCACGTCTGGGAAGTTTCTTGAGTACAAGATGAAGCCAGAAATAAGGTGGCAACGGAAAAGACACCATAAGCCCAGATCCATCTACCAAGTGAGGACCGGATATAGTAGATCTACTTCCTGCTTCACATGGGGGCGTCTTTTCTATTTGGGAATATCACTACAGATATCGGGGGTGGCTAAAGTGTCACCAAGCATGCAATCAAAGGCAACTTGTTTTGAGAATTCGAAAAATAGAAGACATCTTTTTCATTATCAATTCAAGCAATGAGGGTGGCTAGGGTTGGACGAACGGACGCTTTGGGAGAGAAAGGCAAAGGCGAAACATTTTGGTTATCAAGAAAATAGTTGCTATGTTTTTCTAATAAAGAGAAGGAGAAGAAGAAGTGTTTCAATAATAGCTGAAGCTAAAAAAAGAAAAGCGTGGTGGAGCGAAAGAAAGGAAATGTTTGACGAAAAGCTAGAGACAGTCAACCTGTACACCAGAAATTGTCGTACATTCATTATTCGCAGACACACGAGCATTGAGTCGGCAAGTTCTATGCCAGTACGGGAACAAATGGGCAACCAATGTGCCTAGCAAAATATGAGAGCAACTTTGCATTCGAGTGAGGTATGTTCTCAAAGTCAAAGTTGAGTTATTAATTTAATCGATTATTTTTCTATTAAAGAGATAAACTGGAGCATTTTTCTATCAAAGAGAAAAACCAAGGAAATGAATTGTCATGCAAAGTCAAATAGTTCTAGTAATATCTTACAAAGAACAATGGAGCAAATGGCAATAAATGTGCGTAGCAAGACCGAAACGACTAGGGAAGTACGAATGTGGGATTCAAGATCCTAAAGAAATGTTGGAAGATTTATATGACCAACGTGTTGGTCATTTTTTAGCTGATGGAAGAGCAAGAGGATGTAACATGCCGATCTGTTTGGTGTTTGGGTAATTATCATATGGAGTTTTAAGTACATTATTGGTACTTTGAACGTGTTTGGTGATTAAAGAACAATGGCTTATGAGAGTACATTTTTGGTGCTTTGAATTATTAAGCCGACTTTGGGTCAAATCCACACAACAAGCTGGCCAAGGCCACGGAAGGTTATCGGATAAGCAACATATGGCAAATTTGAACGACCCGAGAAGGTTAGTTCTATTGATTTTCTTAATCCGTCAACAAGTTGAGAATTAAGAGGGGGCGATGTTTGTACCATATTAAAATAGTGTACGTGCGTGCCGAACAAGCTATTTAATATCGGTAACCCGTGGGTTTATTGAGGAAACCCACAAGGCTTATTGAAGAAGCCCAATTGGTTTATTATGGAAACCGGTGGGTTTATTGTAGAAACCCACATGGCTTATTATGAAAGCCCAATACGGTTTATTGTGGAAACCGATGGGTTTATTGAGGAAACCCATAAGGCTTATTGAAGAAGCCCAATTGGTTTATTGTGGAAACCGGTGGGTTTATTGTAGAAACCCACATGGCTTATTATGGAAGCCTAATCCGGTTTATTGAGGAAACCGGTGGGTTTATTGTAGAAACCCACATGGCTTATTATGGAAGCCTAATACGGTTTATTGTGGAAACCGATGGGTTTATTGAGGAAACCCATGTGCTTATTATGGAAGCCCAATACGGTTTATTGTGGAAACCGATTGGTTTATTGTAGAAACCCACATGGCTTATTATGGAAGCCTAATCCGGTTTATTGTGGAAACCGGTGGGTTTATTGTAGAAACCCACATGGCTTATTATGGAAGCCTAATACGGTTTATTGTGGAAACCGATGGGTTTATTGAGGAAACCCATGTGGCTTATTATGGAAGCCCAATACGGTTTATTGTGGAAACCGGTGGGTTTATTGTAGAAACCCACATGGCTTATTATGGAAGCCTAGTCCGGTTTGTTGGGGAAACCGGTGGGTTTATTGTGGAAACCCACATGGCTCATTATGGAAGCCTGGATTTGAGTTGTTAGGGAAACCAGTGGGTTTATTATGGAAACCCACTAGGCTTATTATTGAAGCCCAAGAGTCTTGAATAATTATTTATTTATAATTATTAATATTATTTAAGATAAATGCGGGGATCCTAAATAAAAGAGGATAATTATCTTAAATATTTATAATTATTATTCAAGATAATTATTATTTAAGATAAATGAGGATTATGATAAATATTAGGGTTTATCATGAATCTGGATGTTATTTGAGATTTATACGAGATGAAGGAAGTTATTAGGATAACTATCAAAACCCTAAAGCTACATCTATTTCTTTTATATATAGAGGCTAAATCTCAAAGACAAAAGGTACACAATTTCTATTCCTTTTCTTAACAACCTACTTGCATAGAACTCTTGTTGATTTTAGCATCGGAGTGTCTTTGCAGGTACCCCCACCATTTTCAATCAACAATTCTTTGGAGAATCTAATCAACGGCGGCATTCGATCATCATACACACATCTCGAAGATTGTTGGGGTGATTAATTTTGCACCAACAAGAGGGATGGATGATATGAATTCTTTTTTTGTGTAATGGTTCTCTATATTCACCATCGATGAATAGTTGACGCTTAGGAATCGAAGAAGATGAAGAAGAGAGCGTCATTATTGATTGATCAAAATTAAACCCAAATCAATTCTCGAACCAATTACATCAAATCCAACCACAACCCATCAATTATCTGACCACATATTTCAATTTCTCTACCATGTTTTCCATTACTCATAAAAGCAGCAACATCTTCTTCATCTCCTAATCCATCACCAAATCCCTTTCTTGCTTTACTCCATCACCTCAAAGATCCGTATTTCATCTTCTCTTCTTCCCTGATTTACAATAATTAGAACCACAAGCTTCAATTCCAACTGTATCCACACCAAATCCACAATAACAGACATGTTTGCTTCTCACTATTTGAGTCGTTGTGATTTATATTCAATTCCACTCTCAAATTTCATTAAACTTAGCCACTGTATTCAACTTCATCTTTCAACCCTTATCAACCAATTTTTGTATCTCGATATGAACTTGTCGGTGTGAATATTTTCTGCACCGGCATGTTTGGGGTCCGAGATTTGATTTGTTGCTTGAACTGGAAAGGAAATGCTCGATCTAGTATTTTGGTTTTTAAAGAAGATAGGTTCTCGACATCCATTCTCTGGATATGGGCTACAGATGAGGGTATTACGGTATCTTTGTTTAACACATGTATATTTACGCACGCGTATATCCTTGTTGACTCACTAATCTGGATATTGGATGGAAAAACTAATGATGGGAGGAAACACTAATTTTAATCTTTTTGGGGAGGAAACGCTAATTAGCAATCTTGGCAGGGGATGATACACAAAATAACCCATCATTATTTTTCTTTACTGCCTCTAACATTAAGATCGTTGTTTTTAACTTCTTTGTTCGTAACTCACGAGAAGAGAGAAAATTATTGGGAACAAAATTACTTTGTTCGTATTTGACGAGTAAATTTGTTAATATCTAAAAAAATCCTTCTCTCGGTGATTAGAGAAAGGTCGCTCATTTTGTTCATTCGGGAATGACATAAAATATCGTAGAGTTCAATTTGAGCTTGTGTTAATTGTCATGTCCTTGTGGGGAATGCAGTTGTAGAATTATAGGAGATGCTTGTACCTATATATCTCCTTGATAAACACGCCAAGTTTTCGAGGTGGAATCGTCTATTAAAGTTGGTATGTGTTCTCTAGTCCTGATACTCTTTTTTAAAATTCAATATGATCCCTATTTTTCACCTTTACCAATTTTGTTGACAAAAGAGGAGAATTATTAATTAATATCTTACTACAACATATGGGTTTTGTAACATTATGTAAGAGGGAGTGGATTATTATAATCTATAGGTTTTACCTATTATGAAAAAGAAGTAAGTATTGACTAAGTAGGAGAAAATATCACCGTAGTATTACTTCAAAGTTGTGGTGTAATTGAACTTTGAGAAAGGTAACAATACTATGTTTCCGTATAACAACTATTGCGTAAAGCAACTTTCAATTCTAAAAATCTGTTTGAGTATTCTCATAAGTTGTTATTGCTACGGATCTTCAAAAACAAAGGTGCTGAAACGAACACATGCAGAATCATACAAGAACTTGAATAACGAAGAATTCAAGACGATGTTGAAGAACCAAGGAAATCAAGCATGATGGATTTTGAGTTGAAAGACTGATTTATTGTGAATCTGTTAGAGCATTCGTTCGAACTCGCATGCATTGATATCTCAAGCATGTTTGTCAATGTTAGTGATCAAAACTATGAGTTTGATTTATAGCCTATTTAGATGCCTCGGACTAGGACATAGATTGTGTAGTTGAGCTTTAGACTTCACGGCGTTCATCTCTTGAAGACGAAGAACTACTAAGAGGAGCTTGTGGAACTTCATCGACAAAAGGTATGTGGAGACTGAAACTTATCTATCACTTGGAAAGTCTATTTCTACTCTATCTCCTATATTGAGACATAAGTCGTGTTACAATATAGTTTTCTATTATACACATTCGAGCTGAGTTTATCTCGCTTATATATTTCTCGGAATATGTGTTGGCAAGCTTTCGCTTTGGCCAAATTGATCTTACATTCGTTGACGAAAGTCCGAATAAGATCATATGAAAAGTGCCTAGTTACATCTTACATGGTTTGTGTGATACAATCATTTGGTGTTGCCTTAGAATGTTTCATTATGATAATTTCAATAACTTGAAAATTGCTTTGACGAAAAATAGTTTGTGAACAACAACTATATAACGTCCTCTAAGAAAATTTCAATGATTGAAATAAAGAGTTTAGAATCATGTAACCATGTTTGGATATAAGCATAGTGTGTTAATCACATTAGTGTACAAATCCAAAAACCGGAACACGAAGTATGCGTGCCGTACGCGTACTTCATCGATGAGGGCAAGTATGCGTACATACTCGGCGGAGAGTTCACTTCCGTGAAAATCTCTGGAGTTTGGAATGTGTTGTAGTATGCGCACCCGTACGCGTGCACCGCGTAACCAAACTCAAGTCCGACTACTCAAGTATGCGTACTTGAGTGGTTTACTTTCTAAAATCGGTTGTGTACATGAACTTAAACATTTATATATTATAAGGAATGCAATCTTTGCAAACCGTGGCTATAATGTTCATGAATTGATTCGAGTGAATCAAACCGATTTTCTTTCTATTGTGTTCTTGTATACTTCTATGATAATATAGCAATTGAACGACGCTTTAACTAGTTTCATTTGAACAAGTTTTAAATAAGATGAATATGGTTAATATGAGAGTTAATCATATGGCTACCTTTGGTTGACCATGTTGAGCCAACATAGGTGTACATGTTTGGGTACGGTTACATAAACCTAAATGAGGGTACATTTCATTTGTGTGTAACAAGCTAAGTTCGATCTAACGGTTGAAAGATATTAGCTTGGTTGAATCAGGTTTTTCATCTAACGGTGAATATTGAATGCTTTGCTACCAAGGTAACTTGGATTGCAAACCTTGATTTGAAAACTATATAAAGGATAACTCTAGCAACTGGGAAACCTAATCCCCACACTTCTTTGTGTTACTAGTTGCATAAGCTAGAGTCGATTCTCCTTTAACCTTAGGTTTTCCTAAACCTTGTTGGTTAACGACTTGAAAGACTTCATTGGGATTGTGAAGCTTTGACCCAACTATTTTCTCTTGTAGTTGCGTGTTCTGATCTTGCCCGATTCTATCGTTTGAGTACTATCTTCTCTAAGATTTGCTCGAGATTAATTTCTCCGATAGGCAAGATAAAACGTGATCACAAACATCTTCGTCTTATTGTTTGTGATTCCACAATATCTAGTTTCGCCATCATACGATTTAGATTATTGTGAGGTGATTGATAATACTAGGCTGTTCTTCGGGAATATAAGTCCGGTTTATCAATTGGTTCCTGTTCACCTTGATTTATCAAAATACGGATCAAAAACTCTTGGGTATTTTTGTGGGATACAGATTTATTCAATCATATAGACTTTTCTGTGTGAAACAGATTTGTTTATCAAGTCTTCGACTTTGGGTCATAGCAACTCTTGGTTGTGGGTGAGATCAACTAAGGGAATCAAGTGCATAGTATCCTGCTAGGATCAGAGACGTAAGGAGCGCAACTGTACCTTGAATCAGTGTGAGATTGATTAAGGTTCAACTACAGTCCAGTCCGAAGTTCATTGGTAGTAGGCTAGTGTCTGTATTGGCTTAATACAGTGTGGTGTTCAAACTGGACTAGGTCTGGGGGTTTTTCTGCATTTGCGGTTTCCTCGTTAACAAAATTCTGGTGTCTGTGTTATTTCTTTTCCGCATTATATTTTGTTATATAATCGAAATATCACGGAGTTGTGCATTTAGATCAATCAATTAGAATATCCGACCTGCGGTTGTTGATTTACATTGATTGACACTTGAACATTGGTCTTTGGTACCGTTCAAGTTGTTTCACATAATAATCAGGCTCGCGGATTTATATATGTTTGATTTGCTGATTACCTTGTAAAACTGAGATATTAAACTCTTTGATATACTTTACTCAAGATTGAGTCTGACTGTCTAGTTGATTCTCTAGATAGTATATTGGAGTAAGTCCTCTCAGATTTCCAAACGAATTGTTAGGTGTGGTTGTTATACCCCCGCATTTTTAGAATCTATATGTATTGATAGTTTTTTCACTGAAAATGACAAAAGGGGAGATTGTTAGAGAACTGCTCGGTCAAACTCGCAAGTTTTGCGATCTCAAGCTTGTTATTAATGTTAGTAGCACAAAACTATATCTTGATTTCTAGTTTACTAAAGTCAAGTTTCAAACTAGGTTTACAGGTTGGTAGTTGAGTATTAGACATCCTTGAATAATCCTCGAAGATTGAAGGCTGAAGATCAAACAAAGATATTTGGAAAACTTCATCAACAAGAGGTATATGAAGACTCAACCATTCTATTTACACATATCAATTACCATTCTATCTATATGAGACTATGTCGTGTGACTTCTAGTAGATTTAATATTACAAAGAAGAAATTTCGAGTCAAGCTTGTGTTGTTAAACATCTCGAAATATGATTTAAGCAATGGATGTTCATAGGTCCTTAACAATCTTATTTCGAAACATTTCATTATTGAAGAACTGTGTTTGTGTCATATGGATCGTTTGAAAATTGCCCAAGCAATGATATTTTTTTCAAATATCAATTTTGGGACAACTCCATGATCGGAAGACACGGTAACTAAATACCCTCCGATTTATGGTAGTTCCCGAATTCGAAAAACTTGAGATTTTTTCAAATATCAATTTTGGGGCAACTTCATAATCGGAAGATATGTTAAATAAATACTGTCCGATTGTAGGTTTTTTTCAAAATAACAAAACTTTCAAATTACATATGTACAAAATAACCTACGATTATCCTAACAACTACCGATTACGAAATTACACTACCGATTGTAGTTTTATCTATCGATTATGGAGGGTAAAATGGCCATTTCGAAAAGTAGGAGATAAGGGGTAGCTTAGATTTATGCTTGGGTGACCTTTTTTGTCTTTTTGTGTCGCCCCTAATTCTTTCAGGGTAGCCCCTAATGACGCCAAGGTTATTAAACGTCTCTTTTTAGCCTCCTGGTCTTTTCGTATGCCCTTGAGGCCGAGTTTATGGAAAAACTTTACCACCACCGCACTTGGTAACCCGATGTCTTTTTTTTTTCCTTTTCCTCTTTTGAAAGGCCCTGGACTAGAGAAAGTTTTATTAGACTACCTCGGTAAGATTGAGGTTTGAAGAAAGAGGTACAAATAGGAAATGAATTAGAATTTCACCGTCCTGTAATGTTATCGTGCATAGTATATTGACATAATGAATTAGAATTAGCCAAAATAAAATAAAAATTGGAACGGAAATAAACTTAACATCAATAAAGTTTCATTCTTCTTCTTTGATTCTCTTTACCCAAGATTTGATGCTCCATGGAATATTATTAACATGTCCTGTAATTGCTTTAGTCATATTTGTTGTGTCACCTTCTGCTATAACTCGGGAACGTCAAGTCTTCTTCCCATACCGAGACCCAAGAAACAAATTTTGTTTCACCGAAAGAGGAGATGTTGCATCAAAGGTAGAAGTACCACAACTCATATAACTTCCGAATTAACTTGAGAAATTGTACCCACTCGGTCCTTTATTAGGGACAAAGGCATCATCCACGTTGATTTTGATGTGGTGAATCTCTGGTGGAGTCCATTGCTGAATTCTACCTCTAGCCGAAGAGTTTGTCAATCTCGAATCATAGGGAAACACATGTTGGAAAACAGGGTACCTGAGGATGAAAACAAATAACCGAAAAGAATGTTGTATCACTGAACTTCAAAGCCTTGCGATTCTTTTCAGCAAATATTTCGTCCCTTACCAAATAATCGGCGAGTACAATTGGTCAGTGAAATAATGCTTTCAGGATACTATGAATCCTAAAAACGTTGTTGGATTCAAGAGTTGTACTCCCTTGACCCAACCAAGAATACGCAATATGAGATTCTGATGATGCTTAGAGAGAAAATAAAGCAAAGATTTTGATGTGTTTTGATGGGAAGAATCCTTCACAATTTATAGAGGGTTTCATGCCTTTTGGAGATGTCTTTTCATCTCCAACATACGCTTTCAAAGGTCACCATCCATTAATGAGAAGAGACACGACCGTAGAAAATTCTGGAACCGAATTAGGTTTTGAATTTCAAAACCAGATATTTTTTCTAGCGGAAAACAATATTGAAAATATCCAACATTCTCCCCTATTTTCAAAATTGAAAAAAACACAAAAACAAAGTAAAAAAACTTTTGAATCGGGAGTGGTCGCATCACCTAAATGACCGCCTACGTACCCAAGTGGGATCAAGACAACGTAGTTCACTCTCAGTTGGGAAATAAGCATCATCATAGAAACCAATACCTAAATGATAGGTATCTTTTGGATTTGAACCTTCACTTAGTGTAAGAAATTCAAAGCCTTATCGGGGTTCAATGGTGAAGCAAGTCTTGAACCAAGTATTCGAAAAAGACGAGGGTACCCAAATATACCTCAATCTAAAACTTTTTCACCTATAAGTCCTTTCTCCGAAAGTGATTGTCTATGGACCTGAGTCGAGACAATACAACTAATCGGTTCACACTTCGTGTGATCGTCTGCATGGATACGAGATCGAGACAATACAACAACGAAGTATGTTTACTTGATAAAAGGTTTGGACTTAACCAAACGCAATAGGACTACTATCAAGTAAATAGGAATTAACGTTTGTGTATTTTACTTCTAATTATAATAAAAACAATTATAATTGCGGAAATAGAAAAGTAAAAGACACAGCAAGATTTTGTTAACGACGAAACCGAAAATGCAGAAAAACCCCGGGACCTTGTCCAGAATTGAATACTCTCAGGATTAAGCCGCTATACAAAATCAAACCAACTTCGTATAGTTGAGACCAAGTAACTAAACCTATAAATCACCTAGTTCCGTCTGTATTCCCACGCTTCCAACTTGTAATAAGTCACGTACTTGGAACAATTCCTTTGGTTTGTATTCCAAACAGTAAAGGAACAACAAATCTGTTTGCACATCATCAGAAAATCAAATACAAACAAGCCTTTCAGTAGTGGTCCTAAAACTAGCCTTCGTAATGAACGGACTAGAATTTAAAAGATCCAAACTAAAGCAGTTTTGGACGAATAAATGTAGAATGTCTTTACCTGTAAACTTAGTAGTGGTAGTGGTGGTGCATGTATATAAGAGATTGCAGGGTATTATTGTTGCAAAAAATGCAAAATTTTGACTTCACGCTTTACAACTTGTTCTGTACCGAGGCCGATTAAAACTAATATAAAAGCTAAAGTAGGCCAAAGAACTACTACAAAAAATACCCCAATTTATGAGTGCTTGTGCATCAATAGGTCCTTAAGAAGATTACTTGTAATTCACCACAATTAATGAGCACCATCAACCGCCACAATGAAAGACTTGCAAGAAAACGTACCATTAGGTGTGGTTTCCATATGAGTCGATCCTCCGTCGCTTCGACAACATCTGGAATGAATAGGTGTGGTTTTCATAAAGTACCGATACGTAAAAAACCTAGTTCATCCTCTAGTGATTCTTTTCCATGGAAAACTTTCTGGAATGTCAGAAACTTAGCACCCAAAATCCTTATATTCATATGGAGAGTAGTACATGAGGGATTAGCCATATTTAAAAACCTAGGAAAGTTTGTCGAAGGTATCAACAAAGAATGCAGACACTGCAATGCTCCTATCGAAGACCTTGAACATCTATTCTTTCACTGTCCGGTAGCTGCCGTCACTTTTTTGGTTCTCCCCTAGGTTGTAGGACGGAAACTTATCAGGGCATGAGCTGCAGACAAGTGATCACTAGTTGGCTAATGGAGAAGGGGAATTATGAGACATTTAGAATGGGAAGCTGTGTTTTATGGGCCTTGTGGAAAATAGGAATGACAGAGTGTTTAATAACAAAAACAACTCAATCCACAACATTATTAAAGAAGCAGTCTTCTGGTTCAATTACGTCATACCTCTGCTACCTGAGGAAGAACAAGTTACTCATATTCCAAGACCGATTACTGAGACACCTATATGGAGACCTCCTGAAGTTAATTGGACAAAGCTCAATGTTGATGCTGCTTATGATAACTACAAGGCAGGGTGTGCAGTAGTGGCCAGAGACACGGAGGTTCAATTCAAAGGCTGTGGCACTAACATTCAAACTGTTTTAGATCCCATGGAGGCTGAAACTAGAGCAATACTGCTGGCTTCTGAATTCGCTGTTGTGTCTGGTATGAAAAATGTGATTATTGAAGGTGATGCTGAGAAAGTTATCAAGATGCTAACTGATGAGAATCCCCAAATTCCCTGGAGATTACTGCAGATCGTCAACCAGATCAGAGCTCAGGCAAGGAAGCTTAATGCTGTCAAGTTTACCTATATCAAAAGAGATGGGAATTCAATAGCCCATATCTGGAAAAATATGCCTTATCAAACCACTCTAACATGTGGTGGTTTTCTTCCCAACCCCCTTCTTGTATCAAATCTTGTCTAGAAGACGATAAGACAGCTCTGTAATTTCTTTCTTCCTTCTTTGTGTAAAAAAAAAAAAAAAAAAAAAAAAAACTGCCACAATGAAGTAGTACCCGAAAGCAAACAAACCTTCACTGAAAGAAACTTTCTTCCTTATAAATTCCTCCACTGAAATCCACTACATAAACAAACCTTCTTTTCTGCATTCAGTGCTTAACAGTGAAAGCTATTAGATAACATCAATGGAGTTGTTTGAAGATCCAGAGTTCTTGAATGCACAAAAAAGTATCAAAGAATTAGGGAGAGTTGGATCTATCAAAGAGGCGTTTAAAATCATAGTGAAAGCATCTCCAACAAAATTCTTCTTGATATTCTTAATTTTTATTCTCCCTCTCTCATTGTTCCAACTCTTGTTTGAAGTTGATACTCGATTCGTACTCGCGCTCTTTACTTGTGATCTGTATTTCAAATCATCACCTGAATACTTACTTTCTGATCAAAAGATCGTTCGTCAGAAACTCGTTAGCAAGTCTATCCATGACTGCGTCTACCTTGTTCTCTTCTCCATCTTCTATCTTTTGTCAACCTCTGTGATGACCTTTTCCATAGCTTGTATTCGCGCATCCATACCCTTGTCTTACATTTCTGTTCTCTCCGTTATTCCTGGTATCCTAAAACGTCTTGCAATAACTTTTTTACATGCTTTACCCCTCATTTTGCTGATCTACACAGCTTACTTGGCTGTTTTAGCACTGATTTGTACCCTTCTTGTTACTATGATTCCTATGGTGCGAAAACTAATTATGTCTTGGTACCCCTCCTCATAGCTATTGTCTTGCTTTCCATCCAGTTATGTTCGCGTCTTGGATGCTCGTGCGCAGTACTACGGCATTGTGGAATTACTCACAACGTGGTTTCTGTTCTTAAGCCAAATACATCTTGTTCAATGACCATAAAGAAGAGTAAACTCGCTCTTACGGGAGAACAAAATTATTGTGAATATTCTTGCACTGCTTTAATTGGTCAATGACTTATTTGTTTGTATTGCATACTTGGTTATGCTCTATGATATGAACATCATATTTAAGGTTTTGATCGATCATTTCGTTATGTGTCATCGGAGTGGCAGCGGGAAATTTCTTGGTGCTAACTGCTTAAAAGCTCATGTATTACGAGTGCACACGGTATGATAATCAAGTTAATGGCAAAATAGTTTCTGATGATATTGAAATGCAAAATGGTAATCAAGTGGAAGTCGGTAAAGATAATCATGTGGAAGGCGATAAGTTGGAGGTTTAAGCATTCTGTTGGAGTTTCTTACTAACTACTAAGAATATTACTAGGCTATTTGAAGTTGCAATCTATTTTCTGCTTGTTTTATGTTGTTGGTTTCATATATGCATCAAACATTATACTGTAGAATGCTTACCGTTTTGGGTTTTGCTTATCCCCAACAATTTTTTTTGTTGGAGATTGTAATGCGAAATGGTGAGTCTATGTAGTTGGCTGTTTTTATATTACAAATTTCTCATGTCAATTACATCAAATTTACCTAACTTTCTGTTTGTTCCATTTCTTTATCATTAATCTGCTATTCGATCAATAAGGATTGAATGCAGTAGTATAGTACAGACGTGTTTCGTCCCTTTGATGAATGCATCACCATATCAATTTAGAATCTTCAAAAGTTTTGAGGCTTCATATATTCTCCAAGTGTCAATGCCAGCATAATGGTGTTCATTTTCCCTTACTAAGATAAGAGGTGGTGCTTTGTATCTTTAGGTTCATGTGGAAGTTGTTCATGTTTAGGATGTTTAGTCGCTCTAATTCTATTACTCCGTATAAGAACTCAACAACATCAGTTAGGGCATTTGTGGGTTTGAATCCAGTTGATGAACCTTTCCTGGAAACAGCATGCGCTTTTTAGTTACCTTAAAAGTGTGGGATACTATGGGCCTTGAATGCTTGTTTTGATGGTTTCCGGTGTATGACTTTTGGTTTTTCTTTCATGTCTTAGCTTGGCCTTTAGTTGCACTAGTTTAGTCTCTCCTTCTTGCATTTCTTTTTTCCTTGATACAATCTTTGACTTTTCTCCCTCAAAAACGAATGTGGTAAAACGAAATTTCAAATACATATGATCATGATCTCCCTACAAACGAATGTAGTAGATTTTTTATGTCTTGGATTGTTAAGAAATGACTCAAAGTACAAATCAAATTCAACTTGCCTTTCAATGTAATTTTAGTGATTTTGTATTACTAGCTTGTATTGTTTCCCTAAAGAGTTAATTGGGTTGGACATTTATTTAGCTGAATGAGTTAGGTAGTTGCTGCATGTCTTGCCTACAACTCTAACACATAAAGTTCTACGTGGTTGTCCTATTCCAACCAAAATCAAAGATCACAAGTTACGACCAATTTTATCACACCCTACCAACCAACAGCTAGCCTAGTGGTTGGCTTTGTATTTTAGTAATCAAAAGGGCATGTGTTCGATCCTCACGATCAACAAATTTTACCGATCAGAAAAAGAAAAAAAAAATTATCACACCCAAGCCAACAGTTATTCCTTTGATATATTGAATATTGATAACTCCTTCCTGTATTCTCTACGCCTGATAATTTATCTAATTACTGTTTTTTTATTTTTATTTTGATAAAGAGGCCTCTCAACAAAGACTAAGAAGCCCAAACTTTGTTAATAAGTCTTGGTGTAGCAACACCTACAACATCATTATGAAAATGTGAACTAACAAAACTAGGTAAATTCCCAATCCAAACACCTTCATTTTTTCTAGAAGCACCATCCTTTGCAAGTATGTCTGCAACGTGATTGGCTTCTCTAAACCGTTGATTGAATCTTACTTCATCAAAAGCATCTCCGAGTTTGTGGATTTCTCGGATAAGTCCGTAAGTGTCCCAGTTCGGTTGCACTTCTTCATTGCACAGCTGGATATATCTAATTACTGTAATAAGTGCACCTAAATTAGCTTCTTTTTTTAATGTTACACATCCTAAACCCTTGGGCCTGGCTTCATCGATTCAATACCTCGTTCGTTTTTTCATTGGTCGGAGACTGTGTGGCATTTTTACCATGTACATTCCATCAAAAAAATTTTTACTATGTACACAGTACACGACTTGCACCTGCATTAATTTGAACGCGCAATTGGGGATACTAAAACTAATTGGGGGATATAAATTACTTCCCCCAACCAATAGTGTTTGTTAAGGGGTGTTTTTTGGACTTTTTTTTAAAAATAACGGGCGTTGTAACGGTTAAATAGAAAATAAAAAAAAAATTATGATATGAAATTCCTATGTAACGGTTATAACGTGCGTGAAAACGTTTTAATGAGTCTAAAAAACGTTGTTACTAGGTTTTTTTTTCTTTTTCAATACTCCCTCCGTCCCTAAATAGATGACCTATTAATTTTTAAATTTTTTCCCACTAAAAGATGACCTATATATCATTAAGAAATGGGATATTTCTAATACTACCATTTTAATGATTATTGTTAGTATAAGAAATATCTATAATTCGATAGTCATGTTTATATTCCTTACATAGGTGTTTTAAAATGCTTTTCACTATATAATTTACGAAAATTTGATAAAATTCGTGACGGTATAGCCATTAAAATTTCGTCGGGAAAAATTATGCAATACATGCATAAGTAATGTGAAGAAAAAAACAATCATTAATTCAATTTAAGAGAGTGCGTAACCTAGCTAGGTAGACTTGTCCCTTTATTAGATTGCAGAATTTTCATCAAATGCCAAGAAGTAGGCAGGGTTTTAACTCGTCTATAGGGTACTAATTTCTACTAGTCAATCATTGAATGCTTAAAAAACTCTGGTAAACTAGGCATTGCATGGTGAGTTAGGGTAGAGTCAATCAACCCATTAATAGAGTAAGACAAATTAACACATTTATTTACAATCATGGTTGGGTTCTTGCTAGATTTCGACAACATTTTGCAGGACGCAATCTATTGCGCCCTGGCTTAACAAGGTTTTCAACGAATTTTATTGCAATCAAAAGCATCATTGATCAACGTAATGCTATCGAGAGCCTATTTACGGACAAAGAATTTCAAATCGGATGAGGCAAAAACTAAACAAGCTAGACAAGTGAAGAATATTATTTCAAATGAGATGTTCGGACGACGTGTCAAAATGCATGTATAATGGTTGGTCCTTTATTTAAAATGATTCGTTTCTTGGACTCAGACAAACCCACCATGGGTTATTTGTTCCATGCACTTGCTACATGTGTGGAAACTACAAATGGGTTTGGGATCAAATCGAAATGCTTCTATCGTGGGTGTAATAAAGAAACGATGGAAAAGTCGATTGGTTCTCCTCTTCATCTTTGCAGCGTATTTTCTCAATCCTTATTACATCTTTAACCCAAACAACTAATCTCATCAATAATGAAATTTCGAGCCCCAAATTTGTCTTTGAAGTTATATCAAAAATGGTTAGTGGCCCATAAGAACAAGCAAAATGCATGCTAGAGGTACAAAATTACTAATACTATCTCCAAATATGTTTAGTTAAGTAATTTGAATTTCTAATAACAATTGTACTTTTCTTTGTAGGCGGGAAGAATGCGAATGATGCAAGGTCAATTTGCATCACCATCGCACGTATTGCACTCAACATGGTGATCCTGTAAGTTGGTGGTTATCTTATGGTCTTTGAGTATCCATCCCTCCGAAGATTGCAAAAGTAAAGATATTAAGTCAAACAAATACATCGTCTGGGTCGAGAGGAATTGGAGTGTGTTTGAAAGAATCCACACCAAACTACGCAATCGTTTACTTTCATCGAGAATAAATGATCTGGTGTATGTCCGGTACAATTCGAAGTTGAAGCAACAAAGAATTAAAGGTAAATAAAGGCGGCATAACATTGATGTTCACGACGTTCATAGTCTACTGAGGGATGACAATATGCTTGACTGGATAGCGGGGGAAGACGAAACACCGATTTTACCTCAAAGAGTACAATGGTTAAATATGCTGGAAAAGGAAGCCGTTAATAATCCAGAGCATGTCCCTCTACCATACAACTGGCATGATCCTGAAGTTCAAATCCCATACGAAAGGTTACCGGTGAGTGACTTTGTTTATGACTTTGGTAATCTTTCATTTGGAGACAATACACAAGGTTATGAGAATGTGAATCCAACATATGATTCTCGTTACACTTCCGATCGCTCTGACCATGGTGTTCAACATATGAACGAAGGATATACTTCTAATATTGATAACAATAATGAAGTAGGTAACAATGATGATAAAAATGAAGGAGATTATGATGACGATAATGAAGTTATTATGATGATGATACTTATGCAAACGAAGATAGCCAGTACCCCCACGATGATGACTATGATGTGGAAAGGAACCGCCGAGAAAATGAAGAATACATGAATATCAAAAAAAGGGGGTGGTTGTAGTTGGTTCACGTAGCTTTTTAACTGATGAACAATAGTTTAACAATCCTATGTTTTTTAAATTTGAAGTTTTTAATCTTGTAGTTACTTTCCTCGTATCATTTAAAAAAAAATTAATTCGAAGTTTTAAGCTTTCAATCCAGAGAAAGAAAAAAAACTCCAAAAAAAATGGTAAGAAAGTTATGTACACGATTATAACGTGCGTGATAACGAGAAAACAATTCTAAATAACGCACGTTAAAATGTTATTTAGAAGAAAAAAATATTCAAACTAATTTTAGAAAAACGGTTAAAACGTGTATGAAAACTGAAAAACGGTCCTAAAAACTGCCTTTATTTCCTATTTATCGGCATTATAAAGCACGGGGTTGAGGGTTCACGGCCACTAAGATATGAGTGAACCGTTTTAACGGTCGTTTTTTTTGGTGAAAACGGGTGTTTTTCAAACCTTGGTCTTATCGTACCGTTGCATAGAGAAAAATAAGTGAGAAAATATTTCGAATTCAAAACTACTCTCAAACAAAAACCTAACCTAATCTCTCCAGTGTCTCCGACTCGTTTTTCATCGATGGCTTCTTCTTCTTCAACTCAAGAGGAGACATACTTGTTAGGGTTTGTGACTGTTAACATAGTTGGTCTACAACACTATTTTGCTTCCATTAAAGACCGACAATTGGTAGGTTTACTTCGAGAACCTCTCAATTCTTATGATGAAAACGCAATTAAAGTTCTAGATGTTAAGAAAACTCAAACTCAAGTTGGATACATTGAGCGTTCTGCTGCTGCTATTTTATCTCCTCTAATGGATACTCGCCAAATTCTTGTACAAGGTATTGTACCTAAAACCCTAGGTGTTAACAATCGATATAAAAAGCCTTGTCAGGTTCATATTTTTGCAAAGATTGAGGATTTCGAAACTGTTAAATCTGTGATTATGGAATCTGGGTTGCAGTTGATTTCTGGTTCTAATCCAGCATTTACTCAATCAGAGTCTGCTATTGTTAAAGAACTTCAACCAAAGAAAAAGTTTAAAAAGATTGATGAAGTTTTTAATTTTGTATCTGATTCTGAGAAAGAAAAGGGTGTAAGATGGGAAGCCTTGGAACCACCTATACAAATTATCAAGACTGAGTTGTTAGATCATCAAAAGTTAGGGTTAGGTTGGTTGGTTCATAGGGAGAATTCTGATGAATTGCCACCTTTTTGGATTGAGAAAGAAGGAGAGTATGGGAATTTGTTGACGGATTTTTATACAAGAGACCGGCCTGCGCCTTTAAGAGGTGGGATTTTTGCTGATGACATGGGTTTGGGGAAGACACTTACTTTACTTTCTTTAATTGCTACTAACAGACCAGAAAACACAAGTAGCGGTAGTTTGGATAGCTTGGGAGAAGACGGAGAACAGGAAGAAAAATTGTCTGTTTTAGTGAGTGGAAATAAGTCTAAGAAGAGAAAGCAGATACTGAAAATTGTTGACTCAAATAAGAAATGTAGAACTAACACTGATTTGGAGGATGGAAACTGTGGCGTTTTGGGGCCAAGGACGACGTTGGTTGTTTGCCCCCCATCGGTTTTTTCGACGTGGGTAACACAACTAAATGAACATACAAGACCTGGTCAATTCAAGGTGTACATGTATTATGGAACACGAACAAATGACCCCGAGGAGCTTCGGAAGTATGATATTGTTTTGACAACTTACGGTACTCTCGCCTCTGAGTTTAAAAGTAGCGAATCACCTGTCAAAAAGGTCAGCGGATCTCCTATCAAAAATGTCAGCGAATCTCCTATCAGTAAGGTCGAGTGGTTCCGAGTTATTTTGGATGAGGCACATGTTATTAAGAATGAGAAATCTTCTCAAGCTGTAGCTGTTCTTTCTTTGAAAGCCTTGAGGAGGTGGGTAGTTACAGGAACACCTATTCTGAATGGCGCATATGATTTGTATTCTCTCGTGGCCTTCTTGAAGTTTGAGCCATTGTCAGTTAAGAGTTATTGGCAAACCCTGGTGCAACAACCACTTGATAAAGGACAATCGATTGGGCTCTCACGTCTACAGGTATGCTCGTGCTAGTAATACTAGGTGGTCAAATATATTCTTAAGTTTTAACTTTAAAAGTTGTTCTACCTTATTAAATTTATCCCAGCTGTAAATGTAGATACATGATAAGTTTAGATTCGAATGCTACATTTATGATACCTCCAAAATATCGAGTTTTTGTATATTTAGTAAAAGATTAAGTTAGTGCAACTCTGGATTGTTTTTTTTCCCGATAGCAATGAAGATCGAAGAGATGTAGAATACTGGGGTTTTTAGCAGAATGAAAATGAATCTTGTTGCAATCAGATATCAGAATCAAGTGAACTTTTAGTACTAGACGTTAATCACTTAAATCTTCTGTTCAGCGATGTTATGAAACATTTCATAAACATGTAGCACCAAAATGATAAATTCAGTGGCAAATTTAGAAATTAAGTTACTGAGTTTAGTCTTCAGTTAAACGAAAGGACTGAAATTCTATGTCTTCGGTGAGGTTAGATTGTCCGCACTAGAGATTAAGGCTTGCATGTCACTTAATCAAGTCGATGTATTATGTTGTCATCCATATAAGTTGTGCAATTGTTGATTCATCATTGATAGTGTTAATCATTTAATCGACTCAATCTTGGTGCTAGTCAACTAGTTATATAAATTTACATAGTTTTGTTGTGGCTGTTACATTTAAATCTGGAATCTGGTTATCTCGCGGTGCTATTACTTGTGAAATCGTATGACTCAGATACATGTTATTCACTCTTCACTACTGTCTGCAATTTCATTCAGCTAATATTGTCAATTCGATCTCCCAAGTGATATTTAAGAAAACATGCTTTATGAAAAAAAGTATGTTAGTTGATCTGTTGATGCGTTATACAGTGGAAGGTATGTGAATACTTGTAAGGTTCTGTTAAATTTTAAATTGATCCCCCTCTTCCAGATTCCAGATTATATGCCCCTTCATGAAATATGAGATGCTCTTTTCCTTTTGGTTTTCTTAATTAGTTAATTGAGATAATTGGATATCTTTTTACTTTTTTAATCAACTTCTTTGACACTATTTTCATATTTCAATAGAACATCATGGCAAGCCTCTCTTTGCGAAGACATAAGGACGATGGTTTGGTCGAACTGCCACCTAAAACTGTTGAAACTTGTTTGGTGGAGCTCTCTGTTGAAGAAAGGGACCAGTATGACCAAATGCTAATGGATTATCAAAATGTGGTACGCAACTATATCCATCGTGGCAGTGTTGTGCTCAATTACTCAAGATTACTTAGTATTGTTTTGAGGCTACGTCAGATCTGTAACGACGTAACCTTGTGTCCAACAGAAGAATTACTTCCGTCATACAACATTGAAGGTAACAATTTTTCTGCCCTTTCTTCTCCAACACAGTTTAGTTGGTTCTGAAAAGTATATTAAGGTTTCTGGTGCATCCATATATTATCGTTGTTATGAATTCTATGAGTGTAATAATAATGACTATAATACTAGGTGAAGAATAATTACCATGATTTTTGTGAAAATTACCAGATAATCATGTGTTCCGTCGATATATGAAATACGTTTAAATTTAGGATCCACAAACTTCAAGTATGGTGAGGGAGTGTTGAGCTAGTAATCGTTGATGCTTTGTATGCTAATAGTGGCTCCTGCTTGAGAGAGATGAAAAAATTACAGCATCATTTGCTGACCTAGTTCTTCCTCTGGAACTCCCAAATGACACGAAATCTTGATCGTGTAACCGGTTTCATTTATGGTTACTATATAGTCACATGGGCACTTAAGGGACATTCAAGTAAGCAGGGATAATGTATAAAGTTGAAATAATAATATGTAATAGCTGAGTATTTCAGCTGAAAATGATGAGTTCTATTTAGTAAAGATGGGATAGTTAGGAACTTGCTTCTGAATATTTCAGCTAAAAATTGAAGTCACCTAGATAGTCCTTTGCATCTCACATGTGTATACTTTTGTAACCAGGTTTCTGAACAGCAGCGTAATATATTATACCACTTCTTGTGGATTACAGTTTTTTGCCGTATCAGCGTATAAAATAACGAGGATTGTAATTACTAATTGCCGTCCTCTATATTTAATGTTTTTTCGAAGAACTTAAATTACCGAATCCTCTCTTATTTGGTCACTCACAGAGCTAGATTCATATTTGCATTAGCTCATAAGTTGTAGTTTAAAAACTTGCAGATGTATCCAGTAATCCTGAATTGCTTCAGAAGTTGGTTTCAATTCTACAAGATGGGGATGACTTTGACTGTCCAATTTGCATTTCTCCACCAACTGGTACCATCATCACATGTTGTGCTCATATCTTTTGTAAAAGCTGTATTTTAAAAGCCATCCAGAAGAATTCTTGCTGCCCTTTGTGCCGTCACAGTCTTTCCGAGTCGGACCTCTTCTCTGCCCCACCAGAAGAATCTTCCGAGGACTTTGAAAATAGCGATTCTTCGAATGGAAGTAATACCTACTCCTCTAAAGTTTCAGCACTGTTAAAACTTCTGATAGCCTCTAGGACTGAAAATCCATCAAGAAAATCAGTCGTGTTTTCACAATTTAGAAAGATGTTGATCTTACTCGAACGACCGCTAAAGGATGCTGGTTTTAAGATTTTGAGATTAGATGGATCAATGACCGCAACAAGGAGGGGTAAGGTGATCAAAGAATTCGAAAATCAGGGGTCAGATTCAGCTACTGTGCTTCTAGCAAGTCTTAAAGCTTCAGGAACTGGGATAAATCTTACGGCTGCTTCTAGGGTATACTTGTTTGAGCCATGGTGGAACCCTGCAGTTGAAGAACAGGCCATGGACCGTGTTCACCGAATAGGACAAAAGGAAGATGTCAAGATTGTGAGGCTAATAGTTGAGAACAGCATTGAGGAAAGGATATTGGAGTTACAGTCGGGGAAAAAGAATTTAGGTCAAGGTTCTAGAAAGAATAAGGATACGAGACAAATGGGTGGTGAAGATATTCGCCGCTTATTGGATTTGTGAACTCTTCCTGGACTGTTACGATGATCAGTTATGTATGTTCATATACACAAGTCTCACTCCAAAAGACTTTAAACCTTATTTCAACTTCACTTGGCTTCGGTTGGTCACTTCTCACTCTTTTGCACTTCCTGGGTTTTGCCACCATAATGTTCCCTGATTGTCCTGGCTACTAACATATATATAGTGTTTTGGAACCTTGGCATTTTTGGTGTCGTATTACTTTTTGAGGAAAATAGCAATTAGTTCAGTGTAAATTCTGTTTGCAACTGCTAACATTTTACTGGAACATGTTTCTAAGGAATGCAAAGGCGATGGTTCAGTAGGTACTAGTCTTTCTTGTGGTTATTGCTTCTTGTTTTGCTGTTTTGCTGTTCTATGTTCTTTTATTTTGTTATCTGGGTGAATAGTTGTAAGAGCTAACAGCTTAGGATTACCTGTTGTCTTTGTTGATTTATGGTATTTACTTGGAACTAGCCAAGGGTGGCAACTGTGCCTACTATGCCGGTGTAGATACGAACTATGTTATCCTTTTTTGCGTTATGGAAAATGTAATGAAATGTTCTCTGATGGAACCACGGGGTACACTAGTTTTTTATGAGAGTGGTCCTCTTGCCTGCCTGTTTTCTCTTTGGTGCTCCAAAAAAAAATACAAGTGAAGAACAAAGTTCTGAGGACAGGGGATCCAAAAAAAAAAAATTTTGATGGAAAGACAAAATGTATTCACTAGCAAATATAGTACAAAAGATTTACAATTTCGTTTTTATCGAAGACATTAGAAATAATGCTAGTAATTTTGATTTGTTGTTGTATCTTCATGGATAAATGTTGAAGACATTTTATCCTTGCTTCTTTGGCAATTTTGTCTGCTGCTGAATTGTATTTTCGATTAGTATACTTTACCTTTGCCTGCGGAAGTTCGTGAAGGATTTCCTTTACTTCTTGCACTGTGTTTTCGGCTGTCCAGAGGGGACTTGTGTTATCCTTGTTGATATTGTCTTCCAAGAGTTTGCAATCAGTTACAATGGTTACACTAGATAACACATTTTCTTTTAGCCACATAACCGCCTTGAGTAACGCTCTTGCTTCCGCATGGAAGGCATTAGTGGCTTTCTCCGAACCAGCTGAAATGTGCATGACGGTGTGCTGGTCGACTGAATATACCATGTGCGCATATTCCATCGATAGGTCGTCTTCTTTGAAAGAGGCATCTACAAATATTATCCAGTCAGTCTTTATGGTTGACCATTTAGCATTGGTCAACTGTGTATTGTTGGTTTCCGGACCTTTAGTAGTACAATTATCCGGAGTGGATTGCAAAAAACTGTTGATCTGAGTTATTAGTTGCGCTGGATTTGAGATTGTTTCCTCAAAAACCACCGAGCATCTATATTTCCATATGCACCATAATATTTTTGCAATTTTCCCCGTTATATTGTTTAGGTATGGGTTTTGAATCCACCTTTTAACCCAAGTTGTGATTGAAGTTGTATTGTCTGAAGGTATTAGATGGCCTAAAGAGAAACTGAACCAAATGGCTCTGGAAAAAGGGCATGTTCCAAACAGGTGAATCTCCGTTTCCTGAGCTTGCAAATTACACATTTGACAATTAGTTGTGATTTCCGAATTGTGTGCCCCCGGTCTTGACGAAGTGGGTAAAGCTTTCCCAGATAGCTTCCACACAAAAAGCTTTATCCTCGGAAGTGCTTGTATTCTCCGGATATTTTTCCATGGGAAATCTAATAATGAAATGTCTTCTTCTTGAGTTTGGTTTGCTAGGAAATTATAAATGTTTTTACCGAGAAAAGACCCGATTGGTGATGCAACCATTTTATATTATCTTCTTCATCTTTTTTGGAGAGATGGCTTGAATTTTATTCCTCACTTCGAGCTAAAGTAGGTGTTTAGCTTTTCTTGGTCCCACTTATTCTCCCCAAGAATGAATTCTTGTACCTTTGTCGGAACTATATCCTGAGACAATTGAGGTTGTGGAATTATTTCCTCATTTGGGATCCATCTATCTTCCCAAACCTTTATCGAGTTTCCATTTTTCACTTGCCAGATAAAGTTTCCTTTGATTAATTCCAGCCCTTTTCGGATGCTTGTCCAAATCCACGATAAGTTGGAAATTTTGATTTTTCCAGAGGTTTGAATAAGGGAAATATTTTGCTCTGAGGATTTTTGCCCATAGTTGCTCCCTTTCTAATAGTAGTCTGCTGGCTAGTTTATTGAGAAGGGCAATGTTGAATTGGTGTGGATTTTTTATACCTAAGCCCCCTTGCACAATGGGTTTGCAAATATATTTCCAAGCTACGATGAAACCTCCTTGTCGTTTTTGTTTATCTTTATTCCACCAGAAGTTTCTTTGTATTGTCCAACTTGTTTAAAGTTTCCTTTTGAAGAGCAAGAACTTGCATCTGGTACGTTGGAAAAGCTTGGAGAATAGATTTTATCAGAACTGTCCTTCCTGCTTGAGATAGGAGTTTCGATTTCCAACCTTGTAGAGTAGAGTAATATTTTTGTAGAAGAGGCTCGAAATTTGCTTTCCTATTTTTATCGAAGAATAGGGGGGTTCCGAGATATCTATCATTTTTTGTCATTAGAGGAACTTTTAAGATTCTGGCTAACATTTTTCCATGTTTCGGGTGAATTTTTGGGGAGAAATAAATACTTGATTTTTGTAGATTTATCATTTGGCCTGCGGAGAAGTAGGTCATGTATCTTTAAATAACTTCACTTTGTCCAAGTCAAAAATGCTCCCTCCACGCAAGGTTTGGTGCAGAAATTAGTCTGTCAGTGCAAGGTTTGTGGAGACAACTAATAGAATCATACTGTATATTTTTGCAAGCCGCCTTGAGCCATTCATAGGAGGAGCTTACCGAAGTATACAGATTTGATCCTCTTCTACCTAGACGTTACTAATGGCGGTACTTTACTACCATCTCTTTCAACTAAGAGACGGCAGACTATCCAAAACCAAAACCAAGCTCTTTATTCCAAGAGACGGCAGACTATCTACAAACTAACATATTATTGAAGTTCTTATTAAAATGGTTCAGTTTTTGGCGACATTTTGTAAATTCCATTCAAAGAGTTTCAGTGTGAGATTAGGTCAAGGTTTGACTAAATTGACAAAGCTCAAAAGAGTCAAAAAGAGAAAACCCCACACCCAGAGTGGACCAATTCACTCTGACTTTCATGAGTTGACTCGATCTGGTTTGAAAAGAGAAACAAGGACTGCTTGCAACGTTGAAAGAATAATGCAACGCAAACACATGTTTTATTTTCTTCTATTAACTCTCCATACCTACCAAAAACCGTACTGTACACGAAAGGAACTGAGCAATAATACATTTTGGGGAGGACATGGATATCTGTTCTACACTGTTAGTGCTTGGTGGATAGGCCCTGATCACTACTGCTACCGTCTACGAAATGCAAGAACCTTGGATAATAAAAAGAGAACTTTAGCAAGCCTCATTAGAGATATCCAATATAAGTGTTTTTTTGGGCCCAATCGAATACAAGAATGTTAGGGCTATGGCAAATATGATGATTTCTCTGTGGGATTCATTATACCAGCCTCCGTAATTTTTTGTGGTTTTTTACTTAGGTAACCAAATCCCCTTTCGGTTTTCCTTTTATTATGTTCGGTTAAAATATCCGCTTAAGTGCCTTTTTTCAATGAAATTTATATTCCACCTATTAGAAGAAAAGAAAAAAACATAATATAATTAGATTGTTATGAGAAACTTGACTCTTTCTAAATATGATTCTATATATATAAGAATAAAACAAACTTTGTGACCCAAAACCAGACTTTGAATAAAACAAAATTTGTGACCCAAAACCAGACTTTGAAATGAAATCACCAGTTATGAATTTGCATGAGATTACCACCAAGCGGTCCAAGCCAATAAATTTTGTGTGTATGACTATGTACAATGATTTGAACCTTTCCGTCCTTAATTTAATACCTAGCTTTAATTAATCAATGAGACTTTCTTGGGGAGTATAGGAAAATTAGATATCACATCATTACCATCATCTTATTAACCGTATTCTGTATTATCTGCAGGAATCCTCTAAAAAGTCAACAATACTTGTTAGTTTTCAAGATAACCACCTTATGCCTTGCTGAAACACAAAATTGGTCACTTAACCCAATAACGACGATTTCTGGGTGAAAAAGACATGTAAAATTTGATACTGTTTAAATGGACGAGAATGTAAAAATAACCAGGATGTAAACAGTTTCATCCTACCTATTTTCAAATATTTTTTCTTATTTTTAATTTGTATCAGGATGCATCCAGTTTCACCCTCGCTATTTTTTAAGTTGAAGGCAGGATGAATCCAGATTCATTCTTGCTATTTTTTTTGTGTTCATTTCACCCATACTAATTTTTTTTTTAGAACCATGTTTTCAAGGTTAACTACTTCCTCGGTTCCTCCTTTTGTATCGACTTTGACCCCTCCCTTAACTAATTCTCACACGGGTTCATAGTTTATTTGTAAGTGGCGTGAACAAAGTCCTAACATAAGGTTGACCATAGGGGATTCACTAATATATACTCCCTCCGTCCCTAATTAGATGAGCTACTTGGTTTTTAGTTTTGTCCACAAATAGATGAGCTATTTCACTAACCAAGGGGATATTTCTAAAACTACCCTTTTAATTGATTATTTTTTCTATAAGAAATATGTATAATTTGATAGTCATGTTTATAGTTTAGTGTTTTAAAATGTTTTTCAAGTATAAAGTTTATAAAAAACCGTGGTATACAAAGATAAATCGTTTCTAAATTTTCCTAATTATTGACCATAAGGGTATAATCGTAAAAAATACTTAAATATATCCACCTTCCTTTCTGCAAAACTTCATCAAGTCAGATAAATAATGATAAATAATGATAAATTATAAACTGTGGAACTATGGCGAGTGCATGTTCGTCCAAGACAAAATTGGGGCCTATTGTGATTAAGTCGGGCCTACGACTATAAGACAAAAAAGAATAATTTGAAGTAAAATGAATAACCCCTTATCCAATTATTTTACTAAATGGCAAAACTACCCCTGATTGATTAGTGCTAATTTGGGTGATTAAATGATGTTTAATCAAGTTAATCCTGAAATCAACTACCATTAATTCATCATCAAAACTTGAAAAAAAAATAAATCCAAAACTCGTTCCAGAATCGGTTGATGTTAGTGCAGTTGTAAACCGATTCTAGGTTGAGCTTTTTCAAAGAATGAAGTAAACCCAGAATCGGGTTTTTCAATACCAAAATAAACCGATTATACGTTACATTCAGAAACAAGATATTCATTACATAGTTTAGGAAATTAGCGCATTACATATATAGGATGGGATTCAATATGGGTATTTTAGAATTTGACACATCAAATGTTCGTCAATGAACTTCCGAGCATGTCGGTACAACGTCGTATATTCTTTGTGGTGAATGAACTTAGTTTCCCCATTACGAATTCTCCATAGCCCATTGAAACATTCCAGCTGAAATTCAGTGAATTCTTAAATGTTAGTATGCGAACTTTTAACGATGACATAAGTATAAATATTATTGGATTACTCACTTTTTCTCTAAGAGGAGCTTGTGGATGATGTTGGTGCACCATATTTCTAACTATAACATACTCTCGCATTGCACTTTTTATGTAGTTGAATCGGAATACCAAGTCTCTCCATTTGTGGTTATTGGGATTCCCGGTACGCCCGTAAAAGAACTCTTTAACTCTCTTCCAAAACATTGAATAGATTTCAGGACGTTCACGGAATGTATTAGCAAACGATTTAAGATTTAACGAGACACAAATATTCATACGGTTCCCATTCCATTTTCTAGGCTAAGTGTGTGATGTGGGAGTGGCTCAAAGAGGTTGTCTTTATATAGATAAAGACTCGGCGGCTATTTTTTTCAAATTCAATTCAAACAATCGGTGTTTAGGTATGTCCACATAGTCCGATTGCGTCCTTGCAAAAAAAAAATATTGTGCCTATCAATAATCGGATTTTAATGTTGGACATGTAATCCGATTCTTGGCAAAAAGAGTTACAGAAGAACTGCCACTTTTCCTTGCCAAGAATCGGATTATATGTGATGCCAACATAGACCGATTATAAAGGTTGTGTCAAATTCACCCTCTCAATAATCGGTTTTTAATATGTCACTTGTAATCCGATTATTGGCAAAAAAAGATACTGGGAACATTGTCACTTTTCCTCACTAGAATTGGATTACATGGGATGCCCACATAAACCGATTATAAAACTCTAGATTTTTTTGTTTTGTCGAATGTCATTACTTTCAAAGTATCCTTATAAACCGATTACGAAAACTTAAAAACCGGTGAACACAATTTTCTAATCGGTCTATATGGTGCAACTTCAAACTTAGATTCGAAAAGAACGCGAAATTGGGGGATATAAAAAGGAATCGGGGGATATAATAAAATGACAAAAACTGGATCCGGATATCAATTCGGGGTCACCCCTTATCTAAGTATTTTTTAAATCCTAATCTACCCCCCACTAATCAGGTTTAGTGGTTAATAATAATTAGTAAAAATCTTAAGTATTTGTTAAATGATTAGTGTGTATTTGTATTTGGGTGAATGAGATGAGAGTAGAAAGTTGGAAAAAAAATTGAGAGGGAACTTTTTTTGGTGAAAGTGGAGGATGATTGTGAAGAGAGAATTGCTGCTAAGAGGTTGAAAATTTGATTTTTTTTCTTTGAATCCACCATTGTTGCAGCTGAAATAGCTCGGTGCCGGCATGGTATTAAACCAAAAACCTATGCCGGCATTTGCTGGAAATTTTCATAAATTGATCTTCAAAACCTATTTATTTTGGTTTTAATCAGTCTACTTCCCACGATCGATTAATTCTCGAGCATCTAAGGGTACCTATCTTAGGCATAGTATGTTGCTTAAATTTCTATCGGCACATGATGAAAAGTATCCAGGAAACTTCAATTTTTTTCACTTGACTACCGGCATTGATAGATTTCTATCGAGCATGCCGTGCACTTAGTTACTGACATTGAATGTTAGTGAAGAACCATCCGCACCATTTTCCTAAGCATGGTTCTTCACCAATTCCGCATGGTCTTCATCACTTAGCGATGTAAAAAAATATTCCGTTTTGAATTTTTTTTCTGGTTTTAATCAGTCCACTTCCGACACAATTAGTTAATTCTCGAGCATGCCGTCACCGGTTTCCGGCATAGTAGGTTGCTTTAATTTTTATGCCGGCACATGATGTAAAGTATCCAGAAAGTTTAATTTTTTTTTCACTTGACTACCGGCATTGATAGATTTCTATTGAGCATGCCGGTACTTAGTTACGGCATTGAATGTTAGTTACCAAGCATGCCGGCACCAGTTTCCAGCATGGTCTTCATCAATTCCGGCATGGTCTTCATCACTTGTGACATGATCTTCATCACTTACGAATTAAAAAAAAAAAATCGTTTCCAAAGTGAGGAGCCTGAGAGAGAAGGAGAAGAGAATTTGAAAGAGAGTGGGGAGAGTTTAGAATTTGAAAGGGAATGGGGAATATTTGGGTTTCAAAGCTCTAACCCTGAAAGAGATTAATAAGAAGTGGAGATGTAAATGGGGGACATGATTTTGTTTTTTGATTTTAAGTTTTTTGATTTTTATTTTGAAGGGAGGATATTTTAGTATTTTTACACCCCAAAACCACCCCTTAGCAGACACCATGGGTTGGGAGAAGTAATCAATATCCCCCAATTCCTTTTTATATCCCCCAATTTCGCGTTCATTCTGAAATTGTACCCCTTGAGAATTGTCAGAATCGGATTTTATATAGGTACATGTAAACCGATTGTGGCAGAAAAACTTACAGAACATGCATTTTTTGCACACAAACATTGTAGTTGGTTCTTTTGTCGCGTCTTAGACAAACACAAACAATTTCAAAATAAACCGATTCAGTCATTCATAAACTAAGAATATAACCAAACATAATTCGACAATAAGTTTAAGAAATAAGTTTTGACACCATAATTATCCATAGTTAAAGACATAAGTTTGAAACCATTCATTCATCAACATCCCCACCACGACCACGACCACCTCGTCCTCGTTTAGCAGCTGGGGCGCTGCTCGATGCACCTTCAGATTTATTTTTATTTTATTTTTTTGGGGGTGGGGGCTCTCTTCCTCTTTTTCTTTGGCACCTCCTCCTTCACCGGTTCCCCAAATTTTGCACCCGCTTCTACATCTCCGAGACTGTTCATTTCATCAATCAGCTTTTCATTGGCCTTAACATTTTCCCCTCGCCTGATTTCTAGATGTTCTTGGGATATCAAGTGCCCGATTCGTCTTCTCTGTTTCCATTTTAAACAACAAACATTAAACAAATAATGCTAAAACAATTAACAAAACCGAAATTGAGAAATAATGCGCACCAGGAATTCGAGAGTTGTATCTTTGTCCTCTATCCGGGGCCTCTCATCTACTCGTATCACTCGAGTATGCGAAATATTGAGGTACCACGGCATGTAACCCGGAATTGCCTCATCATATGTTTTCAATCGACCATCCATAGCATATTCGTTGAACCTTCTGTCATCCCAATATGTACATGATGGTAAAGGGTCGTGAACAATATCAATATCATTATCATATGACTTGGTTTTCTTCACATCGATTTTAAACTTCTTGTGCTCCTGTGGGATTTTTTGTGTGTATCCACATTGTCTTGCTACTCTCGTCGGATTGTACATTACATATCCTCTTGGGTGAAACAAAGGCCCAAAATAACGAGCTTGCTCTTGGCACCTAACCATCTTTCCTTTTCCTTTGGCCAAACCTCCCTTGTAAGGGTCAAAGGTAACATCTTTCGTCGTCAAGTTGTCCAACTGGCGTCTCAACTTCAGATAAACCGTATCTTGGTCCTTTTCCTTACTCCTGTAGATGTACATGTCTCCATAAAAGTTACCGTCCCATTCCTTGTTCTCAAAATCCCTTGCAGCAAATATTGGGAAGTGCAAATATTTCCACGCCTTCAGAAAAGCCATATTCCCTCCGATTTGGTTCCTGTCAGCCCTGGAAGCCTTTCTCAACTCGTTCAACGAGTGTGCAAGGATGGAAGTGCCCCAAGAGTATTCGTGGATCTTGTCAAATGGTTGCAACAACTGAATAAAGTTGGCCAAGCAGGAAAAAGTTACAGATACATTGGGCATTCTTTGTTACAACAATCGGTTTACTCGATACTGTTATAAAACCAGATTGTAACATTACACATCAAAAATCGGTTTATTAATATGCAAACGAAATCCGATTATGGCTAAGCAGTGGCTACACAATTGGGCTATGTGGACACATATATAATCCTATTCTAACGAAAAAAAAGTTACAGGAAAACGGTTATCCCTACGGTTACATAATCGGGTTATGTTGGTATTAACATTGACCGATTATGGTTCAAATTTCTCGAACCAGATAACACATGCAACACAATCGGGGTATGTGGTCATGAACAACAACCGATTCCTAATTTAATTGGTTCACATGTACACTAACATAAACCGATTCTCGGTAAACCCGCATAAATTTGAAATCGAAATTATCGATTTTTGAGTGATTGCATGTTACTAAAACCTAGTTTAGAGGATTGGGTTGATACAAAAGTACCCGATTCGACCCATTTCCTCCTCTTGTGCGATAAAAGATCCTTCGTCTTCCTCGACCGTTTTTTTCTTCGTTTTATTTCGAATTGCTTCAACAATTAGGGATTATCCACACTAGGAAATTTCTGTTAGTAGCATACTTCACTCGCGTTGGTTTTCGACGACATTTTATAGAAAAAAAGAAGCGATTAATCGTTTATGGATCGTCGATAATCGACAATGTTTTGGTTTCAAAAAAATGAAAAAAGAGGGAGAAGAAGAATCAGTTTATAAGTTAGGAATTGAAACCGATTTTTAGTTTTAGGTTTATTATTAAGAGTTAATGGGGGTAAATTTGTAGTATTAATATTTTTTAGAGGGTAAATTGGTAGTTTCAGCAAATTTAGACACCCCATATCCTTCTCCATTAGGTGGATGTGGAAATCTGTAGGCCCCAATTAATCACAGTAGGCCCCAATTTAGCCAGGTATATTATTGGGGTCGGAAAATTTCGGTTTCTTACTAATGGAAAAACAGAAGAGGAAAAAACGTATTTTTACAACATAAAAATTTGAATGATAAAAGCAGTTTAGAAGATTTATTTCAAAATTGATTTTATATAAATTTCAGCATCAATATAAATCCATCGTAGTTACAATTTTTTTTTTTTTGAGGTCCTAAATACGAAGTTTGTCTATGTAGATAGACAAAAATAAACTATTCCCTCCGTTCTTTTTTAATAGGCTGATTTTGTTTTTTGAGAAAATTAAGGAAATTAAGAGAACTAATCATTGAAAGTGGTCCTCATGACACTTGTCAATAAAATAAGTGAAGTGAAATGGTCCCCATGACACTTGTCATCAAAAAGGAGTAAAGTGAAATGGTCCCCATGACACTTGTCATCAAAAGAAGTTAAGAGAAAAGTGGTTCCAAAAAACTAAAGTAACATTTGACTTTCCCAATTAGGAAACCAGCCTATATTTTTGAAACATTTATTTATAGAAACCAACCTATTATTTAAGAACGGAGGGAGTAAATATGAAGGGATGAGTATAAACAATTTTATATAGGAAAGAAAATCAGGCGGCAGACGGACTAGCTAATTACGCGGCAGATGGAAGTCAAATGGGAAATCTCTCAGGGACCAGGCAATCCCAAATTTTATTAATAAAATTATTTTTCATGACTCTATGGGTACTAAATACCCTCGTGTAATTGTAACTTAGTTCTATTTTAATAAATGCATGCTTAAAAAAAAATACACTTAGCTTTCAAAATTATCCGGTTTGACTTTACGCTGATACTAAATTAATAGAGCATTTATCACTCTACATTTAATTAGCTTTAAAAAAGATGACCAAATTGGGGGATACAGGGATTAATTGGGGGATATGTGCCGGCATGGTTTTTCAATGCCGGCAATCCATCGACCATGCCGGCAGCATCAAAAAACCATGCCGACATATATCCCCTAATTATTTCATGTATCCCCAATTTGGTGTTCTTAGAAAATCACTAAGATATCCAAGATTTAAACTCGATTTTTTTTTTGATCGACAAAGAATAAACTCGAAATTTATTAGCACGGTATCTTTTTACAAATCCTCCAAGGGGCACTTATTCTATTGCGGATTATAAATCTTAACAGATACTCCCTTTATTCCACCTAAGTTGACTTATTCCAAGTTTGCACAATTCTTCAGGCGAAAAAGAGAGGAAATTTTTTAGGTATTTCTTTTCTCCAATTATAACAAATAAAATTTAGAAATGACATATTTCTCAAACTATAACACCGATATTTGTAAACTTTATATCTTGGAAAAATATCTTAAACCACCTACATAATGAATATAAACACAATCAAGGTTGACATTTTCTCTCTTTCTATTTCGCTCTATATAACCATTTTCTTTAAGAAAAAGTTATCCTAAATTCTCTCTATCCTAATTTCCTATATTATCTTCTTCTTTAATCTAGATTTACTCGGTTTTGGATCTGAGATTTCAAATCTACAGAGGAAATCCAGAAAACATTAGCTCTTTTTTTTTTGCATTAAAAATAATGCGTTTTCGTAATATTAGGTTTAACGGAAGTTAGAGTTAGCAATGGGTCATCCTCGTTCCTTAAAGGTTCGATGCACTATAGGAGGTCCCAAGTTCGAGTCCTCGATGGTGCAATACTGCAGAAGAATTTGACATAGTAGAGTTAGCTTGCCCCCCTATCCGCTTCGGTTTCCTTAGTGGTTCCTCATGAGACTCGCTGGTAGGCTAGCACGGCAACCTGTTCAACTAATGTAGTAGTACGTTGTCGGAGCTGAGATCGTTGTTAGGCTTCCAACTAGTTTCTTCTAAAAATACTCTTTATCCATTAATTATAATAGATTTTATTAATTTTAGGTTTTTGATTTTTGATTTTTCTTGTTTAATTTCAATAAATGTTATCCATCGCTACTGCATGCCTTATATAATTCATTAGGCTTATACAACAGTTTATCATAGCCCTTGGGGGTTTCTAATGGTATTTGATAATATAATCGGTATATGAAATTGTTACATCAGATTTTTTTCGTCAATTCTTGTCTCAACAACCTCATGGGTCCAGATCAGTGGAAGGAAGAATAAAGAAGATATGTTTTGTGAAAACGCGGGGGTATAACCACACCCAATATTTCGTACGACAATTTGTATGGACTTAACTCCAATATAATTACGAGAGCACCAACTTAAAAGCGAGACTCAATCAAGAAAGATATCAAAGAGCTTTATCTCATTCTCAATACAATCAGCAAATCGAACAGATAGAAATCCATGAGCCTGATTGATATGAGAATAACTTGGACGGTACCAAAGACCAATGCCCAAGTGTTAATCAAATTATATCCAACAAACAAGGTCGTATTTATCAATTGTGATTGAATTACACACAACCTGTGATATTTCAATTATATAAACATATATAATGCGGAAAAGAAATAACACGCAGATTTAAATTTTGTTAACGAGGAAACCGCAAACGCAAAAATATCTCGGGACCTAGTCCGATTTGAACACCACACTGTATTAAGCCGCTACAGACTCTAGCCTACTACAAGTTAACTTCGGACTGGAATGTAGTTGAGCCTAACCAAGTCTCACACCGTTTAAGGTACAATCGCGTTCCTTACGCCTCTTGAATCCCAGTAGGACTCTGCGCACTTGATTCACTTAGTTGATCTCACCCACAACTAAGAGTTGCTACGACCCAAAGTCGAAGACTTATAAACAAATCTGTCTCCCACAGATAAGTTTATTCTGGTTTTATACTCCCGAAGAGCAACCTAGAAATATTAGTCACCTCACAATAACATAACTGATTAACAAAAGAAGTTATTGCAGAATCACAAGAGTCTGAGACGAAGAACTGTTGTGATTACTTTTTATATCTTACCTATCGGAGATAAATCTCGAGTAAATCTTAGAGAAGATAAAACTCAATACGATTGAAAAATTAAGATTAGAATACACAACTACATAGAAAATAGTTGGATCTGGCTTCACGAATCCCAAATGAAGTCTTCAAGTCGTCAACCTAATAATGGTTTTGGAAAACCTAGGTTAAAGGAGAATCGACTCTAGTTTGCAACTAGGACACACGGAAGTGTCGGGATTAGGTTTCCCAGATGCTAGAGTTCTCCCTTATATAGTCTTTCAAATCAGGGTTGCTTACAATCAAAGCTAAGATATCTTAGTCACAAAGCAATTGATATTCACCGTTAGATAAACTCCTGATTTAAGATTCAAGCTAAGTCTTCTTAGAAAATAAGCAATCAATCTCCACCGTTAGATGGTATTGGCTTGATACACACAAATGAAATATACCTATATTTAGATATGGGTGAACCGTACCTAAACGTGTATAACCGTGGGCTCAATAATAGTTAACCGAAGTTAGCCATATGAACTCTTATAGTTTAGCCATATTCATCTAACAATTCTAGATCAAATATGATGATCAATCAATCATGATATGAAATCAAATGAATCTAAATGTGCTTCAAGAGAGTTTTTTAGTTGTTCACTATCTCATAGAAATATCCACGAACAATTGAAACATATTCGGTTTGGTTTGTAATTGTACAAAGTCATTATACAAGAACCAATTCATGAACATAATGCCACGGTTTGTAAAACAAGTTTACATACCTTATTTCATTAAAGTTCCAGGGACTTTAGATTTAAAAACGAACCCCGAGTTCATGAGTATGAAAATTCATACTTACCGATTATAGAACATAATCATCAGAAACAAACCGAGCACGCGAACAACAGCTTTGGACTTGACCAATTCACAAACATTGTTCGCAAAACAACAGTTCCGTACCTTTCACAGTAAACTCGTTCGCAAAACAAGAGTTTAGGACACGAACAAGACTCACAGTTCGCATACTATGTACGCATACTGTGCTTATATCCGAAGAGTTCTAAAACTCTCATTTAATTATTGAAACATCCTTAGAAGACAACAATGGTAATCTTACACATACCACTAGCTTCAAGTAATTTTCAAGTGATTAATCGATCAATACGAAACTTTCCAAGTTAACATCAAATGACCGTCTCACACAAATCATGTAAGATGTTCAAGGTAATTTTCACATGATCATCTTGACTTAATATTTAGTTTCCAACAAATAAATTGTTTCCAACTAAACTCGTCAAGTAGATGATGAACTTAGCTAAAGCTAAAAAGCTTAAAACACGTATTTCGAGAAATAAATAAACGAGATAAACTCGGCTTGAAATTTCAATTGCGTATAATGTAAAAGTCTATATAGCTATACGACTTAGTCTCCTTAGAAGATATAATAGAATAAAATTATGAGTGATAGATAAGTTTTAGTCTCCACATACCTTTTGTTGATGAAGTTCCTCCAAACTCTTCAAGATATCTTCTTCTTCAATTGGTGAACGTCGTGAAATCTAAAGCTCAACTACACACTTCTATCCTAATCCGAGACATAGCTATAAGTAGACTAGAAATCAAGTATATAGTTTTGGTGAACTAAACTTGACAAACAAGATTGAGATAGCAACGCTTATAGTTCGACGAGCAAAGGTCTCTAACATTATGTAAATCTTATTTGGTTATTCATGTGGAAGATTATTCAGGATTTTTTGGTAAAATTTTTTGGATACCAGACTGATTTTGATACAACTTCTTCTCTGATGGATGAGACAAAGATATGTGATTTAGAGTTTCAATTGAAGAAAAATCTTAATCTTACAGATATAATATTGAAGGGGATGTAATCAATGGTCAACAAGATGGTTTGTAGAATGATCAAGATATTATTCGGAGCATCATATTTCTCACTTGTAGGATCAAAACCCCGGTTAGGCTCTTCCATGTTGTTGGTTTTATTTAATTCCCAAAAATGTAAATTACATTATACAATTCTTGTGACACTACCAAATGTATAAAGATGAAATAAGAGGGTGTGTTTATCTACCACCTCTTCTATATAATCCTCTACGCCTCAATTTGAATGAGGTAGTCTAATAAATAAAGTTTAGGTACTATTCTAAGCCTCTCATTTCTTCAATATATATATATATATATATATATATATATATATATATATATATATATATATAAATATGACTGTCAAATTGTACATATTTCTTATATTAAAATTTAATAACGATAATCAATTAAATAATAATTTTATAAAATAGTCTTATTTAATGATAATTGTCAATTGGAAAGACAAAAATTTAAAATGAAAAGACCACCTTTGATGGGACGGAGGAGTACAATATTCAAAACTTAGAGCGTCCACAATCATGGAGTTGATCAAATACGAAAAACCAGACCAAACATTAATTTTTTTTGTTAGTATTTTTACAGGTCAAGTGCAACGTGAGGAGACTATAATATAGTCGGACGCACATATAAGGAACGTCTGAGTGCAGACGTGAATTAAAAACCCATTTGATTTGTGGGGGTAACTACACCCACACCGAAAGCAAACAAAAGATATCTATATCAAAATGTCTACTTATAAACGCTATTTATACTTACGCCTAAAAATAAATGTCTACTTATATCAACGTCTATACATGCATGTACACTATACCTAGCCCCCATTAAATTTGATTTTAGGCTGAGTTTGCGATTATTTTTCGTCTTAAACCCTAGAAAACTCACCATGTTATAAATACCCTCCATATTGGTGGACCTTTCATAATTCCATATTTAACCTTCTTTCCTATTCACTTATCGATCCGAACTATTGAGAATTTTGTTCTTCTCAGTTCATCCACTCACCACATCTGCGCACCACCATGGTACCACGACCTTGTTCTTCTTCTTCTCATCAACCACCACCACCGCCCTACAATACTACCTCCATATTCTTCTTTATCTCAACAAACACCGTCACTACCACCACCATAAGGAAATAGATTTAGTCCGAAATAATTTGTGATCAAATTTGATCAAAATAGAAGTGATTTGAAGCTTGATTAGGTATTATTTACAATTGATGTTTATATTCTTCTTCAATTTTCGATTTTGTTAATAAATTTAAGAAACTGAAAGCTAGGGTTTCAAACAATTTGAGGGATTTTTCTAAATGGTCTTATTTAAGAAATTGAAATCTAGGTTTTACTTTATTTGTTTTTGAATTTGGTTATAAATTTATGAGTTCATTTTAATAGACTTGGTGTTCCTTGGTTATAGACTTGGTATTCCTTTATTTGAGGAGGGAAGCATATGCCCTTATTATGATAGGGATATAAATATATTTGGGGATCATGCCTTACATTGTGCTAGTGGGGTTGGCCTTAAATTCATACATGACCTTGTTCGGGACACAATTATTGATATGTGTTTCGGGCCGTACGTGTGCAGGCAAGAAGAAAGAGGTGGCTTTGGGTTTTCTCTCTAATGATGGTTCATCTTTGAGACCCGCAAACATCCTGGTTTTATAATTGGGATAACGGATATGATGTGTGCTTGGATGTAATGGTGTATCTCCTTTTACGGCGAGGGGATGTCCGTGCTTTCAATCCTGGTCAAGAAATTAATAATGATGTCGCTCAAAAACGGCCAAAATATCTTGAGAAGTGTAAAGCTCATGGTTTTGGTACTCTTGCCTTCACTACTTTGGGGAGCTTGGTAGTGATACTATCGATTTTCTGAAGAGATTGCGAAACTACATGGCTAGTCACGATGCGAATGTCGTGATTGGGAATTTTCTTTTCCACATGATAGGGGTTGTCATTCAAAGGGGGTTGGTGCTCATTTGCACTAGGCTTCCAACCAGTTTCTTGTAAATTTCCTATTCTCGTTTGTAAATTTTGTTCTTATAAAAAAATTAAGCATAGAATAATAGTTTGGTATTTCTCAGTAGAGTCGGATCTTGAGCCATTTTCAGGATCTAAAACTCAAGGTAAAATATCTGGCGTCCATCGTCTTCCTCGTGATGCTGATGTTATTAGTTCTTATTTTTTGTTTGTTTGTTTTACCATGTTGTATATGAGAAATGTTTTAGGGAATTGGTGCAATTGATTAGGAATTGAAATGAGTTAAGGCTTTATATGTTACTACTTTATCAGATCAGTGGCTTAATGTTAGCCATTAAGCAATTGATATGTGGTTAGTAGTTGATTTCTTATTTAATTGTTATCAAAATTTGATTTAGTTCATACACAAATGTTTGGATCTTGTTTTTAGAGCTATGAAGTGGTGTCATGTTTCGTCATCAGAGATTTTTACATTTGGTTTGCTTAACTTAAGAAAACTGCATGATCTAAACTCTTCACTGTGTTGAAGAAAGCTTAAAACAATGAATAATTCTTTTGATATAGGGATCAACCTTAAAGTAGTTGCATCCATTTTTAGTCGCTGAAGTAGAGTTTTTGTTTTTGTTTATTGTTTTTCTGATTTACATTCTCTTTTGATAGATCACTCGTGATTTGTTAGTAACATTAGGCCACTATTATTTATTTGTTTTGTTTTGTTAATATGGTTGAGTGGAGGAATATCGATGTCTTTTATGTAAAATTGAGGCGATGCTTATGAAGCAATAATTATAATTGTGGTTACTAGTAGTTAACAATTGTATTCTCTTCTATATAGTTATTGAAAGTAACTTACTAACTTGTTTATCTCATTTTTCTTTTCTTATAAAAGCGATCTTTGGTCAAAAAAAATATTGTTGCTCACTTCAATCTTGTGATACAAAGCTAATCGATGTGTGAAGCCTGACATACAAATGCCAAATACAAGAGAGCCCACAGTAAAACAGATACAAAGTTGTTGGTTTTAGTGTTGTTAAGTTTTTTTTTTTTCCGTTGCATGTGGCTTGTCTCCTATCGTGAGGGATTAATCGGTTTTTACTGACAATTGTAGATCATGAAAGCTCCAAGTTACTAGAGGAACCAAAAGAAAAGAACACAACATTTTCCTGAAAGACGGCATAGCGGTTGGTATGTTCTGGATATGTTGGGCATATGTTCTGGAAATTAACAAGTAGCCTTTCTGGGAAATTACCAGGTAGCTTTATGCATGTTAACTTATGTTATGCATCAATCCGTGGTGCAATGGTAGCAAGACTGACTTCATGTTAGAAAATGTGTGTTTGATTCAGGCCAGGTTATTCACTCATTTGCGTATCCAAATTTGAAGAAAACTTTTGCTAGTTAGCTTCATTTTTTTAGCATCGTTTTTTGTTGGAGACAACTTGGGCTAGTTTCTTCCAGATTTTGAGACAACTTGGAGTAGTTTGCTCCATTTTATCCTTTTAACAACTTGTTCATGTACACTTTTTCATGAGACAACTTTGGCTAGTTGCTTCCACTTTTGGAGACAAATTGGGCTAGTTGGCCTCATTTTGTTTTAGAAACTTGTTCATGTGCACTTTTTGTTAAAGGAAACTTGTGCTAGTTGCCTTCACTTTTGGAGACAACTTAATATAGTCCTCGGATTTGGAGACAATTACAGCGGCTTGACAAGTTGACTCCACATGGTGGCGGTGGTGATGGCGACGATGACGGTTGTTGGTGGCACATGGAGCCGGGCGATGGTGGTGGTGGTAATAATTAGCGATGGTGGTTCTCCTGGTGGTGGTGGTGGAACTGGTGGTTGTGATGGTTGGTCGTGGTGGTTGTGGGAAGTGGTGGTAGTTTGTAGTGGTGTTGGGCGGCGGTGGTGGTGGCGATGGTAGTGTTTTGTAGTGGTGGTGGGCATTGATGGTGGCGGTGGTGAGCAGTGGTGGTAGTTGGCGGCGGTGGTGGTAAGAGGTGGTGGGTAATGATAGTGGTTGGCGGTGGTGGGTAGTGATGGTGGCTGGCTGGCAATTGTAGTAGTGGTAGTGGTTTGTAGTGATGGTGGTGCGCGGTGGTGGTGGCTAGTGGCGTCTTATTGGTAGGGTGATAGTGGCGGTGATGCTTCGTTTGGTAATGGAGATTTTAAACGTGAGAGAGAAACACTATATATGAGAGGGTATGTTAGCAATGTTTTATTAAAAGGACTAGGCTTAACCCATGCCGTAATGGCACATGCATAATTTTTATTTAGTTATGCATTTTTTAGACATATGAATATTAAATATAATATTTGTTAAGATCAAGTTTACCCTTCTTATCATTACAAAAGTAAAGGAAAACCCGATAGATATTTTTTTATTCTTCACTCCATAAATCCTTTCTAGCATATTCCGCCTTGACATTCTCCTATACTATCCATCTCCTTTCTCGATTTTTATTATCAAGCCAGCTATAAATGTATAGAATTAATTTTTACATATTTTGTCCCAAAAAGAATAAAAATTTATTTGATATATTTTTAGTTTACAAAAAGATATCTTATCGATCCTTTGAAATGGTATTATCTTTCGCATCTTCCTTATTTCGGTGAGCGATGTTAAGAATTTATCGATCCATTGAAATGGTATTACCTTTTATGCATCTTCTTTATTTCAGTGAACGATGTTAGGATCTTCATGGACCTTAGGAACCTATATTGACCCGACCACAAAGCACCGACGCTGTCCCTACTTGACCACCTTGGGATAAGAGGTGTGTGATTTTAATCTAAAAGGCCTCGGTGCTACGTAAACAGATGCCCAAGCTTATTAATCTCCACGTGTACTCTTATTTCTTCCATGTGGGATTATCCCTAGCTATACATATGTCATTTATCGCGTCACATACTCCAACAATCTCCACCTTGGCGAGATTAAACCACTTCACCAGTCCAATCAACCTCCACCATATGATTACCATTTGTATATGCTACCCATCGATCATGATTATTATCACTATGCGCCCTAGAATCCTACTCCACCTTGAGTTAATGAGAAGGAAAGCACTAACTCCACGATGAGCATTTCCTTGCCCACCTAGAATCCTGCTCTACTTGAAAGTTAATGTGTGAGACACTAACTCCACCTCGAGCGCCAGTTCAACCTTGAGCATTTCCTTGCTGATCTAGAACCATGCTCCACCTAAGTTAATGGGTGAGACACTAACTCCACCTCGAGCGCCGGCTCAACTTTGGGCCTTGCCTCGCCGCACCTTGAGTCGACTCCACTTTCACCCTAAACCGGTGACATCCACAACCACTTCTACATTAAAGTTAAGACAGTAGCCCCAACCATGGGCTCCATGCAATTGTAAAGGATCTTCACGGACCATCGACACTACCAGGGCAGACCACATAATCTCGAACCCCACTTGACCACCTTGGGGATCGAGGTGTGGGATTTTAAACTAAAAGGCCTCGGTACTATGTATGGAGATGCCCCAAGCTTATTAAGATCCACATGTATTCCTCTTTATTTCATGAGGGACTATCCTTAGCTATACATATGCGGTTTATCACGCCACATACTCCAACAACCGAGCGGATATTAAACTATGTAAGTCAGAATAAAAATTACAAAACCTCAACTCATTCGTCTCAAGAATAATTTTGTAGATATTAATAGTGTTCGGATCCTTGTTGTTTTTTTCCCCTTTAAGAATAGTGTGAAAAGAGTAAAACTCAGAATTGACTCAACAACACATATCATATTGTATGTTCTTACTATTTCAATGACATAATGAAAAGCTAATTCATTCACTTAAGCTATTATATTTTAAAATGTTAAGTCATTTCCAATGGAAACCATTTTACTCACACATGATGTAGTTCTAGTTTTTCAAAATTCCAAAATATATTATGCACGTTATTCAATTCGGCCGGAAGAGTTCACTGAATGAAATATAGGTAATGGCTTGTCCTTTCGTAACATTGTGGCCTTTTCAACATAGTTGGATCCAGAGTTGGTAAAAGCACTATATTTATGCATTCTCGGGCGAGAGTAATATAGGGATGGGCTACCTTCTTGAAAATTGTTGATTGATGACATCATCAGTGCCAGTTGAAAATCTCACATTGTCGGATAACTGCAGTGACTAAGTGGGGATAGTATTGGCGGAGGATCAGGTCCTTACAAATGGTATTAGAGTCGATCACGGGTTACCTGTCGAGGGTGAAATAGTATACTTGACGGATTATGTCGGGAAAGGGCCTCATGAGTGAGAAAAATGCAAGAGTCTAGGATTTAACATATTAGGATCCGAGAACTACTCCAAATTAAGTTGGTGGTACTATAGTACTCCGACTCCTGTAGTTAGGATTCGTCAAATAGAATATAGGTAATTGTATGTCCTTTCCTAACACTAAGACCATTTTAGCATAATTGGTTTTATATTGTATGTACTTTTAATAGTAGAAAAATTTACTTATTTAAAGCACAATAAAATAGAATAAACAGTTTTTCAGAGATATGTCTGCTTTTGTCATTTTCTCACTAATTATATCTGAAACTGATATTTTCCCAGATACAATTTGATCGCTTTATAAAATAGTTTTAGCTAATTTGCAACCATTCAATTGTTTTTTTATAGAGGTTGGCACGAGAACGTACATTCGGGAACCATTCAATTGTCTTTTTTTTACATGGCCGACACAAATAACATACATCGAAAAAACACTTTTGTAAGCCTCGCAACAATACCAAACCAATCCTAAGTATTTTCTAATAAAAATATATTTACTATTATTTATAGAATAATTTATATATTACCATTTTTAATTTGACTTCTAATAAAATATTATTATCGAGAATAATTTATATATTACCATTTTTAATTTGACATCTAATAAAATATTATTTTCATGGAAAATTAATAGAGTATTTATTATAAAAAATTATGGAACCTTAATGACATGATAAATTTTGTCAATTAGATGCATTTCTAATCCCAATCACAACCATCACTTATGACAAACAATTACATCCCTAGATTTATCTCTTGTGAGTACAAATCAATCGCCACTTACATATGCAAAGTTAGCCAAAGTTTGTGCTTTACCAATTGAGTTCGAGAAAGCACGAGTTTTGGGTGGTTGTGTCTAAAGATCGCTGGTGGTAGCTTGGCATGCTCCCTGAAGGCCGCGGTTGACCCATTGTACCATAGATGAATTCCTACAAAAACTTCTCCTATGCCATTGATTTGTGTTCTAACCTAATTCATATTGCAACATGGTTTCCCAAGTATATACTTTACTACGATATGATATTGATTTTCTTAATGGGATTGCATAGACAAAACATAAATTGATCCATTAAATGAGTTCTAAGGACATATCCAGATTTATTGTACTTGTTCCTTAAATTAGTGGTTATTTGTTTATAGGGTTTAACCTGTGCCATAACTAATATGTATTGATATTATTAGATTAGTGATCCATTCGATCTCCACATCGCGTCCACCACCTATTATCATAACTAATTTATATTGATATCATTTTCTATTTTTAACCAAATTATTTATGAATGTATAAATACAAATTTATTAATTTAATTAAGGTAAAATACATAATGAAAAAAATTTAATTGATCATTTATTAGTAACAATTAGTGAAAAAAATGTTATTATGAGCAATTAATAAATCATTTATTATGAGCAATTAGTGTGAAACACTAATTAGTTAGGCATTTATTATACTAGTTTGTCACCGTGCGATTGCGGGTATGGTTTTGCCTATGGGAATATTGGATGTTTGTTATAGTAAATATACTTCTAATTTTTTGGACTTATAGTTCGGGCTTGATTTGGTAATTGGTTTCGATCGACTTATGTTTCTCTCTATTTTTTTTCAAAATTGATTTTCAATCTTTTCCCAAATAGTGAATTATTAAGCAACCTATGCGTCTTGGAGTTTTAGTGGTGTGCTTATGTATCTCAGAGGTTGTGTTATCAATGAGACTTAAGAATAACAATTGTATTTCCAAAGCAATGTTCAAACTTCAAAATAATACTGGTAAGTTTTCATTTATTGGTTAGAAACTTCAAACTTGCTATCACTTTCTTTTGATATTGTTACATGTTGAGATTAGAAATTTTAGCTTCTTATCTCTTCTTATAGATGAGCAGAATCACCTCACAATCAACCTCAAATATCTGAACGGGAACCATTTATCCGTTTGGCCCAAGTACCAAAGTAATCGAAATCGTTCCTCGGTGCTACTCGGTTGGGGAGCTTGGAGCGAGGAGCAATAAGTTCGGACTTGGAAATCGCCAAAACTCGGTCTAATACTCGGAATCTATTTATTATTAATTTATATATTGCTGCTCATAAGTCATGATTTGTACCTAATTAAAATTAAAATTTTAACATTATGATGTAATTAAGTGTGTAATATTGTTATATTAAACGTATTTATCATGTATTTAGAGGTTTTTTTATTTTATAACTCTCTTCCTAAGGGTTATGAATATTTTATTTTACGATTTAAGTGCATGCAAGGCCAACTCGGAAAAATCGTTAACTCTTTTGCTAAAAATCAGTCCAAATCGGCCGCCTTAATTGCTAAAAATTGGAGAGGCCTTGGAATCGGAAATCGCCTCGGTCATAGAGCTTGTAGCGATTACTCGGTGAGTAATCGGCCTTGGAGAGCGATTTTGACTACACTAGGCCCAACTTAATTGAACACTTCTTAGAGCATCTCCAGTAACGTGTCTTAAAAATCTCACATGGAGGTCTTATTTAGACCCTTATATATGGATTTTATATATGTTAGAACTTTCTTCTAATGAATCATCTCCAATATAGTGTAGGGTCTTATTACTTTTTATGGTTTTCTTTCTCTCTACTCTAAAGTATTTGTACTATTTTTCTGAATGATTCGAAGGAATAAAGTTACAAAACATAACTTGGATGATAAATGAGAAGCTCCCTTCATGCTGCATGGTATTAAATCAACGGATCCAAGATCGACGTTAATCCAAAAAAAGTTGCGTGAGAGAAAATGGTAAAAAAAATTAGAGAGTTAGTATTTGACTATGTGTTAACTTGTACGACGAAAGACGTGTGCAGGTTCGTGGATATATCCAAAAGTAAACTGATCATAAATGTACCTGGGGATTAGAACCATTAGATTTATAGGCTCTCTCCTTTTCTTCTCTCCACTCTAGCGATTAGGTTTTTGGAAGAAAAAAAAAAACCCTGGCGGCGCTCATCTTCTCTGCTCAGATCTACTCAATCTTGAGCAGATCTGGGCAGATTTCTCCTTTTGAATTATTATTACTTCTATTCTAGTTTTATTTAGATTTCATAGTTTAGATTAGTTGATTTAGTTTATTTTCCTTATGGTTTTCATTTGCTTTTCAAGCGAGTTCTCCGCCCTTTAATGGTGCTTTTATCCATCCTTCAATGGGGTTTCTTTCTTTGCTTTTAGAGCAATTCTTCTTCGTTTTAATGGTTGGTTTTGGTTAGGGTTCTTGGATGTTCGGTTCGGGGTGAAGAAATCATAGGAAGTCTCATCCACAACTACAAAAACATAGGCTTATCGCTCTTCCGATGAAGGAGTACATCTTATTGCGTAAGATTACAATCAAACAAAATGGTTGGCGTGTTTTGTCGAAAACCATTCTCTCTCTGATTCAATCGACTCTTTTCTCATACATGTATTTGATCTCTACTGATGTTCCTTTTCTTTCTCTTGTTGGAAAACTTTTGGTATGTATCTTTTTACATAATGTTTCTATTTCTCATTGGTATCTTGATGTAACCCTAATTCGCCATTAATGAAAAGGAATCCTGTTTAACAAAAAAAAAAAAGTAGTCAGGCAAGTTATTATTTGTCGGTTCAAGTCTTGTGAGATGTGTCCGTTATGTAATTAAAATAACACACAAAGAAAAATATTCATTTTCTTGTAGCCCCATTTTGAATTGTACATATGGGAATGACATGATTAAATCTATCCATACATGTGGTTACAACAATCAATCAACCTTTGTAGATTTAAAAAATATATAAAAAATATATAGAAAAACCCATTATGAGTTGGGTAGTGAGCTTAACTCGAACCAAACCCTTATCGACAAAAGAGTACATGAGTATCCAACATGGGCATGAGTGTTATTATCCTTTGCTCCGTAAAAATGGTTTTGATAATTGCGGAGATGCATAGTAAGAACTGATTTGAAACAAAAAAAAAATGAAAAAAGAAGTTATTATCCGAAACCACTTTACAAATATGCATGGGGGTGATCCTAACATGGGGATAAAGCGGAAGGACGAAATAAATAGAAAAACTTCGAGATACTTACAGTCAGAAGTTCTCACTGAACTGGAAATAAATATTTCACACATATTTTGGAAGAACAAAGTACATGAAACGTGTTATCCTTTCAAGACATATATGATATTCTATCATGACAGCATCGATCTCCAGAAAAATCGCAATCTCAGCAATATGGTTAATTTTGATTGAAAGGTTATACATTATTTTCACAAAATTGGTTAAAAAGACCAAAATCAACAAATAAGGTGAAAAAGACATCTAGATTTTGATACCGTTTAAATGGACAAAAATACAAAAATAGCCGAGGATGTAAGTCAGTTTCATCCTACCCATTTTCAAATACTTTTTCTTTCTTTTTTTAATTTACATCGGGATGCATCCAATTTCATCCTTGCTATTTTTTAAGTTTAAGTCAGGATGTATCCAGTTTCATCCTTACTACTTTTTTTTGTCTATTTCACCCATACTAATTTGTACTCGTCCATTTGAACTGTGTTATAAAAATAGTGGGAATTTAATAAATACCCCTTCTTTTCATGGGTCTTCACAAACACCCCTAAGAACTTTATAAATACCCCTAAAGGGTATATTTTAAGTCTTTAGGGTATAGTTTTTGGCACATCTAAGATTATATTAAGTCAATTCAACCTCCGTAGGAGGTTGGGTTGGACGTTTTCACGCGGGTCAAGAACATACTAGTTCATTTTCATTATCCAAAAAGTACTAGTTCATTTTCATTATCCACTTAAAATAACCCCTTAGGGGTATTTGTGAAGTTCTTAGGGGTATTTTTGAAGACCTTGAAAAGGAGGGGTATTTAATTAATGTTTCCTTAAAAATATTTGGACAAATGACCCATTTTCCGCATTATTTTCATATATAATGTATAACAAATCCAAATAACCCGAGATATTGGATCAGACTTTTTTTTTTCTTTTTTTTTCATACATTATTTTGTCCTCTTGTTTGTTGTTCAAGGTATATTGGTTCATGTTTTGCAACCAACTTCATTAGGATTAAAAATACTATCAAAATAAATAAACTGGTAGAACATCATTAAACTGATACTACAATCCAAGCTAATATCTGAGTTAGCCTGCAAGAAAATAAATTAAAACAAAAAAGGTTAAAATAAATACAAACTCCAAGACGCATCAGGGAAAAAATAACAAACTCCAAGGGAGACAACAGTCGAAACACCATGATAATAAACTTCATCTTAGCATTCTTCCATATATCCTCGGTCTTTGGGCGCAAAGCATTCTCTTCTCTGTCGCCGCGAGATACACATGTTGATTTGTAATTATCAACCTTCAAGACCAAGAGCTTGTTGATCCGGATTTCATGCTCTAACATTAAAAACAACACGTCAAAAAAAAAAAAAATTGTCCATCATTCATCAAATAGTGCCAAAGCGTCTTCCCACTCCCTATCCTCATGTTTGTACCCAGTGTAAATTAAGGTACCCGTGGGTCAATCCGCCAGTTCGAGCTGCCACTTAGGTTGCCGGTCGTTCGTTGAGTCTGGGTCACTAGCTTTGGTAGTTATTTCATGTGCGAACTTCTCTCGTAAACCCTAATGGAAGATTCGAGAAAGTATTAGTCAATCTTCTCATAGGTTGGATAAGTAACGTGAGAGCAAAGATCTCAAGGGAGACTTATCTAGAGACTCATCTAGCCTATAAAAGAAGAACATAAATTCTTAACTAGGTATGCGATCAAACCCTAGAAAAATCACCTGCAAATACTTGAGACTAACTTGAGCGTCGGAGTATTTGTTTTGCAGGTACCCCCTCTGTGTGCTTGGAGAAGATAGCTGCGGAGGTCATCAACTTCAATCGAGATTGTTTGAGGTGAAGATCTATTTTTGCCCAAACACCTCATCCTTATCAGAGTTAGGACTTCTATCCTTCTTCTCTTACGCACCCATTAGTACAAAACAATAAATATGAATTGCATATATCTATAGTCTACTTACTCACAGTGATCAAAAATACATCCCTGATAAGTAAAAACACTCCATGTTCCGCTCCTCTAATCGGTTCAGATTGGAATAGCTATTAACGATTAATGGCTTGGATAAAAATAAAAAATAAAAGTCAAAAAGCACACCAAGTCACCCGATATCCATAATCACCAAAACTACATAAACTCATGAAACACCCTGACTAAAGAGCCAACTAACCAAATCATTCTCAACCTAAGATAAACCATGCATGAAAACTACAAATCTATTGGGAAAACATATATACAAAATAAATAAGGCCACCAAGAGAAAATGAATTGCAATAGTTTACCCGGTGATTTGTATCAAATGTCAATGGCATGTCTTTGGCTTATATCAACATGCTAATGATCATATTTCCATTGGCATGAGTAGATAAACTAAACATAAAGATAATCAAACTCATCAATACTTAAACCAATAACCAAGATAATTCAAACAAAATTCTATGATTAATCAATCAAAGAGCGATTAGGTGTACCACAGAAGCAACTATACTTCTCATAAACTTTGGTGAGAGAACCGAAACTGCACTCGATTAAGACCTCACGATCCAACGAAATTAATGACATGCAACCCGAGGTTTAAAATTGATGCCCATGAAATATATACTCATTAAGAACATTAGAAATCCCAGTTTCACATCAATACTACACTGCGAGGAAGTATCATCACCATCTACAAAATAAAATCAAGAAAATATAGCAAGAGTACCAAACAACGAAGAAAATAGTCGGTACAATGTTAGTTTTAGCTTTTATTGACCAGACTCTTTCCATGATTTAAACTAATAATCATGCACCACCTTAAGCTCAAAATTTGATAGAAAATCAAAACAACTAAGAACTCATCAATGTTAGTCGAAAGAGAAGAGAGTAAGAGAGATGCTGACCATGTTATCTATGAAATCATCCAGGACCATGTTAACGCCAATGGAACATAATGAAATTCGGTCTCCTGTAGTGGTATGAATCCCGAATCCAAAATCGAAATACGGTGTAAATCAAAATAAAAGCCTCGTCATCAAATATATAAGAGCGATAAAATTTTTCAAGCGATTCATTATCATGTAAAAGATTCAACTTAATTGTAATAGAAAAACGGAAGCAAAAATCACTATCACGGGAAGAGAAAATACACCTCGGAAGACTCTGGGCGAGAAAGTGAGAGGTCACACTAAGAAAAATAGGGTTTTGGCTCCGGCTCAACGTCTTATATAGATACATCCGGAATAGGATGAAATTTTAGCAGCTTGTTTAAAAACATTAATCCTAAAAAATATAGTATTTAAATTCCATAAAGATGGAAACAATATCGATCAAAATCCAAAGTTACCTAATGTTTGTAATTTTGGATAGCCATTGTATATATGGATAGCCGAAAATTTATTTGCTTCGATATTTTTTGTTCAAAATATTATGCATATCCCGAATTATCTTGGAATACAATTCATTAATTTTACTTAAAATAATGCTTTATAGGAAAAACTCTCCATGTTTAGAGTTTTCGTGAAAATCGTGTTTTTATTATTAGGATTTCTTAGAATATATCTAAAATTATTTTTGTTTTGGACACTTTTTGTTTTTATCTTTTAATGAAATGAGTAAATATTATGAAAAATTAATATAATTTATGATTGTACTTTTATTATCGTTTTGCATAACCTCATGTTCAAACACTCCAAGGTTTGTACTAACGATTTTTCTTTCTTGATTATTTGATAGGAATAACAATTAATTATTATATGGAAGAGAAAGCATGCCTCGATCTGCGGGTAAGTACCTACCATTTTATGTACTTTGATTTTAAATTTTAATTAACGATTTAGGATTTGATCAAATCTCTCTTAATTTATTTGGAATTGTAATTATAAATTATTTGTTAGGATCAGTTGAATTATTATTAGTTAGGAATTGTAATTAGGACTTGTTTAATTTTAAGAAGTGTAATTGGACATTATATTTTTAATTTTTTTCTTTTATGATTGATTTAATTTTGTGATGGTAAATTCATATTTTGATGTGATTTTATTTAAATTTCATTTTTTGTTTTATTTTATTATTATATATTTAATTATGATGAAAATATATTATACTTTTTTTTATTGTATTTTTAAAATGAGATTTTTATTTACTTAGATAAAAAAGGATTTTGCATGTGATTATTCTCTTGTAATTTTTATCTCGAAATGCCATAACATTCCAAAAAAAGATTAATGGTGGGGCCAGAATCAACCAGAGACTCCGATTAACCACAAATACTAAAACTCTATTTTTATATAGAGAATTAATGATTTACTATATCTATTATATTAGATTTCCATTAATAGGTCACTAAATGTTAGTTAAATTTGTACCCAAAATTACTCTTGGGTACAAAACACGATTGAATGGATTATTTGGTGTGAATTTAGGGTTGGAGGCGAATTGAAGAACAAATAAAATAGACACGACAGTTTTACGTGGTTCGGCATGGTTTGCCTACATCCACGGTGAATCCCTTGGGGAGTAGTGTGTTTATTGATAATAAATGCATTCTTTTCTCTCTCCCGGCTCCCCGCTCTTCTACCGTGGCGTGGTATTTATACGGTTGAATAATTAATTTCGAGATAAATTTAAATGACATTAATTTCCACTGCATGCCTCCTAGAATCAGTGCACGTGATGTAATCGCCGCATGCCTCCTTGAATTAACTCTGCATGGTCATAACATACATTTCGCATGGCCATAAACCGTAGATAACCCGCATGGCCATAAATTGTATTAATCTTCCTCGCATGGCTCCTTTGTATTGATTGGCGGGCCTCCGGTGTATTCCGTGTATTTTATACACCCAGGTACAAACTGTCGCCCCTCTTAACCTCCAACTTGTTGGGGGTTGAGAATTTTGTTTTTCCTTCGCGTCGATCGTCGATGACGTAATCTCGCCAGCCTCCCAAGCGTGAGTAGACATTACAAAGCATTTCCTAACATGTGATAACTCCGTGACAAAATTTGCTCACGTACTAGGCGAGACTTTTTGCACGTGGTGGACTTGTGATGCTCGATAGCTAGTCGAGTCTTGAGTAGAATGTAGTGTGTGCTTACTGGTGGTGGTGATTTCTGCCTCGGCAACGTAACAAGGCTAGCGCTTGCCGCATGAGCGGTGTGGCTGTTGCTTGTGTTGAGTACAGGTCTTTGGACCAATATCGGGTATTGGGCTCGTGGTTGAGACGAGACTTTATGCTTGCCAAGGTGCAAGTCTTTCATACTCGCGTGCAAGACGAGATTTTATGCTTGCGATAAAAGCAAGACTTATGTGCTCACGTGCAAGGTGAGTCTTTGGGTGCTTGCGAAGTGATGCAAGGCTAAATATTGAAGGGTCTATGCAATCCTCATCTCGAACTCGATCATGTCGCTATCCACGCAACACGAACTCGATCATGTCGTTAAGCACCTAACCTCGAACCCGGGCCGTGGTCGCATCCTCCAACCTCCAACTCGAGTGTTGCCGCCCCAAGTGCATATAAAAAGCTCGAACACATAAATTTTTACTTCCATGATGTAGGGAATTGAAAAAATGGTTTGAACGTTTCATCATGATGCTATGGATTTCACTAAGCTTGAGCCGGTATTATTGGTTTAGAGCGAACTTCCAGAAGTTTGTTGGAAACACCTTTCGCTTAGCTTCATCTATTAAACCTCCCATTTCAACGGAGGTTACAGGGCTTTATTATATTTTGTAATCTGATCCATTGATGTTTATAAAGAACACGAACTAGAAAGTGATTCCACCACTAACAATACGAACCGGAAATAGATTACAGTGGACCATCACCATTTTTTGATTAAAACGACCAAAGAAGTCTTTCTCGGGTGATTTTGAGATTCATCACCGATTTATTTATTTTATTTTATTTTTTTGTTGATTTTTGCATGAAAATTCGTGGCATGATTTACGAGCTTTTGACGCTTTTTATCTCAATGATAAAACACGATTGTTTTTCCTCGAATCCCCCTTAGTGGGCATGATGTTTCACCCAAAATTACTCTTGGGCACAAAACACGATGAATGGATTATTTGGTGTGAATTTAGGGTTGGAGGCGAATTGAAAAACAAATAAAATAGACACAGGTTTTACGTGGTTCGGCATGGTTTGCCTACATCCACGGGTGAATCCTTGGGGGAGTAAAGTGTTTTATTGATAATAAAATTACAAGATCTTTTTCTCTCCCTACCCTCCCCGTTCTTCTACTAAAGGGCCTCCGATATTTATGCGATTGAATAATTAATTTCGAGATAAATTTAAATGACATTAATTTCCTCGCATGCCTCCTAGAATCAATTTCGCATGTAATCGCTTCGCATGCCTCCTTGAATTAACTCCGCATGGTCATAACATGTATTAAGTCCGCATGGCCATAAAACCGTATTAGTCTGCATGGCCATAAATTGTATTAATCTTCCTCGCATGGCTCCTTGTATTGATTGGGGGCCTCCAGTGTATTCCGTGTATTCATACACTCAGACAAACAAGTTCTATGGGAGAACATACCATAGATTTATCTATTGGGAATGAAAACTGACCGCCACTTATATAGGCAAAGTTATTTAAATTGTGCTATGTATTCTAGAGATAAGGCTTCAAAAATCTTAGGGATATATATTAAGTTGGAAAGAGTATTTTTCAAGGGTAGAAGGGGTAGAATCCTTGGGGTAATATAGATAATGTTCCTTTTAACTATACTTTGTCCCATTTATAATGGAACATATCATATTTGAGTGTAGTCCCTTATTATGGTCGTGATCGATGCTTTTGGAGAGATTATCCACATCAAGTAATATCTGATCTTGTTGACCGGTGAATAATAAAACACTAAAAAGAAGATGAATAAGTTATAAGTAAAATTGTGAAAGGTAAATAAGCACTCGATGGACAACAAACAGAAGACGAGTCACGTGTTCAACACGCACATCCTTAACACAATAGTTGACAAGTGACGCCTCAAGAATGAAAGTGATGCCTATACCACCGTGGTCCAAGTTGTATCCGAGATAAAATTAGCTGTTCTGCAAAGTATTATTAGCACTACAATACTGCCCACTCTCTAGAACTCATGACAAAGCACGGAAGAAAAGAAAAGACCACACGTAGGGAGGGAGAGTAGGCAAAAGAAGAGGATAGTAGCTCTTTCGGACACAAAATGAAATGAAGAACCTCGAGTGGTTTATATAGGGGGTGAAGAGAGGGAGGTCGAATTGATTGTGCATTAAGAGCGAATTAAAGAGAATAAATATTGAATTAAATACAAAATAAATCGAGAATTAATTTCGAGATTTTTCAGTAACGACAATAAAACGGCCATGCACGTAATGTCGACACGAGGAGAAAATTTGAAACAGAATAATTCCCAAGGGTCATCGCCCCCATAATTAAGACAATTTATTTTGATTTTCAAAACGTTTAGGAAATAATTCGTGCCAATTTTTTTCCAAAAGATTAGTCTTGCTGACTGGTCCATAGCGAGCACGAGCTCCAAGCCCAAACCTAGGTGAAAAAAAAATATACCGTTCCACCCACATTGTTTTACTAACTATCCATAAAGGAATAGCTATATAGTGGAACTCCTCTTTAGTTATACCCAATGTGGGATTGGGGTTCTATTTCATTCACTCATAAGAAAACGAGCGAGTGCTCTTCCAGACCCAAAGGTCTAAGTTCCATTGTCAACAAAGACAATAAAATCGAAAACATTAAAAACTCATTTTCTCAACAAGATTTCCCTCTGTTTTTTGAAAAAGTGACACATTGAAAAACTGATAATATTTCTTTTTTAAAAACAGGGCAAATAACTACTTTATCAAGAAAATGATATAAACTCCCAATAGCTTAAAATAACAAAATAGTTGTGCTCACCCAAGATTAGTCGGCACTACAAAGTAGCGGCTCACCAAATGTTAGTCGGCACCACAAAGTAATGGCTTTGGTCTCCCAAATGGGTAATAAAACGGGTTAAAATTTGTGATGTTTATCACCCGTTTAAAAGTGCAGAAATAACACATGGTGAGATGAGAGGATTCTCCGACAGGCCCGAGATGGGTGTCAATTCCTTCTTTCCATTCGATTTCTTACTAAAAAGTCGGCCCACCATTTTTAAAGAGACACACTACACGCTTAGAATTAACATGACGACGTAATACCAAGACCATATCCGCAATCAAAAAACACACTGTAATATTTAATTCTTGGGATAAGGTGGATTTTGTAATACATTGTCCACATAAAGTTAAACAATTGCTCCTTGGTCCCTAGGATATTAAAATAATTACGTACACATACTGACT